>CM061533.1:235500849-235533024 GCA_030545055.2 Neoaliturus tenellus
TGCAACGGAGCTATCGATACACGCATTCACTTTTGACAAACGGTTGATTTTTTTTTCTTATTAATGATGGTTATTATTTATCGCAGTTTATAATAGTGTTCATCATGAATTTAAATGAAATTCGTAATTGTAGCACCGACACACATACATTACATACTTTCAAGTCAGTTAATAAGTATGTAACATGGTTTCGACGAAAAACTGATAAGATGTCAGTAATGATGAGGGCACAATTTTAAGATTTTAACTTGATTTAAAGTGGGTTTCACCATTACAAATATCATAAAAGCACATTTCACTGGTATTAAGGAATTTTTATGCTTTTTATACACGATAATTTAAACATAATTTCACAATTTTTTTTTTTCATACGTAAAATTATTACTTACATTGTTTTACAGTAATTTGAGTATGATTGATATATTATAATAATACAACTATTATACCATAACATACATGTATCACGTCATTTAATAGTAAAAGTTTCATTTCACGTGATTTAAAATATATATATGTGTGTTAAAGTCCAATTGTAGTATAAGTTTTACTCATGATGATGCTTATGATTATTGCTTTGTTTTTAGTGTGTTTGTAAAGTAATGAATAGTAAGCTGTCAGATACATTGTACATAGTATATTAGTTTTAAGTAAATTTTTTGTTTTAAGTTTCTAGCTAATTGGGTTTTTGAGAACCAAGCCGACAGTCGTATGACTGCGGCTTCAAGTGCGCGAAAATTGTATTATATACAAATATTAAGGTGGTATAACTATATGTACCTATCAAATATTTAAATAATGTATGCAAATATAATTTGTACAGCAAAGCACTTTGGATGGGTATAAAGTTGTTTTTTTTATTGCTTCATTGTGATCGTTCACGTTCCTTGTTGTTTATCAGAGGCCGTTCCAAGACCTGGAACTGTTTTTTTCATGACTTTGAGCGGTATTATGAACCTCGGTTGAGGGACCAAATGCATTGGTTGTTATAGAAGACACCAAATTATGTATTATTGTGGATAACAGAACACCGCTTGCGGAACGTTACCTCAATGTTTTGTATAGGGCGAAAATTGGTATCTTGTGACAACGGCACAACATGTAAATCCTTGTTCTCAAACCTCCAATTTTTTTTTTATAGATAAGGAAAAGATAGTTATATTTTATTTTGCAACATTGGGATAAAATTACTAATTGCACTGATTCTAACGAAGCAGCTGATTAGTTTGTTAACATGTTTAATAAAGCAATCCACGCAGCAACCAAACCAATCAACTATTCATGTAAAATCACTAAATATAAACCTTGAATCGCAAAAGGGCTTTTAGTATCTATTAGGTGTAGGGGATCTTATCAGTAAAAGAGTTAAAACCGCACCATTCATTAAGAATCTAATTAACTATTTACAATAAACACTTACTACAAATTACTATAAGCGATATCATGATATGTTGACCATTTAATCAAAGGATGTCAACAAAAAGTAACTTGTGATGCATCTGCATATTCTAAACAACTCTGTCGTCACGTTGGTAAATTGGCTGGGCAAAAGAAAAATTCGCTCTATTTTCTGTTTATCACTTAATGTATAATTATTTTATTGTATAATTATTATAAGTAACTTACATTCCCTCTTGCGTTATATTTTACTTGAGTTTCCCGCAACAATCTATTTTTATTAATAAAATTTGTGTTTTGTCTGTACATTGATTAGAATCTTGAAATGTTCGGTTATTTTTACTTTGTATGCATAGCATACCTCTGTCTGTCTCCATCTTTCTCTTTCTGTCCGTCACTATGTCTGTAACGCTCATGGGTAATATTTTGTTCTCTTTTCATGGGATAACGATTTTACCTAATGGTCTAATTTTTTTTTCTTTTTCATATCATAGACTAGAGTGGTGTAAATGTTCATTGCTACTTAAATTGCCTTAGCGACCTTAGGGATTCGTCCCATATTACGTCAAAGTAGCCAAGTTGTGCTATGATACCAATCTTTAATCTCTTTTCACACGACAAGGGCTTTAGTAAAATGGTGTGGAAATTTTTATTACTGTTAAATGGTGCAATTCGAACAGTTTTAGCCGTTCCAAAGCATCGTTCGTCAAAAAGGTTCTGCCTCATATTAAAAGAAATATTGAATGTTAATCTTATGGGAGTATTCGAATCTACCTTTGAGTTGAATTATACAGTTTGTCATTTTCACCACTTAAAATGACAACACTTAAAATGTTAAATACTGACTCATTCATATTAAACCCTTTAACTTTTGACTAGCCTAAATACGGTGAGTTAAGTCAACTACTTCTGGGTTATAAATATGAATATTAAAATACTTTATGCATATTGTTACACAATTAGTATTGTCGCTTAAAACTTAAGCGTTGATTAGTTTTGAATTTAGATTTAATGTTGTACATGCGTCTGTAGATAGCTTTCATGGGTAGAACAAGTTATGCGGGAGTGGGTTTCATTGGAATTGGTATGTGGCTGTCATCACATCCAATCAAGGATTCAATATTATATTTCATAATAATCTATAATATTTTTAAAAAAAAAATATGAGTTTTCTTGATAGAGTTTATTCTCATATGACTATAAAGTAAATCACTATACGAATTTAAATGTTAAATCAAACTGCAACAAAAACATTAATGGAAATAGCTTCTTACCTAAATGAGAAACGTATGTAACAAGAGTTTGACAAATGTACCTGGGAACTATTAAGCATAAAAACTTGATATCTAGATATGTTGGAATAAACCAACTGAATGTGATCTATTGAATTTGTGAAGCCATTGATATGATTTGTTTCAATAAACTTTACACACACACTCCGCGTTAAGAGCGGGTATAGGCTACATAGCTAGTCAGATTATAAACATATTTAATAGAAAAGTTATACGAAAGTTTTGTACTAGAAAATATATTCAGGTTTGTTTAGATGTTTAAGCTAACTTTAAAGCGGAGTTTCTTAAACTTTTAATACTTGTTTCCTATGATAAATACGCAGTTTTTAAACCTAAGACTTTTACAAACACAATACGAATATTACAAACTGAATCCAAACCTTGGATTTAAGGTCCCATACTTAGTTTTTTCCCCCTAAAATCATTATATTTTTTTTATTAAAACGAAAATTTATTATGTTTTTATAACAACAGAAATAAGATTGTTGTTCGCTATACTCTTAAAACACTAAACCGACCGTGTCATAGTTTAATAACTGCTGGTCAAAGGCTGTCTAATTAAATAATGTACCTAAACTTGACAAAATTAAAATGCACGGCTCAGCTTATTGGGTTGGATAAATAATATTCCAAAACAACTTCAATATATTTTTCATTGAATTCTTTGAAAGGTAAATTATTAAATGAAACAGACTTGTGTAACATGAATGACAAACATACATCTGCCGCGTCTACTTTGGGAGATTTCCGGAACTATTATATGCAGATTTAGTGCATAAATTACCGGCACATCTGCCGACAGAGCTTTATACACCCTCGCACGCCGTCTACAACCTATACCAATAGCTGTCCCTATAAAATCAGCCATCTAACCGTCGTTCTCCATTTGTTCACCAAATCTCATACGGTAAACACCGTTTTAATGAGTATTACCTCTGTACACAATAGTACAACTGAACTTGTTTGAACTTACGTTCATTTCTGCTAGTTTCGTTTAGCACGCTATCAGTCTCTATATATTCGGACACACTTGCGTCCACCGACCGACCATATACGCTCTGACTAGTTGGACAGTACACGTCTCTCCTTGGGTATTATCTTGGCTCCGCAAACGTTACAGCAAAAACTTTTACGCCCAAAACACATATTAGAGAAACAATTTGACTCCACTGTTTCCAGGCCGCGTACTACATTGGCTAAGCTTAAGAAACACTTCAGTTTTCACCAGTTGTATTGTGCAAGACCTGACCTTTGCAGCATTTTGTTCTACTGATATTATTTTACAGACTGTCTTAACTGACATGCTAAAAAGTATCGACGTTTCGATCTTGTTACACCTGTTGGCGATCCTGCCCGACTATTCTTATTCACGTTATTAGCTAGTTTATATGACCGCTCCTCCTTCAATATGTGTTTTATTCTGCTCTATAATCTTGAACTATAGGACAACTAAAAGCTCGTTATTAATACAAAACTCTAGATACACACCGTAAGATCCACCTGTGCAATCGCCAAATGTAAGTAAGAGTACTCATCCGCGGGACATTTCTCGTACTCCTATGGCTGATGACCAACCCGTACAGAATAATTAAAACTAACTTCTGCGGCTACCGATACTTTTCTTAAACTATCTATCTACTTCTCTCTCTCTCTTATGGAACCTTCCCCGTCGCGGTCATATGTCGGCTAACTTTTAAAGAGTACGCGTCTCCTCACAAGTATTATCATGGCTCCGAACACTTTACAGCTGAAACTTTTACGCACAAAACACATTTTACAGAAACAATCTAACTCCACGGTTTCAACAGCTTCTAGCCATTGATTTTATATACTGTATGGGCAACATTTTTGGGTTTTACACACTTTTTATAGTATAACCCCCCAGCATTTCATTTCTTATGTTTGTAGCGGATAGCATAAGTTGGTAACAATGCGGGGAAATTTGGGGAATTCATGGGGATATTTTGGGGTTTACCTGGGGATTGGTACCCCTGCATCCTTTTCCCGTACTTTTCCACCCAGTGCTACACTCTGTCGGATTTAAGGTAAACTAGGTGCAGCCACACGTGCTACGATCTGTTGGATAAAGTGAGAACTAAACGCGCCCCTAGTACACTCTGGTGGACAAACCGCGAATCCTTACGCCGGCCGTCGCCACAGACTATCTGACACATTTACAATCGCCAATTGTAATTCCACTTAGTCGTGCACGGGACATTTCCTGCACACCTGCAAGTGATACACTTTACAACCGTCTAGTATTGTACTTACTGCTGCAATACAGTATTTACCTGTACAATTGGCAATTGTAATCCTACTTCATCGTGCACGGGACATTTCTTGCACACCTGCAGGTGATACACTTTACAACCGTCTACTATTAAAGTTCTAACCCCACTTGATTATCCACGGAACATTACTTGCGATCCTGCACCTGAATAATTAATTAAATTCTGCGGCTACCGATACTTTTCTTAAGCTATCTATCTTTTTCTCTCCAGCAAAATAACTGAGCTACACTCTGTCGGGTTTAAGGTAAACTAGGTGCAGCCACACGTGCTACGATCTGTTGGATAAAGTGAGAACTAAACGCGCCCCTAGTACACTCTGGTGGACAAACCGCGAACCCTTACGCCGGCCGTCGCCACAGGCTATCTGACACATTTCCACCGCCTCCCGACAACTACCTCGGTGGCGCAGGGGTAAGGCGCCGGCTTCACACGCCGGCGGGCCGGGTTCGAATCCCACCCTCGCCACTGGTCAATTTTGTTCTTAAACCCTAACCGCTACAACCTTCCCCGTCGACGATCCGCAAACTAATGCGCTCCCGAAACTCCATCCCCTCCTGTAAACCCTCCCTCCCCTCCCCATCCCTCCCTCGCCCCCACCGACAGCTGCCACGTTCGAACCCACACCTGCCACTTCCAACCGCTGACCTTGAACTGGGCCAGGAGTAACCAAAAGACACTACTCTTGTTAAACCACTCCCCATAATCAGCACCTGCTACTTAACAGTGGTGAAAGCAGAAGCAGTATGTGAAAGTTGGTGGCAGCATGTTCATTTAAACTTTACATCTTTGTTCATCATGTTGTTGTTAATAAGCGTGTAAACTAAAACCAGTCTTAGTGAAAACAAAAAATCAATCATAAATAAAAAAAAAACTAAATACTTTCGGATATTTGGGTGTATTTTAAGACTTGTAAAAACAATGATAAACAATTACAGTCTATTAAACACAGTATCTACCTTCAAACAACAATCGATTTTAAAACACAAGCGAATTTAAACATGTCGTAAAAGTAATGAAGAAACTTCAACGGGTTAAACGCAATTTTCTGTAATGTCAGATAAGATAATGGGGAACTGTCGTAGCTCCGTGCTCCAATTTATTTATACTGGGGTGGAATGGGGAGAGAGGGGGGCTTTTATAGCAAAAGCACCCACGCAAACCATTATTTGGGCCCTACTGTGAACTTATGTTACCTACTTTCCTTGTCTAGAGGCTATAAATGGAACATGTGGGAGTGCGAATAAGGGCAAAGAACAAAGTTTTGGTTGGAAAAGTAACTTTGAACTCTCACTGATGTAAAGCAGAAACTGTAATACGAGTCATGAATTGTTGGGAAAACTTATTTTTAAACATGGTTAATCCAATAAAATACTTAAAGCGTATTTATTAAATGCATTTATTTGCATGTTTATTTCATTCTTTTGTGATTGTCAAAAGCTGTTACTGTACTAGGGTCACGGATTCTAAGGAGTCTTAAAACTTTAAAGTTTGCGACTTCGTTTTTAAGCAGATTGAAAGTGAGTCACTTCGCAGAAGTTTACTTCATATAGGTATTGTCTGACCCTGCTTTGTTCAAGTTAAAATTTGAGTTGTAAAAAGTCCTTTGAGGGAGATAAACTGAAACAATTGTTGTGGCGAGAGTTATTTTGTTTTTATCCTTGATTCCACTATTAATCTAAGATCCAAAAGGAAGAGCCCCATGCACAAGCCATTACAGTTCGTAATTTCCCTATTTTATTAACGTTCTAAGGCGTAAATAAGGTTATTAATTAGTTTTTCAAGTTTTTCGTTTGGGGAGATGATAGTAACTTAACACAAAGTACCTTTTGAAGTGATCAAACAATTTAGTCATGTTAAGGGGACGGCCCACCAGGAGTCAGGAGAAGAAAATCGTAAATGTAAACATAGGTTGGTATGTACATCAAATATGGATGACATCAGTATTGGCAGAGTGCAATACTGCAAACTAGACTTAAAATGGATGATCCAGACGGAAAAGGTAAGCATTCAAAGTTTCCATTAAAATCACATGGGTTAAACTTCAAAATGCAAAAACTTTCTCAATATATACTCGACATTTTGACGTTTGGTTTGGTTTGAGGCTAATTATACTCCAAATGCAAAGACGTTTAAATTATGTATGATGTGATAGAAGTTGCTAAAGAAGTTTCAATTTAAACATTCTCTATGGGACGTCCCCCAATAAAGTTTTACAGAAATATGCTTTGGCTATTGTCACATCATAGATAATTTTGACCGTCTTTGCATTATTTGGAGTAATTAGCCACAAAACCGACGACAAAAGGTTGAGTACAACGAGGTTAAGTAGATATAGAGTGCTCAACACATGTTAATTTTTGTTCCCTGTTGATTTGTGCCATTTTAACCATAATTCCCACAGTTTCCTTGGCAACCACCCAACACTTTACCCTCGTTTTCGTTTCCTTGGTTACTAGTTTTAGCAATTCTGATTGGTTGCTGCAAGCTTAAAAAATTACAGATGATACTTTTAAAACATATGTAGCACTCTTTATCTCAGGGGCGGCTCCTGAGCTTTTTAGCACCCGTGCAAAATTTGCCGCCCCCCCCCCCCTTTCCAACACAATACTATCCCCCCCCCCATCGTCAGACTCTGCTCCGTCCTCTTAAAAATGACATGACGTCATTTGCGCGCTTCGCCTCGATTTTACACCCAAGCTCATAAGATGTTAGAAAATATTTATTTTTTAAAATAAGTAATTAACAAGAATTCTTTAGTATTAACGTTAATTTCTCATAAAACTATAAACATGTATGTCTGTTTTTTTTTTTTTTTTTTTTTTTTTTTTTTAGTTTTTTACCCTTTTCAATTTTCCTGTGTTGTTCACTGCATGATTGTGGTTATGTTAAACCAACCATGGAGGACCCCCCGTTACCGAACTGCATTAAAAGGGCTTAAACAGATGTGTGTATGAATGGAGTTTAGCTTCTTTATTAATTATTTATTAAATTACCTTAATCAAATGCCGGTTAAGTCCTTTGAGAATTTTAAGGTCATTTCAAGGTGAAAGATAGGATTATGGATAAGTCAAGGGTTGGTATTTAGAATTTACCCAGTCCCTCCACTACACCTTCTTCATAGCCATAAACTACCATCTACTTACTATGAAATATATTATTAGGAAATGCTATTACACGCTAAAACATTTTCATTCAAATATAATTTATTACTACGTTGCTTTTGCTTGGTAACTAATTATTTGTAAAATAAATGAACATTACCAAAACCTCTCAGCCGGTTTAACACCACCTATTATATTTCACACGTGTTGGAATAGAGAGGATTAAATTGAAATTCTAAACCCACGTCCCTGAACACGTGCATCGGATGATGTCGAGTGTCTGGAGTCGCTAGGGATGACGTATGGAGCTATTGGTGGTGGTGTTATGAGGTGAGGGGGGGGGGAGGTTACGGCTGGCGCTGACGTCACGCTAGTGGGCGGGTGGTGGGGGGAGACATGCACTGCATGTTGCATACCCTCGCACCTACGCGGCGCGACGACGTGCGGCGGCAACTTGGCTCCGCTCCGTCGATATTCATTATTTTATCAGTTGGAATTATTAAGCCGCGTCCGCACTGGCCGAACATGTTCGTCGAACAAAGTTCTTCCGAACTTTTGTTTGTTCGTTGCTAATCTTTTAGAATGTAAATCACAAGGCCGGTAATTGTTCGTTAGGAATGTTTGTTGATTTTTTATGGCTTAAATTCACAAAAAATTAAGATTAAAGATTATAACTTGAAAACGTATTTAAAAATATTCTATTATAAAATGAAACAAACTGATTTATTTATTTTATTATTATTATTTTTTTAGGGCAACAACATGGTTCTAATCTGACACAGATTAAAAAAAAAATTCTTAATCGTTAAGCCTATATCTCATGAAAATCTTTACCATAAAATAAGATAGCCTACTAAAATAACATAACTTGAGTATAACAGACAGTTAATTTGTAAAAAATAACTTGGATACTCGTTTAATTATTTGATTCTGTGAGGTTAGATCTAGTCGAGATGGCATAATCCTACTTGTAGTGGATATCTAAGTTAAGTTTTTTCTGATGTACTGTATAAGCTTAGTTTATGTATAAAATTGTGTGGTAGTTTACTGATTTAACTTTAACAAAACTCATTAGAGTTAAAATGATTCATCAGGCAAGTGACAAGATTACTTGATTATCTAAAAGGAATCTAAATTAGATTTCAACGCTCGCGTTATCTGAAAGCGTCAGTACAGTCCATTTAGTCAAACAATGAACCACTAGCCTAATTCTGTTGAAATCTCATTACTGAAATTTAAAATTTTTATCCTATAAATTGAGGAATGTTTGTAAAGGTAATGGATGTTTAGAAGTTGTTGTAATTTGTTTTTCTAATCTTATAACCATTCTAAGCTCCTCAAAAACATTCTAAGCACATGTTTTTCTAAGCTATTGTAACACATATTACAACCGTTTATTGCCTGTCCCACTAGACTATTTACTGGTTTTATAATCACTGCTAATTAATTTGTGAACTAGGAAATATTTTCAGTTAATCGACAGGAAAAAATAACTGGAATTTCTTGAATACTCCACAATTATTATGTATCCTAAAACCAAACATTCGCATTCATTGCATGCTACAGGAACAAGATAAAATGTCCGTACGCACATTAAAATATTTTGAAAATGTTATCACGTGTTAATTCTGCTAACAAAATACAAAACTTACAATCTTAATGTAGGTAATGGATGTTTAGAAGTTGTTGTAATTTGTTTTTCTAATCTTCGAAATATTTTATCAAAAGACTACGTTACAATACTGACTCATGGGGGTTATAATTAGACGCAAGAACATTTTGAATAACCACTTTTAATTAAGGGTGGGGTAGAAAAATAATTGTCCTCATGATAGTTACCTTAAACTTCAAATTTAACGGTACAAAAACGTATTAAAATACTAACTTCACAATAAAACATAACCCGGGTTGTATTACTGTACCAACCGGGGGTCGGTGACCAGTCACTCTTGGTTTCGCGGATGGCAGGGTCGATGTCCGGACCACTGTCACTTTCGCGGGCCAACTCAGTTCGCCGTGGTCCGTGTCCGCACGTTCCTCGTT
This sequence comes from Neoaliturus tenellus, assembly GCA_030545055.2. Lineage (NCBI taxonomy): Eukaryota > Metazoa > Arthropoda > Insecta > Hemiptera > Cicadellidae > Neoaliturus > Neoaliturus tenellus. The sequence continues at coordinate 235,510,972 of CM061533.1, forward strand.
CCGCGTAGCGGTATGCCCTCTGCTGATCCGCGGACCGCTATTCCGGTGTCCAAACTGACGGCATCCGTCGCCGAATTCGGCTGTCTGCCTAGTCTGCATGAAATGGAATTATGGGTACCACTTCGAGTACCACAAATGTAATTTGTTTTTATGGAATGGTGATCCGTCGTGTATGCTCCAAACGGATCACCGCCTGTAGAGTGGCGACTGGACGGATTAAAACTTGGTGATTGGAAGCTCAAAACCTGAAATCCTCGGGATTAAGGCTGATAGTGATTTTTCAGGTTTGTTGGTGACTTAAGAGACAAATGGGAGAGCATTGTGATTTGCACCCGGTGAAAATTAACGGGAGTGGAGATCAATCTGTCGGCAAGCCTCTGGATGTACTTCCAAGTGTTTAAACAGTCACCAGTCTGAAGGACAGAAAGGGTGAAATGAAAAGATATATAATTGTTTTACGTTACAAAGTGATCGATAAAACGCTTGGCATAAAATGAATCATTAAAACTAAGCATATGGGAGTTTTTTTTAAGTAGGCCCTAAACTCATGCGAGTCCTCTATTATTTGCGTGAGAGTTTACCATGCATCATTTATTTTCACGCAAACCCTAAGTTTTGAACTACAACATAAAATAGCAAATGAAAAGCCGGCTGTTCTACTGGATGAAAACGGCTTTGCCCTGCTGCAGTGCTGCCTGTATCAGCCTCTAAAATTATTTATTTAATATCATTTCCTATTGCATGAATGCAGGGAAGTTATCCCTAAACAAATGCGCACATATTTCAAAAGGTTCTTCGTTTTGGCAAATCAACACACTGCACGATGGTGCTAATGGTGCATAAGAAGTGCGGTGTTAATAGCAGGAATGCTATTTTAATACAATCCATCTTCTTATTTCTATAAGGGTTTCGTATGTTACGTCCCTTTTTCTTTCGACCTACTGAATAGATTTTTAAGATTAAGGTGTCATTTTAAAGCTTAGGATATACCACAGTGACGAATCGTAATTAAAAAGGTCATATTGTTTCGGGCTTCGCCCCCCCTCGCCTTTGCTTTTATTTCCAGAGGGCGCTTTAAAATGTTGATCAACTTTTATTGCAAGTTCTTTAATGTGAATTGTAATTTAACAACTGATTACCTTCAAATGAATTTTAAAAGCCAGATAGCAAACAAAAATAGATCTCTGTCACTTCATAATCAGCATTCACGTACTGTAGGTGAGTTTCACTCATACAGAATCATAAAATGCGCAATTTGGCACTGGCCACCTCGTTTTATTTAATCTTGTTTTGCAACAAACTAATCAGGGAAATTGAGCTTTAATAGTTAGGGGTTTTAGTAGACGACTCTACTCTTATGATTCAATAAGGTTTGATGAGGTATTCTTATAAAATTATTAGTCGTTATGAGATGTAATTCCTAGCTTGAGAACGAGAACCTGTTGAAACGCCACTCCTCGATTTTCAGGCTAGGCAAGCCGCTAATCTAATTAGAAAGACATAGTATCTTTTACAATATGACGCCACTTCTAGATTACAAAATTTCTAATATTTACACCTTATTATTTCTATGAGCGATTAAGTACAGTTCCTAACTTAGTAGAAATACATTTTTCCTTTCAGAGTTTGTTATCTATTGAAATACGACAATGTATAATAGAATGACTATCGGCGAGTCTGTAGTCATATCACATGCTCAATTAATTACGAGATGATAGCAGGCAGCTCAGGGACGAGAGCAGACCTGGCAGGTCAATGACCTCGGAGGCGCGTGGCGTAAATAGCGACTTCCATCCTGGTATCCGGATCCGGTATAGGACCGCATATCCGCACCCACCTACCTACATACAAGCTAGGTAAAATTTAATGAATAAATATAAGGTAGGTAGTAAATCTTCAAAATAATCTAACAATTGGGTGTACATCAAAGTAGTCCTAGGTTTGTAAAACATGGGTGTACTTCTGAAAACTTGTTAAAATGTTTTTCGAACCGGAGATGTTGGTTTTATCCGTTTTAGATACAATCTTAGCGATTTATGTGATTTTTCAATTTTTCGAATTTTTATGTTTTTTCGCATTTTTTACTAAAAACTTTAATAATTGGAATCGAGTCGTTTCTATTGTTAGTATTGTAATGAAATGAAAAAAATTAATTTCAATAAATGCTGCTCTATAACAAAAATAACCTATGATTCGGGTAAATCTACAAAATTACTAGAAACTTATGACTCCTCAAACATTGAAATGCTACAACAGAACTGGGAGAGCTAAACTATTTATGGACAATCCATGGATGGTTTTCAGTTGCTGGGTAGCTGAGTGGTTACATATAGCTCACCTTTAATCAAAAGGTTGTTGATCCGACCCTGAGTTAAGGCAGTAGCGTTTTTAAGGTTCAAAACTGGACCCAGCTTCGTTGGGCAATTAATTAATCATCTGAAAGATGAATCAAGTGGTCTTTGTCAGTAACAAAGCTACACCTCGTCTGATCCATCACAATCATTACACTCACCCTTCATTCATATTCACCTTGGTATCTTAATCGTCGATGTTGTTTGCTGTTAAAATCTTGGTTTAACCAGTTTCCGTTTTTACAGTCTACCTCATCGGTTAACGTTATGCCTAACCCCACCTATCTCCAGTCCCCATCCTCTCCCTCTGACTGACAGTTCGGCACGAACGGCATATCACTCTTGCGCGATTTAGATATCTTGGCTGAGTGAATGTTTGCTCGGTGGTTTCATGGTCCATTGTTCTTGCACGTACCATTGAGACCTTTAGATTTCATATTAGAATATGGCGCAATTCTCTTGGAAACGCACCTCTACGGTGAATCCTCCTATATGTTAATAAAATGCAGGAGCATGATGGAATGCGACCGTAGCGGTAGGTGGTATAAATCTTCCTCGGAAGCAGTGGACTATACTCAATCGTTTCCGCATTGGATTGGGAAGATGTAATTATTGGAAGTACATGGGGAATGACACAAGACCAGTCATGCGACTGCGGAGCAGAGTATCAAACTATGGAACACATAGTCGGAGAGTGCCCACTGAGTGCCTTCCCCGAAGGATTGGCCGGTCTGCATAGCTCAAGTGAAGCTGGGCTGCAATGGCTGAGCGCCCTGGATTTAGCTCTATAAAGAGAGATCTGATTTTTATTTTAGTGTTTAGATTTTTACTTATACTGACTCAGGTGCTCTGCACCGCAGAATTTATTTATTATTCTTAAACCATGGTGGCTGGCTAAATGAGCCATACGATATATATATATAGGAGCATGATCAACCGCAATTTATATCTTCATAATTTATGTTAACAGATCATTAAGATTCATGAAGATGTTTAAGTGCCATTAGATAAGATAATATTTCTCACCTCAAAGGTCCGTTCCCTGAATCTAGCACCCGAAAACAGTCACACAACATAAACCTTGTTCAAATTTCGTTCCAAAGTCTGATTACGTTGAAGTCGAAACGGGACTCCTTAAATAAAATGCAAGCCTCCATTGCTCTGCATTCTACAAAAATCCAAATGTTGCAAGGCCCAAAGTTTTACCATAGAAAATGGTATTACCCAAGAAACTTGCTGCTCGAAAGGGCTTACAAAAACCCTTTTTTCGGAGCTGTTGTTTTCTAGAAGAATTTGATGTGATTCAAGTCAAACTGGTACTTTCCAGTAAAACACAATAATCGGATTTATAGATAACCTAGTTTTAGACACAATGCAAAGGAAACATGCATTCCAAAGGTGGGAAAAAGGTTCAATTGAGTAGAGTGCTCAACAATTACTTTACACAAAAGAAGACCTCGACTGTTTCTTGTAATTCTCCGCATCTTGTCTTCTGCAAAGCACAATAACACCCTAGCAACGCAGTAGTTGGTCTGAGAAGAAAATGAATGTGGCGCGGTTCAGCGACCGCGGTGGAAGGCTCGCCTGACGCCTGGAAGGTCAACGTCCGCGGAGACGCTCCACTTGCCTCCAACGAAAGCGAGGGTGTTCCATGCTGTACCCGCTCCAGCTCCAGCAGGGGTCACTGACTCCAGCGAGGGGCAACGGGCAGCGGCAGTCGACGTCGGCCGGCGAAAGTGAATCTCCTGGGGTTCGTCGACCCGCGGCAGCAGGAACTGAAAACGTTATGATAGGAAGATCCTTTGGTAAGAGAAAAAACTAGTAAAAAAAAAAAAAAAAAAAAGTAGTATACTTGCTGAATCAAAGTCACTAACTCTAGACCCACCATGGTTTACAGCATAAATACTTCATTCTAGAATAATAGAAAGACAATTATTACAGTTATTAATTTTAATGTTCCTAAATATTCAACAAGTCAGTGTTTACAAAATGTTAACACGTACCATTTGTTCGTAGATTGCTTTCCAGGTTCTCAATCGTTAGCTATGCCTTTCTCAAAAAACTTAATATATCTGTGTAGTACCAAATCTCACACATCTGATTCTTCGTTTTTTTTTTTTTTTTTTTTTTTTTTTTTTTTTTTTTTTTTTTTTTTTGCAGAGTAGATGCCAGAGTAGCACATCATTATTTTAAAATTACTACATAGTAATAGTAATAAGTATTAACTTTTTAAATTAACTAGTATACGTGTTGCTCGATATCGAGCAATTTATTTCAATACAATACAAAAGTTAATTTTAGCTCTAAATCAATGACATCCGACCAATCCAATATTTTGCATCTCTTTAATCACCAAAACTACATGTACTTGCTGCTGATTATTAACATACTACCTGTTGCCCGTCACGGCTTCGCCCGTGTTGAATTTGTTTTTTAATCTCTTTTAAGACTTACGAAATCTTCTTTCTTAAGATATACATTAAGAATAATACATTGAAATAGTGTGAGCGAGACAACTATGAGCAAAGAGGAACGATCATGTCAAATATTAACCCCGTGGGCCATAGAGTAATTTTTGAGTGGAGTAGTGGGGCGGAGCGCTAAAGGGTTTCAAAAACTATATTTCCAAACCGTTTCTTGGTGACTTCCTATGAGCGAAGATGAACATCCACTTCAAATTTTAACCTCGTAGGTCATGGAGTAATTTTTAAGTCCAGTGGGGTGGAACCCTAAAGGACTTCAACAACTATTTTCCAAAACAGTTTCTTAGTGCCTTTGCGTAAAGAGGAATGTTCACGTTAAATTTTAACCCCGTAGAATCTATGGTAACTTAAAGGTTCTGTGGGGTGGAGCCCTAAAGGAAATTTGCAAAATCGTTTCCTAGTGAATGCCCACGAGTAAAGAGGAACGTCCGTGTCAATTTCCAACCTCGTAGGCCACAGAGTAATTTTTAAGTCCAGTGGGTCTTAGCCGTAAATGAATTCAAAAACCATATTTCCAAAACAATTTCTTAGTGACTACCTATGAGCAAAGAGGAACATCCATGTCAAATTTCAACCTCGTAGGCTCTCTAGTAGTTTTTAAGTCCTGGAGGGCGGAGTCCTTAAGGAGTTCAAAAACTATATATGGAAATCCGTTTGTTGGTACCTTGGAATAAATAGAAATGTCCTCGTCAAATACAGGGGCTAAAATTTTTGTAATTTATATTGTAAATACAATTAAAATTAAATTAGGGTGGAGCCCTAAAGGACGTCAAAAACTATATTTCCAAAACCGTATTTGTTCAATTTATACCGTAATACATTAAGCAAATCACACCCCATTAGTTTAATAATTTACTTTCACTATCATATCTTTTCAATATTTGTATTTTAACTCACATGTCATTGTTTATAACATTCTTTACTATTGTTTTGAATATACCTCCATCTCATTGCTCTTTACAAGGTCTTAATTTCTTTTTAATAGTTTACCTCAGGTCCTTCGAGTATTTTTTATTGGTTCCCCTCCAGTATCTAGTATCTTAGTGAATACCTATGAGCAAAGATGACTGTCTATGCCAAAAATTAACCCTGTAGGCTCTATAGTAATTTTGAAAAAAAAAAAAACTATATTTCCAAAACCGTATTTGTTCAATTTATACCGTAATACATTAAGCAAATCACACCCCATTAGTTTAATAATTTACTTTCACTATCATATCTTTTCAATATTTGTATTTTAACTCACATGTCATTGTTTATAACATTCTTTACTATTGTTTTGAATATACCTCCATCTCATTGCTCTTTACAAGGTCTTAATTTCTTTTTAATAGTTTACCTCAGGTCCTTCGAGTATTTTTTATTGGTTCCCCTCCAGTATCTAGTATCTTAGTGAATACCTATGAGCAAAGATGACTGTCTATGCCAAAAATTAACCCTGTAGGCTCTATAGTAATTTTGAGGTTATTTGGGGCAGAGCCCTGAAGGAAATTGCCACTTTTTATTGAGCACCTTTGACCAAAGAGATTACTCCAAATTTCAACCCCGTAGGCCCTATAGTTTATAGATTCGTTGTTTCGTTCAATTCGTATTGTAATTGGCCATAATTGTAACATTATATTGAAATTTTGAAGGCATGTGGGGTGGAGCCCTGAAGGGATTTTTGTGAAAGCGTTTCTTAGTAAGCACCTATGAGCAAAGAGGAACGTCCATGCCAAAAATTCAACCCTGTAGGCCTCAAAAGTAATTTTGAAGTCCCGTGTAACGAAGCCTTAAAGATGCTTTAAAAAACCGATTCTTAGTGAGCACCTATGGGCAAAGGGTATCTTCCATTTCAAATTTCAACCCCTTAGGTTTTTCATATTCGTTGTTCTCTAGATTCATATTTAAGATTGGCCATAAGAATAACATTAGACCAAAATTGAAATCGTGTGTGGCAGAGCCCTAATAGAATTTTGCAAAACAGTTTTGTAGTGAGCACGTGCATATGAGCAAATACGTCCACGTCAAATTTTATCATCATAGATCCTATAGTTTTTCAGATTCGTTGTTTCCTAGACTCGAACAAAAATTCGCTATGAATAAAGATAGAAATTCTGGAGTCCTATGTAGCGGAGCCCTGATGGAATTTTGCAAAACCGTTTCTTAGTGATCATCTATGAGCAAAGAAGAACACCCATGCCAAATTTTAACATCGTAGGTCCTATAGTTTTTTTTTCGGATTCGATGTTGCCTTGATTTGTATAAAATATTGGCCATAAGAATAATATTAAATGGAAAAAGTCCCGTGGGGTAGAGATTTGAAAGAATTTTGCAAAACCGTTTCTTAGTGAGCATTTTTTAACATAGAGGAATGTCCATGACAAATTTCAACCCCCTATACCCTTTGGTTATAAAGATTCGATGATACTGAGAGAGTGGTATTTGACAAAGTAGATTAAACCTAACCTAACCTAAACTCTAACCAATAAACATTTTTACACCAGTTAAATTGTTTACAAAGATATAAGAATATTGTCATATGGTTATGTCGTCCTTTAAATGTATTATTTCACTAACAGCTGATAGCTTTGAATCTTCAACAGCTAATTACATCAAATCTTTAAAGTCGTGTGGGGCGGAGCCCTGAAGGAATTTCGCAAAACCAGTTCTTAGTGAGCACCTATAGGCAAAGAGGAACTTCCATTCCAAATTTCAACCCTGTAGGTCCTATAGTTTTGGAGATTCGTTGTTTCCTAGATTCATATTTTAAGTGCTCCATAAGAATAACATTGTAACGAAATTTTGAAGTCGTGTGGGGTGGAGCCCTGCAGGAATTTCGTAAAACCGTTTTTTAGTGAGCATCAATGGGTAGAAAGGAACGACTATACCAAATTTCAATCCTGCATGCTCTCTACTTTTGGAGATTCGTTGTTGCTTTGATTTGTATTTAAAATCCCCCATAAGAATAACATTGTAACGAAATTTTCAAGTCCTGTGGGGCGCAGCCCTGACGGAATTTTGCAAAACCGTTTCTTAGTGAGCGATTTTTAGCAAAGATGAACGTACATGCCAAGTTTTAACCCTCTAGGCCTTATAGTTTTTCAGGTACTCTGATACGTGAGTGAGTGGTATTTGACAAATATATAGTAGATGTATAAAATGCTTTATTCAATCCCAATGTTATTTAAATGGGAAACTTTGAGATTTCAATGGTGTATAGCGCTTTTATTTTCAGTCCGATTCTCATCAATTTTTGGCGGAAACAACTACAGACCAAGCTCTATCCAATGACACCAAAAACTTGAAAATCGGTTGAAAATTGTAGGAGGAGTTCTCAAGACAAAACCCCCTTAGCGTATTAAATAAGTATAGATAAATTCATTGTAAAGGCGTGTCTCAGTTCAACCTAAACTATATAAGTATGCCTTGCAATTGGTTATTATATTTAAGGTTCAACACTTTCTATAAACTGTAGATAGCTTGTAAGAATCTCGATTGATTATATTATCACGGGATTACATTATAATCTTTTACCAAGAAGTGAGTATAATACGATGTTTAGTTACTTTTTCTTCATTCAATATCCCTAGACATTCAATTATCCCAACTCATGATGTTGCCAGGTCATGAACGTTTTAACGTTTAACCGACTAATGCTTTCATATATTCCTTCATGACTTCAAACCTGAAGAAACAATTTCCATTTTATAAAAAGGATCAAACTAGAATCGTGGTATTTAGATGAGGTTTACTAAAGGCCTTTTGTATGTGGAAAACTGTATACCTGAAAGAAACTCATCAATTTAATGAAATGTATTTAAAATATCAACACAAATTTATTAGCACTAATATATTGTAGCCTACCAAAGGATCTATTTACATATTACCTACATAAAATTGAATAGACCCCAACAAATTACAGAACAGACTAATCAATCGGCGTTTTAATATAATTTTAAATCTGGCCACATATATACCTGCATCCTGTAGATCGTCCAGGCATTCCTCGAATTAGTTTCCTTTGGATATAAAAACAGGACATATAAAATCATTGTCTTTATCTTTTACCATTACAAGCAGATGATGTGACATCAAGTAAGACTCAGCCACTCGGCCACCTATTTTATTCCACGAATCCTTGCACTACGGAAGGTTTTAACAAGCATTGTCTGCCTCCTCCGGGAAATTCGTTAACCTTTTTGGAAATTGTCTTACTTTTCCCACCCGGCAAGAGGTGCCTGTCATCGTATAAGTGACTAATTAGAAATTAAAGCAAGAAGAAGTCGATCTTACTTACCATCGATTTGATCTACCTAAAACTACGCGTTGATAACTATTTAGGCCTACCGTAATTACTGCAACACTATTGCTAACCTCTTTAACCTCAACAAAACCCTACTGAAAGATTCCCACTACCGTCCTCAAGATTACTTGTCGCTTTAACTCGGAACATATCTAGAGAAACATGATGAGTAGTAGAACATCAAGGACCCGGGAGGTGCCGAGCTGCGCCGATGATCAGGACATTCCACAGCGGATTACCGTCGACCCTCGTAGGGGCTGAGTCGAGCTGCGCCGATGGTCAGTCGGGTGGCCTGTTCTCCATGTTTTTCTGCCACGCTGTTCCTAATTCCTTCCAACCTAATAAGGGTAACATAATGAGGCATTTAACTTATTTAAATATAAATAAAATATAAATTATAAATGTTTAACTTATTTTTTGCTTGTGATTTTAAAATTAATTTGGCTTAAACTTTGAATTTAAGAGTGGTTTGGCCCAGCCTCAAGTTTAGAAACAGCCTCAATCCCAGGAGGAAAAATCAAATTTTGTCTAAATTTTAGTTTAAAAATCTCAATTAATTTTTAACATTGATCTTATGGGTTGCTATTTTGGTAGCGAAATAACAACGGAAGGTATACAAAAACAAAGGAACATTAATGTTAAGCAGTATTTTTTAAAACAGCTGTTAACTGTGAAGAGGTTTGTGTTGGTGGAAATTTAATATCACCATGACACTATAACAAAAGTGAATTAAAACCAAAAAGCAAGGCTCGCTTAACGGTACTAGTCTATTGACAAGTATGGTTAAACCGTAAGTGTAATAATTATTAACACGAACAAGCATTGAATTGAAGGCATATCTCACACTGACCATCGACCCTGCCTCCCGAGGGGCCCAAACCAACCATCGACGCAGCTCGACCCTGTCCAAGGACCCAGCACTGAGTCGCTCAAAAAAGTTGGCGATGGGTTTGAGGACTTCTGACTTCTCTTAAGCCGCGTTGACACCGGAGTTGTCAACAAATGTGGTCAACTTTTTTGTTGGCAACAGATGTTTGCTAAAAAGTTGCAACAAACATTTCCAACATTTTTTGAGCGACTTTTTTGTTTCCAACATTATATCCTACCACAAATGTAAACATTTGAGATCATAGGATATCGCAGGAATCACCTACTCTCGGTAGGAAGGTGTTTCCAACAAATATATTGTTGGAAACACGTTTTGCACACATGTCGCTCATACCTCGGAATTTTGAAAATTTAACAAATATTACTAAGGAAAATCGAGTTACTTTGCGACGTCTCAAAGAGTAATATTTGTTAAATTTTCGAAATTCCGAGGTATGAGCGACATAGTATAACTATTCAACTAAACACTTACCAAGTTTAAAGAAAATCGGTTGAAAAACGGCTTCCGAAACAGGGGAATGCAATACCATGTTTTGCATTAAAAGTCGTATGGTTAACATTGCCGACTGCGCAACAAATAATGGGCTAGTGGATCATAGGTGAAGATGGCTCTTAATGGAGACTTCGAGTCCCAAACAAGACCAATAGTCGTTAAGATCACTGTGAGGATTCTTCGTCGGGTGGACAGCTATGTAACGATCTCCATCTAAGTGAACACCAGATCAAACTGTGGCTAGTCACCCATTGACTGACCAAGATCGTAAGCTGGTGCACAGTACAATTAAAATGTACGATTTATAAAGAATATTTTAGTCGTCTTCGGAGTTTGTATGGAGCTGATTTGTCAACACATCTCACAAAAATCACACGTGATAAGCTTTCGAGGTGGAGCAAGCCATAGTAAGAGAAATTCCACAAACCAGAGCTATGAATTATCCTTTCATACGATCTATGAATTGTATGTGGCAGCGGTGACCCCTTTAATTTTGCTCCCTTTTTAAGTCTTTAGCAACAGCCAAATTTCCTTAATGCAATCCTAATTAACAAATATTAGATATAGGCTGACTTCTAAGTTCCACTGCTACGCTTTTACATGTTCAAAAAATGAAAAGAACTTCAAGCATTTAAAACTAAAATAGTTACTTACTAACAGCGATATCAGTGAGCTTGACAGCCTTATTTGCGCAGCTTGAAGCTGAATATCCATTCTTGAATGAGCCATCAATGGGTGAGCGGATCTTCCTTTCTGTTTTAGGGCCAGAAAATGAAGGAGGTCCCCATGCTGATGTCAGTCTCTATATGATATTACTGTTTGACAAGTACCGTAAGAAAAATGTCATCTTACCATGTTATGGTATTGTGCTCAAATTACTAATAAAATTGATCGAATGCACAACTGACAACATTTATTCGAAACGTTGAAACCATCAAATGGTTGGTTGAAAACTCAAACTTCATACACCGCAAGAGGCACCGCAATCACTGACAACGGTTCTACCAAAATCCAAACCCTTGGTGGGAGGACAAAGCGGCTCCTGGGGTCATCAACCTCCGGCTCACCCAGAGTCCTGGAGCCGGGATCAACGGCCGTTCTCGGGCTAACCTATATCGAAAGCGAATGTGTGCCGGAGCATCGACCTGAGTGTGGGTCACTGACCGCTCGCCGGCGACGTGTTTGACCTACAAATGAAACCGAAAGCGATCATCCTGGGTACATTGAACTTGGAGCCGCTCGGAAAATATCCTTGCAGTCGTTTACCCAGGCGGAAGGCCATTGCACTCAGGGTATACCGCACTGGCTTCTTGTAGGTTGCCCTCACCCAACCACAAGACAGAGAGATGACGTGGTCAAGGTCAAAAAGTGGAACATCTTTGTACCAATTATCACCCAACGAAATTCATGTAATATCTTTATTTATAGACACCTACCATTCCTATTTTCGAGAGATTGGTCCGTATAATGGGATTTGATTCAAGCCATCTCAGAATCACTTAATAATTCTGTTATCAGAGCAGGCATCAGAGTAGTGTTTGTGACTTTCAAAGGGCTTTTCTTTTCAGTCCTCCTATACAATCACTAACAGTGTAAGATTGGCTCATTCCTCCTTAGAAGAAAGCATCGACAGCTTCATGGTAAAGTATTTAGAACACTTTCAGAGGAAAGTCAAGAAATAGCTCTTCTAACTCCAACCCACATACATACTTCCCAAGCGATTGATATAGGCCTATCTGCACAAAAAGTTCATTTTTCCAACTTTCTTCAGCAATGGTAGGGCATACATGTTTCAGATTCCAAAAAAATGAAACCACAAAAAACTGATCTGATTTATATGAAACTTTTAGCTTTTAATTCGCTTCCCCACTAAAAAGAGTATTGTGGTTCATTTCAATGGGTTTCCCTGACAGGGTGTGAGCCCATTCAATGGTCGACCGATATTTAAACTTAACCAGTGATATCAATTTAATTTTATGTTTCAGAAGAATTGTTCGTTGATTTGATCAAAATAATGAAATAATATTATCCATTACAAACATCAATAAAATCCATTATAATACTTTGACCCCGTATTACTCAGGTCAAATAAACAAGATTGGACCTAGGACCAGCTCATATTCAGACTTGGGAGCGGCCTTTGAATGAAGCCTTTGATCTTTTGTCAGCCCAATTCCGCATCAGCCAATCTCAACGGCGATCTGCTTGAGATCAAGGGGCTGGTTCTGTTAGGAACAGATCTCGTTATACGTGAACTCTAACCTGAGGTTTAGGGCTTTCTGTTTCGTTTGACGGTTAATCATATACGGTCTGAACATTTGTCAATCAATGTTTGATTTTTTTTATTTTATATTTATGTATTAGCAAGTTATAAAGTTGCTTTAGTTTAGAACCTATAAATTTGTTTAAGACCTGGTGAGTCGTCCCCACAGGGCTAAAAAGTAATGTTAGACCCTATGCAATTTTAAAGTTATATCGCTTTCCTGCCATACCGTGAAAACGCAGGAAGACACATTTCTTAAATAAATAACTTTATACGTTTTCATATTATTTTATTTGAAATTGAGCAATTTGTTTTGATACAGTACAAAAGTTACATTCAGTCTAAATCAATGACATACGACCGATCCGATATTGTGAATATCAGTAATCACCAAAAACCACACAAATTTGCAACTGTACATTGTTTAAAATTATCAACCCAATCCCAATGCTATTATAATGGGAAAATTAAAAGGTTAATTTGTGGATAGCGCCCTTATTGTAGGTCAGTAGTACCCAAAATGTATGTGCTATGACAGTAAGGATTATTAGGATTGGCGGATTGGCGGATTTGAATAAAATAAATTAATTAATTATGATTTTAAATAGGTAATGATTATTTTAATTGATAACATGTTAAAAAATATTGTAAATAGGTTGTATTTAATGTGTTTAATAATGTATTAAGTGTGGGCTATGATAAAACTATGAAAAAGTTTAATTAAATAATATATTGTGATTAATGTTTTAAATTGAAGGTGGTAGAAATTTAATGGGTAATTTATTGATGTTTATAATGTTGGGGTTTAGATAATAAATAGTATGTTGTAGATAATTTAAGTTTTACCCCCTCTACTATTTTTTTATTATATTAACTGAATGAGCAAGAGTAATTGCCATAACTCTGATAGATCTTGGACTAAGCACATTATGGCGTTTTCCTCTAGCCAATTGTTTAATTTATCATGTGGAAAACTACAAACATTATTAGTGAGTAAACCCTATAAATTAGGCTTGGAATCTGTTGAAAAGATTATAGTTGGTTTGAATGGAAGTGATCAAAACTTTGCTGTAGAAATACAAATTGTTGAAAAAATAGGATCTGATTGTTTTGGAATATTTTTTAGCCCAGCTGAATGGTATGGATTGATGTTACATTTTGAAGAAATTACTGAATATTTTAAAAATGGGAGACAGCATGTTGATATTGATATTGGGGCAATTACAGTACTTTTTAAAATAATTAATGAAAATCCAACAATGGTGATTTGCAAACGCTTTTCTGGTGAGTATTTACCAGTAAAAATTGAAATTCAAGAGTCAAGTTGGAATAAAATTATGGAATTGAAGCAATACATTTCTGAAGATATCTTGAAGACTTTAACTTTAACAGAAGAAGCAAAGACCTATTTTGATATACTAAGCCGAATGTGCATTGATCATCTTAGAAACACAGAGCTGGACTATACTTCAGATGAATCAGAAATATCTAAACACATTATTGACTTTTTAGAGATTTTAGATCTTAAACGAGTGACTTTGATTGAACCAAAAATGTATATGTTATGTTATGATATTTGCAAACTGTGTATTCCTCTTTTTGTATCAAGATTTAAGTTGTGTAGTATTTTTGCTTGTTTTGGAAATAATTAGTAATATATGAAAGAATTAAATAGCAAATGATGTTTTATATTATTGTGAGTTGATTTTTTAGAGATCTTAGATCTTAAACAAGTGACTTTGATTGAACAAAAAAATATAAATGTTAAGTTATGATATTTGCAAACTGTGTATTTTACTTTTTTGTGTTAAGATTTAAACTGTGTAGTATTTTTGCTTGTTTTGGAAACAATTAGTAATATATTTATGTTTATGTACATACTATATATTTAATAAATGATTATTTATATTTTAATTGTGTGTATACTATATTTCCTGAATATATGCAAGTTTTTTTGAAATTTAATTTAAATATTATTTTGAGTTTTAAATAGCTAGTTTTATTGATGTGTAAAGATAAACTTTTGGAGCATTGTTTGAAATATTTGAAATAAAAGATTTAGATTTTATAAAGATAGGTATATTTGCTTTTGTGTAGACTTTTGATTTAAAAATTTTGTATTAAATCTTTAGCTTATTATTAGACAATTAGAAATAGACTTTTATGTCTTGACTATATAATAATAAAATTATTCTAAATTTTTTGGGATTTAGATATTTATTCAAATAATTTTAGACTATACTGATCTATTGAGATATTTAGACTAATTATTTTAAAATTATGGTTATTAAACTTAGGCTTATAGATCTTAGATTTCTAATTTTTATTCTTGAATCAACTTTTAAAGATAGAACTAGACTGTTATTTGAATATTAAATAAACAATAATTATAATTGCATATGATTTAAACTAATACTGTTGTATTTAAACTTGAAGTGGAAGATTATTTGAATTAAATTGGAATTTTAAGATTATTGTTCAGACTTTTAGACTGAAATTAGACAATCAGATTTAAAATTTTATAGTTTTAGGATTACCTTCTTATAACTTTTTTTTTATTTAGAATTTTATATTTGAATTTTTAGACTTAGAACTGCTAAATGATAAAGTTTTATACCTATTTGAAATATTTTTTAGTTGTTAAAATTCTATATTTATAGTTTTGTTTTTAGATTTAAAAAAATATAAAGTATTAAAACTAAAACTTAACTTAACTTTTTATTATTTAGACTTAGATTTTAAAACTTAGATCATTATATTTAGACTTGGACTTAGAATTTTTTCCTTATTTAGATTTTATATATTTAGTTGCTAAATTTTGATAAAAAAAATAATAGAGTGATGATATTGAAATTTAGTTTGAGATTGTGATGATATATTTTTACACCTAAACTGAAACTTTTGCAATCTAAAAATTTAGATTTGAAGGCTAAAACTTAGTCTTTGGACTTTGTTTTGGATATTTAGCTTAGACTCATAAATTTTAGACTTTGATTTTTATGCTTGATTTTAGTATTAGAATTATATCTATATTTTTAGTCTTGATATTAAAACTTGGATTTTATACTATTTTTTAACTTTTATACTTATATTTGAGATAGCTTGGCCTAAATTTTAAGACCCAAAAAATAATGTTCTACTTTTGTAAAAAATGGATATTAATTTTAGACTTTTAGGTTTTTGGCTTAGATTTTCAGACAGATTTTTCATGTTTTGTTATGTTTGTTTTTGAATTGGTAGATTTATCCTTAATTTTGTACTTTTACTTACACTTATATTTTTAAACAGATTATTTGTGGGCTTGGATTTTTATATATGATGTTTTATTTAAAGATTGACTCTATGTTTTAATGGAAAGCTTTGGATTTTAAACTTTTAGATCCAGACTTGATTTTAAAACTTAGATTTTATACTTAAATTTGAGATAGTTGAGCCTAAATTCTAAGACCCAAACAATAATGTTCTACTTTTGTGAAAATTTGATATTAATTTTAGACTTTTAGGTTTTTTTTTCTTAGATTCTTAGATGGCTTTTTATGTTTTGTTATATTTGTATTTGAACTGGTAGATTATCCTTATATTCAGTACTTTACTTAGACTTATATTTTTAAACAGATTATTTGTGGGCTTGGAATCTTATATATGATATTTTATTTAAAGATCGACTCTATATTTTAACTGAAAGCTTTGGATTTTAAACTTTTAGATCCAGACTTGATTTTAAAACTTAGATTTTATATTTAAATTTGAGATAGTTGAGCCTAAATTATAAGACCCAAACAATAATGTTCTACTTTTGTAAAAATTTGATATTAATTTTAGACTTTTAGGTTTTTTTGCTTAGATTCCTTAGATGGCTTTTTATGTTTTGTTATATTTGTATTTGAACTGGTAGATTATTCCTTATATTCAGTACTTTACTTACACTTATATTCTTAAACAGATTATTTGAGGGCTTGGAATCTTATATATGATATTTTTTTAAAGATTGACTCTATATTTTAATTGAAAGCTTTGGATTTTAAACTTTTAGATCCAGACTTGATTTTAAAACTTAGATTTTATACTTAAATTTGAGATAGTTGAACCTAAATTCTAAGACCCAAACCAATAATGTTCTACTTTTGTGAAAATTTGATATTAATTTTAGACTTTTAGGTCTTTTTGCTTAGATTCTTAGATGGCTTTTTATGTTTTGTTATATTTGTATTTGAACTGGTAGATTATCCTTATATTCAGTACTTTACCTTAGACTTATATTTTTAAACAGATTATTTGTGGGCTTGGCATCTTATATATGATATTTTATTTAAAGATCGACTCTATATTTTAACTGAAAGCTTTGGATTTTAAACTTTTAGATCCAGACTTGATTTTAAAACTTAGATTTTATATTTAAATTTGAGATAGTTGAGCCTAAATTATAAGACCCAAACAATAATGTTCTACTTTTGTAAAAATTTGATATTAATTTTAGACTTTTAGGTTTTTTTGCTTAGATTCTTAGATGGCTTTTTATGTTTTGTTATATTTGTATTTGAACTGGTAGATTATTCCTTATATTCAGTACTTTACTTAGACTTATATTTTTAAACAGATTATTTGAGGGCTTGGAATCTTATATATGATATTTTTTTAAAGATCGACTCTATATTTTAATTGAAAGCTTTGGATTTTAAACTTTTAGATCCAGACTTGATTTTAAAACTTAGATTTTATACTTAAATTTGAGATAGTTGAGCCTAAATTCTAATACCCACACATTAATGTTTAAAATGTTAGATTTGAAATTTTAAGTGAAGAGTTTGAAATTCTACAGTTTTTTTATTTATATTAGACCTGTTCTTATGTTTAAAGTCTAACTTTAACGTTTAGACTTGAATAAAGAATTTTATACTTATATTTATTACTATAAAACTAAACATATACATGATTTAGACTTTAACACTTAGGTTTTCAGATTTAGACCTAAACTTATAGACCTGATTTTATATTTTTTAAACTTAGACATTTTTAAATGAAGACTTAGATTATTTCTACTTATTTGGATAGTGTATACTTATTTTTTTTAACTTGGACTTTTACAACGGACTGATAAATTAAGATATTAAGATTTAGTTCCAGTTTTGTAACGTAAATTCTACATCTAAACTTATATTTTGGCATTTTTGATTTGGACTTTAAGACATATATTAAGAAGATGTAGACATTTGGTATTCTTAAAATATAGGATATTTGATATTAAATTAAAATTAGATTTATATTTTAGACTTAAACTGTGGATTGATAATTAAATATGTTTTACTTTTAGGTTATACTCAAAAACTGATAACAGTGTTTTGTGTTTTGGTTCAAATTTAGACCTTTAGTAATAAATGTTGAAAACCTTTGTATGATAAAATTTTGAGTGTTAGGTCTAAACTTAAATTTTATATGTAAGACTTATAGACTTTTTTCTATAGACTTAGATATATAGATTTTGTACTTACTGTTTAATTACTTATATGTATGTATGTTAAACTCTTAGTCTCTTTATGTTTAAGAATATTATTTCTAAGATTAGTAGTTTCAAGCATAAACTGGATTTGCAGACTTGGACTTAAATAATTGTTAGACTTATAATATTGGCAAGTTCTTTTAACCTAAATTGATACTTTTAGCTATAGTTTTGGAGATTGAGAATTATATTTTAAACAAAATTTATTATACCCTTACATTTATATTAAACATATTTGTACTATTAAAAGCAATTCTGCATTAAGACTTTTGTATTTGGATTGATATAGACATCTTGTATGAATTCTAAGACTAAAAATTTGGACTTATACTTTAAAATCATTGCATGTGGACTTATTTGTAGACTTGTAGCTTTCATTTATTAGAACTGGGAATCCTTAGGCTTATTATAGATTGTGATTTGATTTAGGCTTAAGCTTTTTGACATAGTTGAAGACTTAAGATTTCGAATACTTAAAAAATTATCTGTTTTTAGAAAATATAGTGACTTAAATGTAAAATCAGATCCAAATGATTGTCAGATCTTGTCCTTTTGTAGGAGTGATGAACTAATTTACTGTTAAAGCTTTGATGTTTTTTTACAAGCTCTGATAATTTTTAAATTCTGTCTAAGTTATAATTTCCAATATTTTATCATTTTTTACAATTTCCCTTACTTCCTTAACCATTAAAATGGAATACTTTTTGCCATTTAACAATTTCTTACACCTTAAAACAACTTTATAAAAATTGTAGTAATTTCTTACAACTTGCAGTTTCATTCAATTTTACAAATTCTTGCAATTGTATGCATTATTTTTAACTTATCACAATTCCTTCCAATTCTGATGTTTTGATCCACAATTCATTTAAAATTTCACAATTCACAATACACAGTGAGTAACCATTTTAAGTCGTATTCAACTGTGTCTTGAGATTTGGAAACTATAAGTTATGCTATTTTTAAGACTATGAGAAAAAGAGAATAGTTATGTTAGAACTTTTAAAAATTTATTTGTGCCTAAAATGTATAAATTGGACTTGATGTTTATCCAGTTTCATATACAAACTATAAACTGATAAATGACCACTTTGCAATTTTGTGAAGAAGTATATGTTAATTTGTTATATTGTTTGTGAAATGTATATATAAGCAATTGTAAATTTTAATTAAATAATTCACTAAAAAGTTGAAAAAATTCAATTAAAAAAATTGTAAATGAAATCTGTAAATTGTGAAGTTTTAAAATTATATGTAACACCTAGAAGATAAATTAAATTCTTACAATTGGATATTAAATTTTACACCTAAACAACAACCAGTACACTTAACAGTTTACTTTTAACACAAAATGTTGAATGCTTACTTATTTGTTTCTAAAATATGAAGAGAAATTAGAAAAAGTTACATTTCAGTAGATATTAGTACAAAAAGTAACATAACATAATGAGTAGATTTTCAGTTCTATCAAAGTTAGTCATGTAATATTTACATTTTGTAAAACCATCAATTTATAATTATTAAAATATATTGATCTGAAATATAATCCAGCGGTTCGTTCAGAAGAAAACGGATACAAATTAAACTTAGTATGTCTTTAT
This sequence comes from Neoaliturus tenellus, assembly GCA_030545055.2. NCBI lineage: Eukaryota > Metazoa > Arthropoda > Insecta > Hemiptera > Cicadellidae > Neoaliturus > Neoaliturus tenellus. Next base: position 235,530,833 of record CM061533.1, read on the forward strand.
TTTTTTCAGTTAAAGTTAATGTATTTAGGATGTTGTGAGGATTTATTTCTTGGATTTGATGACTTTGTCCCAATTTGACTCTTGCATTACAATTGTACCTGGTGGATGCTCACCCGGATAGTAGTTTACACATCGCTAATGTGAGATTTTAAAGTATTTGGTGATTTTCAGAATTTAACATCAATGCACACCATTCAACTGGGCTGATAGATATTCCAAAATAAGTCAGATCCTGTTTTTGGAGCAATCATAAAATGAAAGGAACCTTAGGTGGTAGATATTTTTGAAAATAAAATATACTAACATAAAATTATAATATAAAGTTTATTTTCAAAAATATCTCCACCTAAGGTTCCTTTCATTTTATGATTGCTCCAAAAAACAGGATCTGACTTATTTTGGAATATCTATCAGCCCAGTTTGAATGGTGTGCATTGATGTTAAATCTGAAAATCGCCAAATACTTTAAAATCTCACATTAGCGATGTGTAAACTACTATCCGGTGAGCATCCACCAGGTACAATTGTAATGCAAGAGTCAAATTGGGACAAAGTCATCAAATCCAAGAAATAAATCCTCACAACATCCTAAATACATTAACTTTAACTGAAAAAAATAAAGACATACTAAGTTTAATTTGTATCCGTTTTCTTCTGAACGAACCGCTGGATTATATTTCAGATCAATATATTTTAATAATTATAAATTGATGGTTTTACAAAATGTAAATATTACATGACTAACTTTGATAGAACTGAAAATTCAACTCATTATGTTATGTTACTTTTTGTACTAATATCTACTGAATGTAACTTTTTCTAATTTCTCTTCATATTTTAGAAACAAATAAGTAAGCATTCAACATTTTGTGTTAAAAGTAAACTGTTAAGTGTACTGGTTGTTGTTTAGGTGTAAAATTTAATATCCAATTGTAAGAATTTAATTTATCTTCTAGGTGTTACATATAATTTTAAAACTCACAATTTACAGATTTCATTTACAATTTTTTTAATTGAATTTTTTCAACTTTTTAGTTGAATTATTTAATTAAAATTACAATTGCTTATATATACATTTCACAAACAATATAACAAATTAACATATACTTCTTCACAAAATTGCAAAAGTGGTCATTTATCAGTTTATAGTTTGTATATGAAACTGGATAAACATCAAGTCAATTATATACATTTTAGGCACAAATAAATTTTTAAAAGTTCTAACATAACTATTCTCTTTTCTCATAGTCTTAAAAATAGCATAACTTATAGTTTCCAAATCTCAAGACACAGTTGAACACGACTTAAAATGGTTACTCACTGTGTATTGTGAATTGTGAAATTTTAAATGAATTGTGGATCAAAACATCAGAATTGGGAAGGAATTGTGATAAGTTAAAAATAATGCATACAATTGCAAGAATTGTAAAATTGAATGAAACTGCAAGTTGTAAGAAATTACTACAATTTTTATAAAGTTGTTTTTAAGGTGTAAGAAATTGTTAAATGGCAAAAAGTATTCCATTTAATGGTTAAGGAAGTAAGAAATTGTAAAAAATATAAAATATTGGAAATTATAACTTAGACAGAATTTAAAAATTATCAGAGCTTGTAAAAAACATCAAAGCTTTAACAGTAAATTAGTTCATCACTCCTACAAAAGACAAGATCTGACAATCATTTGGATCTGATTTACATTTAAGTCACTATATTTTCTAAAAACAGATAATTTTTTAAGTATTCGAAATCTTAAGTCTTCAACTATGTCAAAAAGCTTAAGCCTAAATCAAATCACAATCTATAATAAGCCTAAGGATTCCCAGTTTCTAATAAATGAAAGCTACAAGTCTACAAATAAGTCCACATGCAATGATTTTTAAAGTATAAGTCCAAATTTTTAGTCTTAGAATTCATACAAGATGTCTATATCAATCCAAATACAAAAGTCTTAATGCAGAATTTGCTTTTAAAGGTACAAATATGTTTAATATAAATGTAAGGGTATAATAAATTTTGTTTAAAATATAATTCTCATCTCCAAAACTATAGCTAAAAGTATCAATTTTAGGTTAAAAGAACTTGCCAATATTATAAGTCTAACAATTATTTAAGTCCAAGTCTGCAAATCCAGTTTATGCTTGAAACTACTAATCTTAGAAATAATATTCTTAAACATAAAGAGGACTAAGAGT
>CM061533.1:236133124-236294865 GCA_030545055.2 Neoaliturus tenellus
TCTGAATTGGTTGAGTAATGGTTTATATTGTATTTTTTCATTAAATTTGCAAATTCCTTATTAAAATATTCTTTTCCATCATCTGTTTGTAAATGTTTAATAGTATGTTTGTCTCTTTGTATAGCTGTTTCCATTGCTTTTGTAACACTTTTGCCACTTTTATCTTTTAGTGGTAAAGCATCTGCCATTTTTGAAAAACAGTTAATAACAGTCAATATGTATTTATATCCTTTATTTTGTTTGCTATAAGGAATCATTTCGATTAAATCCGCTTGATATAAATCATTAATTCCTTTTATCACCGTATTTCTTCGTGGAAACTTTCTTCTTGCAGGTTTATGAAGTTCGTTGACAATTTGTTGCTTCAAGTCCTTCATATTGCAGGTTTCAATGTTTGTTGTATCACATGTATAATCACAATGAATGTTGTTTTAAATATTCACATAATTTATATGGGTCAAGGTCATCCAAACTTGTGTAAAAAAATGGGGAACACGGCGTTGGACTTGCCGTGTTCCCCATTTTTTACGGAAGGAGAAAGGAATAAGGTCGAAGTTGTAGAAGGACGAAGAATAGGTTACTAGTTGATAGGGTTTAGGGAGTAATGGCCGAAAGGAAGAGTATGGATTTTGTCGGGCAAAATATGTCTTTTATCATCCCGAGCTGACAGTGCTTTTTTAATTTCGGTGACACTGTAGACTTGATGCTTGAAGCTTCGGATATTGTTGAATGTTGCTGATATTGTAGTATCTTCAAACAAACAAGTCTTGTAGTGGTCAAATGTTACGTGTTTTTTCAAATAAGATGTCTTCACTCCTTTTGCTTTCTTGACTGTCGGTGTGTTGTTCTCATGGTACATCTTAAATGAATACAATTTCGCCATCAGCGCCACTATTTCTTCTAAAGGCATTCCATTTGCTTCATCTTTGAATTTTCCAATTACTTTTTTATTTCTTTCATTAAAATTTGGATGGTTCTTCGGATAGTCAGAAAATTCGAAATCTTCTTTGTATGGAAAAGTCCTTAGGTCTTCATACATGTCCAAAGTCTTTATCCAGTAGATAAACGCGTCCGTATCCATGTATGCGACTCCAATGTTTTCCCTTCCGTAGTGTTTAACCATTTTGTTATAATGTAAATCATACATCAGGGTTTTACTGATGTCCAAAATCGACATACCTATGTATAACGGACGGTCCATGACTATTGTTGTTTTCTTCATACTGACAGCGACTAGATTTTCGTTTATAATCATGGATGTTCCGAAATTTGGTTTTTGCACTAATTTTTCCAATTTTCTAGGATCACTCACTAATTTTACATTTTTATGTTTTCTTTTGTTCTCCAAGGTCTTCCCAAAGATGGCATTGTTCATTAATTTATAAAAGTCCTTTTCAAATGCTGTTGACGCTGCAGCTCTTCTTGTAGTGTTGGAATCAATGTATGGTTTCAACCAACAAGACTGGGTGAATTCAATTGCTCTATGAATTCTCACTATACGTAGACCCAATTCAAGAGCCTGTTGAACTACCCAGTAGTGAGCCACATACCGATCTTTATTCTCCAAGGTCATCATCAATTTTGGCCATCTTCCTGTCGGTGAAACTTCAGTCTTGGCTAGGAGAGGCAAGTCGTAGTGATGGTCATGAAGGTGCTCCGGGTATTCAAAATCACAGTCCAAAATATAGCCTTTTGGACCATCCTTTGGAATCTGTGAGATGTCTCCGATGGTGGCCGGGTCGATCCATTTGAAGTCAGCGTAGGGAAGCGGATTTGACATTGCCCAACCATAAAGGTTGTTTGCGTCAAAGTAGCCAAGGTAGACCGATGGTTGTTGCTCCTCGAAGCCGGGGATGTACTTGTTGTTGGCTTTGACATGACGTGTTACAGCTTGTGTCAAACCGCCCCGTACACCAGATTCCATCATGAGCACCATATCAACATCTGTTAGAAGTTCCAATCGACAGTTGGTTGACTTTAGCATAGCTTGCCATGCTAATCCTGGAGATGTGTACGAGTGTAGAGGGTCCAGTCCATAGGCAGAGAAGCAGGTGTTTCTGAATTCTTCCATCACATCGCACAGCAGAGTTACGTCCAGTTTTATATAAAAGTCAGAATATTCCCCTAAAGTTTGAATGTTTAGTTGGTTCCAAACATTACAAGCATGATTGTAGTCTTCAACGGAGATTTCACTTTCGTTTAATTTGCTGTTGAAGGCTTCAATCGGTGGAAGACTAGTTTCTTCAAACTTTTCTGTAGAAGTTATATAATCATAGGGGAAAACTCCTTTCCGTAATACTAGGCCCAATTTATCTTCAGGTACAATCTTGCTGGTTTCTTTTAAGTCTTCTCTTCTTAGGTTCTCAGACAATTTGCTCAAACTAGATGCCATAAATCTATAAGAGTCTACAAAGCGAAGTTTAATTTTGCCTACTGTTTTTGAAAAGCTGATATACTTTTCCAATGTTGTAGCAAGAACATCAATTCTACCATTATCTCTTCCTAACTCTGGAATAATGAAGTGGGAGTCGTAGCCGCTAAGATTGTGTAACACGACAGGGATAAAGTGGGGCAGTTTGTAATTTATATTGCATGAATTACAAGCAGCTCCTCTGTATAACCCTGTCAGGTGATCGTGGTCTCTTACTTTTGGATTTTCTTCACTGAAGCTCTTTTCGCATAGATAACATCTTGATGCCATATTGTATTCTTCTTGTTGATTCTCATTCAAAGGTTCCATAGGTACGACATTACCATACAAGCGTTGTACCTTTTCAGCAATGTCATACAACTGGTCTACGAAATACTTAGCGGCTTCTTCACCACGGTAGAGTATTGGAGTGGATGTTAAACCATAGTTTTGCAATTGGTTTTCAGACAAGGTTGATTTCACTAGTAGACAAAAACTGTTGGGTTGATGCAACTGATATTTTGTTCTTCTAGTCACTTCACCGTCCGGCAGCTCCTGTGGTACTAACGTTGATTCAAAATCTGCGTAGATGACTACTGGAATCCGATATTGGTGAACTGTCTTGTTAAATTGGATAAACGCTCGAGATGGTGGTGGCAGACTAATCTTTACTTCATAATTTTCGTTACAAAGTCTTTTATGTTCCAACAACCAGTCCGATCCTCCACGTCTTGAATCTTTCCAAGAAAAGCAGAAACATCTCTTGCAAACTGTAATCCTATTTACTCTTTTGGTCAATTGTTTTACAACTAAGGCTTCAAAGTCCTTTATCCATACATAATGGGAAATTTCACCCTTAGTTATCAATAGCAAGTCCGTGTGGTTTCTTTGCTCAACCTTTACTACCCGCAAAGGATAAACGTTGTTTGAATCATCCAGACCAAAAACATTCACTGAAACGCCAGGATTTTTCTTTTCAAATTTGTCTATGTCTTTCAATGTAACTGGGTAGGTGAGGCCTTGAAAGTTGTAGCGGTGTTCATTTTCGTAATATTCTCTACCAACTCTTTCAGGATGATCTTTAACATACTTGGTTAACATTGCATACTTGAAACATTCATTACCTTCATTTTGCACATTCCTACACGATTTAGTGTTTTGAATTTTCTTTGGTAAAGGGATAAAACTACTACCCCTTAAACCATATCCATGTTTATGAACCCTAACATCCATACCTTCTATTGATGACAAAGTCCATCCAGATCCTCTTCCTTCATGTTCTTGGAGTTTAGTTATAAGTTCCTCCAAGCATTCTTCAATAATATCATCAATGTTGGAGGTGGAAGTAAGGGTTCGGTTTTTGGCAATGAACGCTCTCAATGCTATTTCACCATCAGTATTGTTAAACATAGCCTCTAACACCATTCCAAATTTAATAAAATTTAGCCTTTGTAGTTCTTCCCTCAAAGTTTGACCAACAAGTTCCTTAGCCTGGGTTATAAATGTTTCTAGTTCCAATTGAACATTATTAATTTTGAAATGTGTTACAACTCGTCCTGGCAAGGCTGTAGTGCGCAGTTGTTTCACATCTTCCAGTTCTTCTTCAGTGTCCTCTTCTTCCTTGTCCTCTTCTTCGGTGTCCTCTTCTTCATAAGATCTTCTAGCAGTAGATGGTCCAGCACCAGCAAATTGTATCACACTAGGTCTTCTTCTTTGCATTTGCTGTAGATAGCTGTCCCAGTAGTCCGTCTGCTTCTGGTGCTGTTCCAAAAACCGGTCAATTGAGTCTAAGTCTATTTCATCCATGGTAATATCTTCTTTTCTATCTTCGTCTTCATGTAATTCTCTGTGTATGGTGAAAAGATCTTCGTCTTGAAAGATTTCCCCACAAATGTCGCAAAGAGCCATTTCAAACAGTTTGGCTTTGAATGCACACTCTGTGAATGTCCACGCAATAATGAGCAGCGCACTCCACCGGGACCCTTTATATCCGAGGCAGATAGGTGGGGAAAGTGACGTCATATGGAAACAGGTTATCACTCACGTGCTAAATTTAGCCTTTACACAACCGTTTGTAATACATTTATCAGTAGGCTTGATAAATTGATGATATTTGCTCTAGATTCAATAATTTGTACAAGTTTTTTCAAAGACGTCTGTTTGAGCATAATTTATATAGGTCAAGGCCATTTGGAATTATTATTTTGAGCGGGGGATAGAGCACTAAGCAGCATCATTTACTACAAAGTGCTCTATCCCCCGCTCACATTCTTTTTTTAACTTTTTGTTTAAACTTTTTACAAAGGTGAAACATCACCATCAGAGTCGGAATCATTCTCATCACGAAATAGGTAGCGATGACAATACATAATTCTTCTGGCTACTAACGTTCTATCCATTGGACGATGAGGAGTGTCTTGTTCTTCTTCTTCTTCAATTTCCGACTCAGATGATGACTCTAACGTTTCGTAGGCGTGCAAGTCCATTTCATTATCCGTTAAACCAGCTTCGTCAGAGTCCGTTTCAATATCCATAATTTCTTCCTCCTCCTCTTCCTGGTCAACCGCAGGTAGTTGGTCCTCTGCTTCTATAACTTCTACAGGTATTACCTCCAGAATTGAAAGAATTCTGTCGCGATGGAACACGGTGTTGTCAAGTGGAGCCATGGTATGAAAGTGGTGTATCTATCCAATTGGTTTGCCCTTTTTATACCCCCACCAACTATACATTTTATGTGGGTCAAGGTCACGTAAAGATACCCTTTGAGCGGGGGATAGACCACTAAGCAGCATGCTAGTCCATTGCCGCAAAGTGATCTATCCCCCGCTCTATTCCGCAGACCACACTCAAGTCCAAGTCCACATCCAAGTCCACATCCATATGTTACACTTTATTATTACTGCCACCAAGTAATTGTCACTCGCACGTTTACTTGGTTTTGATAAAGGTACTGCACAAACTCCATATTGGTTGTTTGTTCGTTATACAAATGCATCATGAAATATGCAATCTTATCGATTGCGGCATTGTCCAACGGTTCGCAATTCACAAGTTCCAATGTGCCCTGGCTGGTCTTATCCTCTATAAGTTCCACCACTTCGTTGATGTCTTCTTCCAAGAGGATGAACTCAACACTGAAGCTCTCCATTGTTGTTGATAGTGTCTAGACAAATGCTTGACTAAATGTTTTATTCATCAGTCCTACATATATACCAATTTCCCCCTCCTATTACCCATTCCCCCTCTACCTTTATATGGGTCAAGGCCATCCAATAATACCCTTTGAGCGGGGGATAGACCACTAAGCAGCATGCTAGTCCATTGCCGCAAAGTGATCTATCCCCCGCTCTGTATTCCACACAAGTCCTAGTCTTTACACACACACATAAGCCCCCCAGTCTTTTACACTTACTCATATACTCTGTCCTCCCTGCCAATTAAGAGTTCCCCATGTTTGCCACTATTTTCAATTAACCTTTCCAAGTCCCAAAACACAATGTCCAAATTAACCAAGTTCGCTCGTCCAATTTGAAACACACTATTCCCCCCAAAGTCACTTGCTCTCACTTGTTGTCCTGTATACTGCTTCTTCTTCCACGCTACAATCACTACCCTACCTTCTTCAACAACCATTCTTTTAACATTATCATACACCTTCTTCAACATCCCTCTACAGTTTAAATCGTTTATGGTTACATACTCCCACTCCTTACCAATGATCAGTGATCCACTCATTTTCTAGCGTTCCACTGGAAGGTCCAAAGCAGAATGAAGTCGGGATGTACAGACCCCCTCTTTTATACCAGTTAACCGGTTGTCCTTCGTTTAAAGTGGGTCAAGGTCATTCAAAAGTACCCTTTGAGCGGGGGATAGACCACTAAGCAGCATGCTAGTCCATTGCCGCAAAGTAGTCTATCCCCCGCTCTGTATTCTACACACACACACACACACACACACACACACACACACATGTCCCTGTCTTTTCATTACATACCTAATATATATTCACTACCTTCATCGTCACTATCACTCATCACCGTTTCTACAAACTCCACCGGATTAAAGTTAAATTGTTTCAATTGTTCTTTTAACTTTTCAATTTGTTGGTCCTTTACTTCTAAAACACTGTGAAGGTGTGATATGTAGTCCGCTGCCTCGTTGATGCTTGCTACTCTGGGATCGCCTAACTTCAAGCTGGGAACTACACCCTGCAGCCTGAAGTACGCCATACGCCTTTCTTGCTCCTGCCGTTGACCAGGACTGAGCAAGCCTTGCCCGTCTTGGCTCACCTCCAGCAAGGTCCGTAGCATCGGAGCTTTGCAAGCGTTTGCCCGAGCAACAGTTATGCTATGGAATGGTCGAGCAGGTCCACGAGTAGCAGGCAGGACATTGGCAGCACGCCTTCTTGAAGAAGAAGCCCGAGAAGTTTTGCAGTTGGAAGCCATGTTGAAGTGCGGTATTCAGCTAAGCGATACAAAGCAGAATAACCAAACTGCACATCAATACCCGTATATATACACTTATCAGTGGTGGGGGTACTAGCTAACCTTGGTAAAGTGGGTCAAGGCCATCCAAAAACATTACCAGAACGGGGGATAGATCACTAAGTGGCATGTTAGTCCATTGCCACAGAGTGATCTATCCCCCGCTCTGTATTTCACATTCACGCACACATTTAATAATACGATGAAAGCTGAAATTACTTCCAAATATTATATAGATTTCACTCAACCAAACTCAATTGGTGATTTATTAGGATTTTCCAACGATGAGCCTGTTTTAGAACCAGATGTAACACATTCCGGTAAGAAAACAGTAACAATATTAAAAGTCAATAGTATAGACATAACTTGTAACATTATACAAGGTGCTTACAGGGATGGGGCTAACACCCACATCATACATACTTTTTACCCAAGTGTACCACCTGGATTTAAAATTGTTGAAAAGCCACAAAACTTGGTATATCTACCGTTGAACACCACTTTTATTTCAGACATCGTGTTGAGCGTATTGGATCAAGACGGTAACTTGGTAGACTTCAGAGAAGAGCCTATTACGATTAGATTACATTTAAAATCTACACTTTAATACAAAAACCATGGGTTTAACATTTAAAAGCGAACAACCTACGGGAAACCGCATTAGTAGCTCTTCAGCTGTGGAGGAGTTAACACGCGAGAACATTCGTTTCTTAGAGAGAGTTGGATTAAAATTAACCGATTATGGATATACTGGATATAGCGCAGGGTCCAACATTCGACGGAACCCTATGGGAAAAAGAATATCACACCCACAACCCTTACACTTCATCGAAATTAAACAATAACGATGAAATTCGTATTCCCATACAACATCAAGACATTTACACACTACCATGTGAAAGTTACTTGTATATTGAAGGACAAGTTACTAAAAAGGACGGTACTACTGCTGGTACAACAGTTCCATTTATAAATAATCCTATGGCTTTCCTGTTTGATGAAATTAGATATGAAATATCAGGTGTAACAGTTGATTCTATTAAAAAGGTAGGTATTTCAACGACTTTAAAAGGACTAACATCTATAACACCCAATGAAACCAATTTACTTAAACCTGCCGGATGGGTATTACCTACAATTGACACGATCACTCCAAATTCAGATGGATATTTTGATTTTCATATTCCATTACGTTTGTTGCTTGGTTTTGCTGAAGATTATAGGAAAATAATATTAAACGTTAAACAAGAATTAGTTTTGTTGAGGTCTTCTAACGATAAAGACATTATTAAAGCTGCAGATAATACGACTGATGCAAACCTAGAATGGAAATTAAAATTAGACAAAATTGTATGGAGAGTTCCACATGTTAAATTAGCTGACGAGCATAGAATGCTACTTTTAAGAAAATTAAAAGCCGATCGTGATATTGTTATTCCATTTAGGAATTGGGAATTCCATGAGCATCCCAGTTTACCTACTACGGATCGACACACTTGGACTGTTAAAACATCAAATTATGTAGAACGAGCCAGGTATATTATATTTGGTTTACAAACAGGTAGAAGAGACGACATCACTAAACATGCAGGACAATTTGATCATTGTAACTTGAAAAATATTAAAGTTTATTTAAATTCACAATTCTTTCCATACGACAATTTAAATGTGTCATTCACTAAAAAGAAATACAGTATATTGTACGATATGTACGCGAGATTCCAAAGTTCATATTACGGTAAAGCAAATACACCTTTATTATCACCTTCAAAATATTTCGATGCCTACCCAATAGTTGTAATTGATTGTTCTAAACAAAATGAATCAGTAAAATCATCAAGTGTGGATATAAAAATAGAAATGGAATTCAACGCTGCTATACCGGCTAATACAACTGCATACTGTTTAATTCTACATGATAAAATTGTAACATACACACCTTTAACTGGAATTGTTAAGAATGTACTGTAAAAACCGGTTTTGTTTCATTCCGCGAGTATAAAAGCAGAGCGTACAGACCGCTCCTCATCAGTTTGTTGCCTACTGTTGTATGGGTAGCATCGTATTCAATATGGCTTCTCCTAGTGGTACACCTGAAAATGTGATAGATATTGAGAAGGAGATATCTGAGTTTTTAGATCCTCAAGGTCACCAGGAAGGAGGTGAACAAAACGTTTGCGGACAATTTCACGCCAGTAATAATGTTGAAGAAAAAGGTAAAAGAAGAAAGAATATACAAAAGAGAAAAAGGGATATTGAAGATAATATTTCTCCAAACATATTGAGTGAGGTATTTTTGCGAATATTTTACCCAATCTCTTCCAGTTTGGACAAAAGTGTTTTAATCGGTGTTATGAAATCTACAGATTATTCCCCTACTGTAATTTTAACTCATGGACCCAAAATGATTTTGTTTACGGACAGTGCTTGGGAATCATTTATGAAACACTTGCATCTGCTAGAATGCTATTTAAGTAGTAACATGTTTGGAAGGAAGACAAGAGTAGGACTTTTAGATTCAAATGTGGAAATTGATATTATTAAACAACGTGGTGATCATCAGCTGCGGTTTAGAGACACAACAAGACATGATAACAAAATTCAACTTAATCGAGAGGAGTTTTTCATTTTAACTTGTGCTACTGAACCTATAACAAGATACTTGAGACAACTGGTGTTTTCAAGTTCGATTATTAAAGATTATCTGGAAGACACTTTGGACAAACAACCGGACGCACCTATATTATACGGACCTGTGGATACTTCTATATTTAATAGAGTTCCTCATGAAGTACAGATGTGGAGACAATTGGAAAAGTACGCTCAACTACATAAGAAATCAGTAAAACAGGAAGAAGAGGAAGATGGAGGAGAAGAATCAAGTGTTAGTGATGAAAATGAAAACAAGGAAAATATAAAGATGGAAACTTAAATGACGATGGTTAGTTTTTAAAACAATAACCAACATTTTGTGGGGTTAGGCCTATTGGGGACGGTGCCCACGTTAAATATACACCAACGCGCCAACAACTGTACGGCCTGGTATAAAAGTAGTACCTACCGTGGTGTGGAAATCAGTTGACCTCCTGACTTCGTAATGAGCAGACGTGTGACCTTCAAAATGGACAAGGGAGAAGAACAACAAGTAAAGTCCAAGCCTGGTATTATTGAGTTTCAAGCGTTTCGTGGTAATTATGATAGATTCATTATAAAAGAACTTGTGTTTTTGGACATGAATACAAGTGTTCCTTATTCGTTTTTATTTAAACCACCATGTTCTTATTCGTCTTTAACTAGTAAAGCCGCTACTACCAACAGATGGATTTCAAAACACTTCCATCATATCGATTGGTATGATGGTTTTACAAGTTACACGGACTTGTATCACATTATGCATCACTTTTCAGACAAGTTTACCAATATTTACACAAAGGGGCTGGAAAAGAAAAGATGGATCGAAGGATTTACTCATGTTCCGGTTAATGATGTGGAATTGGATAAAAATTATAAATACATGCTGGAAACCATATGTATTTGTACAAAAAGCCCAGAACATGATAAAGATAGACATTGCGCTTTGAAAAATGCCTATAAACTCGCCTCTTACCTTCAAAATGGGGAAGTGGGGAGTGGTGGGGGTAACGGAGAGTATATAAGTGGGGAGCAGACTGGGACCTGGCATGAGTATTACTCGAGATTCCGAGACGACAACATCTCCGAGCAAGAAGACGATCTGTAACCTGACCATGGCATCTCACCAGTTCCTTCAGACTTTGGTCGAGCAGTTCAATGCTCACTCCAAGTCAACAATATTACCTGTAAAGAAGTGCTCGGAACTAAAAGACGAGAAGCACTACATAATCCATGCTATGAAGAAGATGGAGACTACAGTTGGGGAGGCCATCTGCTGCAGTCTCAGCGAGGCACCGTTTACTCCGGGGGATGAACCAAAGTTCCAGGTGTACCTGCCCAAGAGATTCGTCCATCTTCTACAAAACGAGGATCTTCGCTCTATTCAACCCGGGTGTCTATACCTGGTGTCCCACGGCTGCACGGGTAGCAATTCTACAGAGTTGACCATCCACATCGCTGACAAGCAGCAGTGTTAGATTTAAGTTTTAATGTTGTACATATGTTGTTGTTGTAATGTTTTATAAATAAACGAATCATAAAAGACAAAAAATAAAAAAAAAACAAAAAAATGCAACATATCAATATGTGACAGGCTTCACGTATTGATATGTTGCATTTTTTTAAACTTCGCGGGTGACCTTGACCTTTGACCTTTGCATTTCACAATTACCCCCACTACCGTAATTACCCCCACTACCGCACTAGGATTCAAACCTGCTTGGATGCGAAAAACGGTCAGTCTGTTGCCAACTAGCAAACGATGAGCACCTTGTACGAGCTTTGCTTACAACGAGTTATAACTGACGCATCTTTATTCCAGACGGCTTTACGAGATAATATCCCTATAACAGTAAAACAGGATATCGAAGAGTACAAGAAAGATAATAGAGGGTATTCGGGATACTCCTGGTATAGGTTCCAAGACGGGGAAAAGTTTTGTAGGCCTTGTGGCAATGCTGCCGTCAGAGACCTTCGACGGTTCGTACAGGAAGGTGGTAGAAAACAGTTCGGATTTCTAGCACCGATGTTTAGATTTGAAAACTACAAGGACACCTGTGCTATTTGTTCCATCCCACTGTATCAATGGAAAAAGTTTAGAAGTGTTTAATTGGATCTTCCATACCCCCACCACCATTACCCCCACCACTTTTTCATGTACCTCTAAACGCTGTGCCTCGGCTTCATTTCTACTCCAGCAGCCGACCTAGCAACATCAGGATGTCTCTGAACGTCAGTTGCGCAAGTTACGAGGAGGTGAGCACCAAGACTCAGCAGGAGCTAAACGACTTGTACAAGGAGTTGCAGCTCATGGTGGCACGAGGCTACCGTATAAACGTGCAAGTTTACGCTTGCAACATACGGAACACCCGGCAGTCAAAAGAAGAGCCTGGACACTCCTCCACGGCTTCCTCACCGGCGTCGATGAAGACCGAGCCAGACAACTTGGACTACTTCAGCTGACTAGCAGTTGTCTTCCTTGTTCTTACAATAATAGAATATGTATATTTTTTCATTATATTAAAGAAGTAAAAGAGCAAAAACACCTATCTTGTTACTGACATATGAGCTCAGTAACAAGATAGGTTTTTTTTAAAACACAATTTGGATGACCTTGAAACTTCCCCTTCCACTGCTTTGCTACCCCCACCACTTGACTATTGATGTACATGGCACATCACAATTGGAAACCTCATTCCATCTTCAACAGCCAAACCGACAACATCAACAATGGCAAACCTACCAACGGATAAAACATGTCCTCACGTTTGCTGTGACTTCGTCCACGAGTTGGAGAAGAGGATGCAGGAGAGGGCGATACGAAGAAAGCAGATACACTCAGAAAATATCATGATAGTCAACGGCTATCTTTTATTGTTCGGCCTTATTATGGTTGTACTTTTCATACTGTATGGCATAGTCACATGTGTCGGCAAGGTTGCAGAAGAAAACGCTCGCCACCATCAATTGGAAAGTTTCAATGTTACTTTGTAGGTTTTCCTTTTTTTTAAACTCCGTTTGGATGACCTTGAAAATTCCCCCACTACTCCACCACACCCCCACCACTTCACCATGTTCCTGCATGAGCATCACATCAACCGTCATTCCTTGTCCGACAAGCAACCATGGCAGACAACAACACCATCAGCCAAGCTGACTCCACTACTGATGTCGGTACAAGTACGGGTTGGACACTGTCGATCGATAGTGTACACTATTTGGAAACGATTTGCGAACGGATGAAGGAAATACTGCGGGACAACCCTGGGATCATAATACAAATGAATTTAAATTATGATTGGTCCCAAGTTAGAATGCAAGGGGACGATAACAACGGTCAACAATCTCCACAATATTCGCCCATGTCCCCGATCTACCCTTATGGCGAGTCTGACGTCGATGAAGATGAGGCTAATGAGGATGTGGGGGACAACGAGGCTGAAGAGGAGTAACCTTCATTCCTTTTTTTAAAACCCAAATTGGATGACCTTGAGAATTCCCCCTCCACTATTTCCTTTTTTTAAAACCCAAATTAAATGACCTTGAAAATACCCCCTCCACATACTTTTGGTTTACCCCCTCTACTTTTCAATACTGTTACCACAGTCTGTAGCTCACATCATTCCTTGCTTAGCTATCATGGCGGACAGCACTCTTTCTCGAGTTGACTCCACTACGGATGAAGAATGGCCATTTTCCTGGAATGTTCATCTGCAAGACTCGGCAGAAGTGGATATGTTGCATGAGAAATTGGTGTATGTATTAAACGAAAACCCCAACATTGAATGTAGAATGACTATGGATTTCGATGCGACAGGGGTCCACACTCAACCTTCCACTTCCAGCCAGCCTGAACCTCAGCTACAGCCGAAGAACTTTACACATCTTTACACTCCAGTACGGCCGGAGGATGTGGTTATCAGCGAGGCAGACTCTACTACAAGTTATATTGAGCCAACGAATTGGAAGCTTGTTGTTGACACCTTACACAAGGTCGACTTAGTATGTGACAAATTAAAGGAATTGATGATGCAAGATCCTGGTCTTCGTTTTAAAATTGATTTGTTTTTCATCTGGGGAGCACCTGCACGGGGCTCTTCGTCTGACAGCTCTCTAAGTACAACGGACGAGGAGGAGGAGGACGACTAGTTATCTTTTTTAAAACTCCGTTTGGATGGCCTTGACCTTTCCCCCTCCACTGAGTTTATTTAAGGTGCACTCTCAATGACTGCAGCATCATTTCATCGCGCACCTTCACCACAGCAACATGGAGAGTCAACTCAACTACTGTTGCAAACGGAAATGTTTTTCATGGCCAAATGACATTGATGTTGCGGATGGCCTGGCGTGTAGAAAATGTGAAGCTTTTGGTCAATGCATGTTTAAGTGCAAGTCTTGGAAGAAGCCGAAACCAGAGTTGAAGACATTCCATGTGTACCAGATGAGAGGGCATAAGTACACTTGTTGCCCTGAACGTTGCATTGAATTCACACTAAAACAGCTAACTGGCTGCAAATTGTGCAACAATCATTTTGCAGGTTTTTGCAAACATTATTTAGGAGCCTGTCAGTACAGATCAACTTGGCATACAGAAGCACTCACTATCAATGAAATCGCTATAGATACACAAGAGTAGTCTTTCTACTCTTTTCTTTTTTTTAAACTCCATTTGGATGACCTTGACCTTTCCCCCTCCACTCACCTTACTTTATATAAACCCCATTCCCACTGACCACAGCATCACTTCATCGTGCTCCCTCGTCAAAGCAACATCAACTATGGAAAGTAAGCGCATCTCATGTTGCGAGCATAGGTGTTTGGAGATACAAGGCGTCACATATTGTGCAAAGAAGCGTTGGAAGAAAGAGACGGGGACAACCTATTGCTGTAAGGATAAGTGTTTCCTCTTACCAAAGTGGCAAGTGGATGGGCTGGCCTGCCGGCAATGTGAATGCTTCGGATGTTGCAGGTGTAGATGCAAGAACCAACAGCTGCCACCACCGGTACTACAAACTTTCAAAATCTACAAATCCAAATTCTTTTATACTTGTTGTCCGCAGCGGTGTATTAAATTTCACTTCTCCAATCTTACCAATTGTCGGAAATGCTACGGACAACCTGATGGGTGGTGCACCTGTTTTCTGGACTCCTGCCGCTACAGATCGGATTGGTTTACAGATCCGTTAGAAATTGATGAGGTCGCCCAGGAAGCACAAGAGTAGTCTTTCTACTCTTCAACTTTTTTAAAACTCCATTTGGATGACCTTGAGATTTCCCCCTCCACTTCCCCATATACCTAGAGTACACAGAGCCTGACAGTCAGTCACTCGGTGGCTGTCGTGGGGTGCGCATCGGTGTCGGCGCTCCGTTGTTAGGTTTTCAAGGTCACAGTAATATGAAATTGTTGGTGTTGTGCTGGTTCAAGGTCACCTGAGGGATAACCGATTGCCCATTTAGGCTCAGTCATGTCAGAAACTCGAGTTTAACTTGGCACTTTTGCCGTTTCTCGTCGAAAATTCGCTCCGAGTGGTCAAGGTCACGGGGACTCGGACTGAAACTCGGAGCGTAGTGCGAGAAACGGCAAAAGTGCCAAAAAATTTTAAGTTTCGGCGTGACCTTGACCTCAGTGGCGTCGGTGACGTCATTTTGATGACGTAAGGGGTGATGACGTCATCAGCACGTCATTTCTGTGACGTCATGGGTGTGACGTCATAGAAATGACGTCATTAGTGATGACGTCATCGATGACGCAATCGATGACGTCATCGATGACGTCATCGGTGAGGTCATTGACCTCGATGACGTCATCCCTCAGGTGACCTTGAACTGGGCCAGCACCAACAATTTCACACTACTATTGATGCAGCGATTGAATGTGCAGATAAAAGAGACATTGAACCTTTGAAATATAATTTTGTTCATGAGCTTGACAAGACTAATACACAACTAAGAAGATATGGTAATATTAAAACTGCAGAAAAGGACATGAGAAGTATCCATTCCATATCAAATAAACTCCTAGAGAATGATTCCCTACTAGTAAAAGCCGACAAAGGCAATACCGCTGTAATTATAACACGAACTGATTACAATGAGAAAATCCAACAGTTTATAAATAACAACAACTTCTTGGTTCTTGGAAAGGATCCTACAGCAGAATTCTCCAAAACGACCAACAGAGTTATCTCAGGCTGTAAATTTCTCTCGACACAGGAAAAGATCCACTTAAAAATGACTAATCCAAAAGCTCCAACTTTGAAAGGACTACCAAAAACACATAAAAATGAAATCCCCATCAGACCAGTTGTTAACTGTAGAACAGCACCAACATATAAATTGTGCAAGTATTTGAATAACACAATTAAAAACAGCTTGAATTGGGAAACCACATACAGTGTAAAAAATAATACAGAACTAGTCAACAAAATAAAAGACATAAAGATTCCAGACAATTCCTTGTTCATATCTTTTGATGTAAAAGATATGTATTCGAACATCCCTCCAATGGAAACTTTAGACATTCTAAAGGAAGACCTGGAGCAAAATAGTACTTTATCAAGTCAAGAAACAAAAGAAATCATCAAACTAACTAATATTTGCATGAAACAAAATTATTTCTCATACAATTCAACTTACTACCAACAAAATGAAGGTCTTGCGATGGGTTCACCCCTTTCAGGTTTACTTTCTGACATTTTCATGCATAGACTAGAAGTTAGTAAAATTAATAATCCAACCAATCCATTTCAATCAAAAATTAAATATTGGTACAGATACGTTGACGATATAATATGCCTATTTGAGGGGAATGAAAAAGAAAGTGAAGAATTCTTAAACTACCTGAATAATTTGTCTGACAAAATCAAATTCACAAAGAAAAGTAATAGAGAAGAAATCAATTACCTGGACCTGACGATAAATAAACAGGAAAACAAACACTCCTTTCAAATATATAGAAAGACTACCCAAACTGATCTTTTGATACCCTCTGATTCGAATCATCCATTTAAATATAAAATATCAGGATTCAGGTCGATGATCAACAGAATGTTAGGCATACCAATGAGCAGAGATAATTATGAAAAAGAAGTCAACACAATCAAGTACCTTGCAGCAAGAAATGGTTACAGCTCTCAATTAATAGACCGATTGATAAGTAACATTAAAAAACAAAGAAGAAACCCAAAGAAAGATAAGAGCGATGATAAGTATCTCGGTATGCCATTTAACACTACATTAAGCAAATCCTTAAGAAAAACATTTGAAAAAAGCAAGTATCAAATAGGATTCAAAACAAATAATAATGCTTTCGACATGATTAACAAAAAACTATCAAAAAATATTAGTGACAATGATAAACTAAAATATGAACGATCAGGTATATACAGATTAAGTTGCTCAGATTGTGAAAAGACATATATTGGCCAAACCGGGCGAACGTTTAGATCTCGCTTCAACGAACATATCCAAGCTTTGAGAAGCAATAATCAAACATCTCAAAAATCTAACTTCGCCGAACATCTCCTAAAAACAAACCACACGTACAAAAGCATGGAAGAAAATTTGGCAATTCTAAATGTATTAAAGAAAGGCAAAGAAATGGACTCGAGAGAACAGTTCCACATTTATACAAGCCAAAAAGAAAATTTATTGAACACTCAAATGACGAATTACAATCCTATATTTGAAAAAATAAAGGAAATCCATAAAAATAAACCAAAAACCAACTAGAGATAATTTTAAGAAACAGATGTTTTTTATAATGTTTATTTATTTTTACATTCAAATAGTTAAATTGTTATTTTGTTAGGTATTATGTAATTTTTAGTTTAATTTTAATTTTATAGCTTGAAAATGGCCTTAGAGCCGAAACATGTTGCTTGATTAGATTAAATGTTTCAAAAAAAGGGTGCTCAGTTTTATTTTAACTTCATAATTATAATTATAGCAGCCCTAACATGTGAATCCTTGCATAAAAATATATATATATATATATATATATATATATATATATATATATATATATATATATATATATACATATATATGAAAATGAACGAACGGTGTTTTTGGCTTCTGGGGACCTCAAAATAAAAAGTAAAGTGGTCCCGGGCTTAGGTCTTACCATGGCTACTACCGTAATAGCGTATTCCCTATAGGGAAATTCGCTAAAAAAAAAAAAAAAACATAAAAAGCGTCACCTAATAACTCAAAAAGTGAGTAAAAAATTCTTGTACGGGACGGACATCGGAGCGTATTCCTAGTATAAGTAAAAAATCTTTAATACTTTGAAAGTATTTAAGGAAGGCGAGTCAATAATGTTAAGATCGCTGAAATGCTTGCAAATATTGCGATAATATGGCTAATGGTTTTTTGTAACATACATATAAAATAAAACAAGAGCCTAGGGCCTAAAATGCTACAAATAAATGACATTACAACTCAGTCTCCTACTTATATTTATAAAACATTATATAACTAGTACTCTTTTTCCTGGTCTCTAAAACTTTGCAATATACAATTATTAATTGACGCAGCCGTATGACGATTGGCAAAAGTCTCCCATCACATTAACTGCTGTTTTACAATCACCAAACCCTAATTCGGGCCGCGGATTCGATAATCGCCAAGCCATTAGCCTATATGCGGCGACCCGGCGTATATATTAAACAGGAACAAGGGTAAGTCTTGTTTCAGTGAATCGATTACACAGTATTCCAATGGTAGATCTATCCGAATTATGCAATATTAACCCGATATTACATAACACCCAGAAAGCGACAGTGGAAAACCACCGTAGTGCAACTTATAAAAAGGCAGCACTGGCTATTAACGCAGGCAAATTCTTCTCTGAAATGCCTAACGAATAGTAGGATACGGCAATTTGAATTTCAATGACGTAATGGCGGGGTATTGAATAGTCGTCATATTATTTTGAAGGCCTTCGCTGTTTATTTACAAGTAAAAAAAGAACTAGGAAATATTCATTACGGCAGGGAGGCATTTCAAATTACATTGAGCTATTGGGAGTTGTTTTTAATTGTTCTAGTTGCCAACTGATGTCGCAATATCAAAACATGAAAATCAACGGAAGAGTGTTATGACACAGACCTTTAGTTATCTTACCTCTTACGTAGCTACGAAATACCCAAATTAAGTAATGTGGTTGAATATATTATTTTAAAATGCAAGTGGTTTTACAATGATTCATACAATATTCATCTTAAACATATAAAAAACAAACACCTACATTCGGAACATCGACAAAACCTTGGTTTTTATAATAGTTGCAAATCCACCGTGACGTACCGACGCACCCTGAGCGCTAACGCCCTTCAATGTGTCCATGGTATCCTTTAGGCCATTTTTGTAGGTACATCAATTTAACAAAAACCACATGATTACTGTATAAATAAACCTGTATTTTGAACAAATTGGTTGAACAAATTTATACGATAGTACAGTGTACACGAGTGTGTAGACATAGACGCCCGCGCTTAAGTTTGGCGAGTGAGCGGGCAACCTCGTCACAACCTCGTCAAGGGTGGTAATGTCGCAATTTTTATGTTACAAGTTTACCTAGCGAATGCTCGTTCCCCATGTATTTCACTACAATAATAACATGAGGAAATTTTAAAGATCCCAGACAGCTAGATTTCGAGATCGTGGAACACACATCCCTTCAGAAATTCCTCGTATTATAGTATAGGAATGTGGTACCGAACCTTGCTCGTTGGTTTTTAATTTAATTTAGTTATAGTAGGTATCGTGGTGATCAGGCTAATAAGTTTATATCAACAACCAACTATACCTCTCCACAGTTAACTGCTGTTTCATAAATAGCTGTTCAAGTAGTGTTCTTTTATTTTTTTATACCTTTCGTTGTTATTTCGTTACCAAAAAGACCAATAATGTTAAAAATTACAATTTTTTACTTCTTTCTAGACAAAAATAAATTTTTCCTGTGGTTTAAGGTGCTGCTTAACTTATTTTTGGGCCAAAACAATCTTAAATGCAAAGATTAAGCAGAATCTACCCCCTAGATTTCGATATAATGGGGAATACATCTCCACAGAAACACTGTAGTATAGGATTAAGAAATCTCTTCGGTCTTTTTCTTTCCGTTCATGAAACCAAAACCTTCCGGTGTACACCTTAAATTAAAAGTAGATTACAATCAATCGCAAATGGTAACATTGGGAGGAAAACACTGAACTACTGTTTTGTGCTCGATTATTATTAGACAAGCGGGTGCGCTCTACCTCGGCGTCAAAATCGTCGAGCGAGACTGTTAACTGCTGCTATACGCGGAAACTCACATTTTGGAAAATATATAACGGGCGATTTTAAATCTGGTTACTTTAATGCTTTTTTTGGTTTCAGTGCGAAATCGATCGGTGGTCTAATAACGATGTTTTTGAAATTGCAGACCTTTAGCATCTCCCTTCTTGCATCGTTATCTATACTTTATTGCTTTTTTTGGTTTCAGTGCGAAATCGATCGGTGGTCTAATAACGATGTTTTTGAAATTGCAGACCTTTAGCATCTCCCTTCTTGCATCGTTATCTATAAACTTTTTACCAATCTTATTGCAGATTCTTGTTCTTAAAATTATATTGTACTCGTGTATCGTCTTATTTTTCTTAATAAATTGTTTTTAATACCGTTAAAACTTGATACAAAAACGCTTATTTCAACATTATTAGCAAGCACCCTGCTTAGTAATTTAAATTAATATCGAAATTTTAAGACGATAGCGGAGTACAAAATTATATAACGAAAAGAATGACACCAAAATATTTTAAATCGGTTTACAACTGGGGCGACAAACACGGAGATTCTAAACCCTTGCATCCGCGCGCGGCAGATGGGTAGAGCGCACCCTTAAATGTAAACTTTTTAGATCAACTTGTAATCTGAACCTTTGCCTCTGAAAGTTTATTCCTATTACAAAAATAAAAAAACTTTCACGGTTAGAAACTTTTCAAAAGTATTTGTTGTAATATTTTTTGTACTTTTACAATATTTAATATAGCAAACATTTTTTCACCGTTGGAACCAACAATTTATGCATCAAGAATGCTGTACATAAGGTCCAATTAATTTATTTATTGTATGTGTGAGAAATAAGTTGTATGAACTCTACCAGCAGCGCTGGCAGGGCTGCCAGCGCGCGCACTACCTGGGTCTTCTTGCCTGCACTCTTTCCGCCAGGTTGCTGGTTTTGATAACGGTGTGAGCGGTCCAGGTGTATGTAAAGAGTTCTATGCTCACGGGCAATACTGCCCTATTATTCATCGTTAAAAATATCATAAGACCCAAATAACATAAGCAATATGTCATGCTTGTGACCCAAATTATTGGTCAATTCTATCATTTATAAATTGCCATAATCTAATATATTCATCAGCAATAATTTATAATTATTCGTCATGAATGCTATACAGCATGCCTACCACAAATATGTGTTTAAGGGTTTTGGCCCAATAACGGATTTTTAATTTGGTAATTTGTCAAGGCATGGACAAACACGGGCTCTTATATAAAAGTTATACAACGAAATTAAAAATCGTTAATTCAGGAGACAGTGTAAAATAGGGAAACCCGTAGTCGCTTTGCGTAACTGACACACATGCATACTCGCTAAAACAAACATGGCTTTCGGCGGCCGGCGGCGATTTTAATAATAATTCAATAATCCCGCTCCGAATTGACACTATATTTATTTCTTTATTTCTATATAAATCGAGGTTGACCAACATCTTGAGCTTGTCTGAATATCCAAGCCTTGAAAAATATTTCAACCTTCTTCACTTTAGTTACCTAAACCCACCCCACGCAGACCAAACGCTGTCCACGATTGTGGTTTGAAGGGATGCGTCACGGGATAGAACCCGCCTATCATTCAAGGTTACAGAGTGCAAAAACCCAAACTTGAATTCACAAAAATCTGTCTAAACTGATGCTAACGGCGCGACACAATGTCACAGGACCTAAATTGTAGTTCGTTCAATTTCTATTGTAGTGTTTTTCTCGGATTTTCGATAGGACCAACCGTTTAATTCTTTGTATTAAGCTTTGTCAAATAGTGTCTTAAAAGCAACGTCTAGTTACAATACTTCGGCTCACTGAGGGTATTCATCCGTTCACGGTTGCCTATGAGGAAATTATAGGCCTAATTCAAGGATATGTCGTAGACAGAATGGCTCATCAAGAAGGTTCATCTTTTTATCTCGACCTCAACAGGAAATAATTCCATTCCTCAACTCATTTTAGATCGAGTAGGTTTTATGCTACTTTACGCACTTTAAGTTACGCACTTTTTTCTAGGAAATTGGATGTTGGACGAGATAGTACATCCCTTCTACAAACAGATCGCATGGAGAATACAAAATAAAACCATTTCCCCGCGCTATAGCCGTAGAGACCATACTAAAGTTAACGGTCACTTTTCCAATGAATCAAACAAGGTTAATTCTAAGTCCGAAAGGATCAAGTAAGCAGATAATCTATTCTCCCATCAAACACCCCTGTTTACTCCAACTTGACCAAATCACTTATTAAAAAGTCTGTAAATATTCAACGGAACAATGCGCTCGATGGGTCCACTTACAAAATCAGAAACGTGGCCTACTGAATAAGGAAAAGCAAAAAGGCGGAGAAATCCAGATAATTCGGTTTGGAGGCGGTGGCGTGGCAGGCCACGTGCCCACCCACTCGACCAATCGGAGACCGACCAGCTGACCGTCCAGGTGACCTTCACCTGGGATTAATAAAGATAAGATAACAGCCATAACGAAACCAGGCGAATAGAGAAGATGAGCTCGCGACTGCGTCTTCACTTCGAGTCTACCGGATAAAGGCGTTCAAGCGGTGGGAAGACAAATTTGAATAACAGACAGCTAGGTTATTTCAATAAACAGACGGTTGTTTGTTCCGCTGTTTAAGAGTCATCTTCACCTTTGGGCCAGTAGCCCATTGTTGCGCAGTCGGCAATGTTAACCATACGGCTTTTAATGTAAAACGTGGTATTTTATTCCCCTGTTTCAGACGCCATTTTCAACCGATTTTCTTTAAACTTGGTAAGTGTTTAGTTGAATAGTTATATTATGCCTTCATACCTCGAAATTTTGAAAATTTACCAAATATTACTCTCTGTGGCGTTGGAAAAAAACTCGATTTTCCTTAGTAATATTTGTTAAATTTTTATTTGTGAAATAAGCGTTTTTGTATCAAGTTTTAACGTATTAAAAACAATTTTTTTAGAAAAAAATAAGACGATACACGAGTACAATATAATCTTACGAACAAGAATCTGCAATAAGATCGGTAAAAAGTTTATAGATAACGATGCAAGAAGGGAGATGCGAAAGGTCTGCAATTTCAAAAACATCGTTATTAGACCACCGATCGATTTCGCACTGAAACCAAAAAAAGCATTAAAGTAACAAAATTTAAAATCACCCATCATATATTTTCCGGGCTAGACCGGAGCCCGGGACCACCCCGGTCTACCCCTGGCGCGCACCCAAATGCATGGGGGTTTTAGAATCGTGTTATCTTCTGCTAAATGAAGCCTAGAGCTATAAATAAGTTGTCATATTAAAGAAGAATAACGGTACTAATTTTCCTCTGTTACACTTTTGTAATTAGTTCATTAAAACCAATAGAAAACTTGAGTTAAAAATCGAGAAAAAAAAACAAATGATTTTAGACAGTTAAAGCTGAAATTAAAAATTTGATTTTAAAATTCTAAAAAGATAGCCGACTAGATAATTTTTTGTACTTTAAAAAAAGTTAACAGCCAATCTCTATCTTAAGAGGTTAGTTTTAAAACACGATCCCTGTAAACCTCTGCATTTACAAAACTAAAAAAACAGATGATTTTAGACAATTGTTACTGGAATTAGAAGTTTTATTTAAAAATGCTAAAAAGATAGCCGACTAGATCCTTTTTTCTACTTTAAAAAAAAAAAATTAACAGCCAATTTCTATCTCAATTGGTTAATTCTGAAACACGATCCCCGTAAACCTCTGCAGCCATCAAACTCGCCTAGCGCTGCGGCCGCGAGGCGGCATTCGGCATTGTTGTTGTTTTGGCTGGGGTAGACCGCAGCCTTAATCTGCATTGATATTTAATTCTACCAGTTTCTATTTGGTTTGATAATTTCAATTTGCTAGTTATTTGAAATAAACTTTGACCAAATTTATATACAAGTCGGAATCAGCATTAGGCTACTTTGTTAACGCATATTGTAGGCATTATGGTGTAAAAAAACAATTACAATAATTTGTCTGTGTTCGAAAAGGTTGTCATACTCAAGAACCAAATGCCGTAAATCACTCCAGCGGGACTCTCTTCAATGATGTATAAATTCTTTCAAAGGTTACCAAATGCCCATCGACTGAGCTTCTTCATATCGCCTCTGTCGTTTAGGCTATCTTTTGAAATCCGGTAGTAAGATATGTTTTCTTTCAGCATAGTTGGTTTTTGCCAAAAAAAAGAGACATTGTGATAGAAACAGGTGATTTCACTAGATTTCGGAAAATACGGAGTTTATAAATAATTTAATACGCCAGCAGCATGGCGGCTCCATTCGTTAAAATTCATAAGCTACACAAACAATGGACTTCGAATTATTCAATCTAATGTGGCTGGTGGTCTGTGCGTTGTGCAGAAATTTAGCTACCGGTACTAAACACCACTACTTCGTCGATCGCACAAGGGACGCAGATGATGAAGAAACGCCAGTTGATGCAAAATGCAATGCATTCGTGTACTGCGGGCATAACAACTATCAAATGAAGGCGCTGTTGCTAAAATAAAATTTGTTTAAAAACTTCCGCTTATCAGTCTGCTTATGAAGTGGACTTGAAATTATACCGATCCGGATGAAGTGAATGTAACTGAACTACAATTTTAGCGACTTCAGAAGTGTCACGGGTAAAATAATATTTGATGAATTTTTATCAGAGAACAACTATTATTATTACGAATAGGGTTAAATATGGCTCAAACTAAATTTAAATATGAAAAAATCATTACATATCACAAGCAGGTTTTTTATACTAAACAAATATTTTCAGTCTTTATTGTCATAACTCATTAGCTTGAAACTACTGAGAAATTAGTTTATAAAAATTTTTGTCAAAAGATAAGTTTTCAATTTTTATTTGATTTAATTAAAGAAAATACATTTGCATTTAGTATACTGAGCTCCTTTGAGAATATTGAATTAGCATCCTTTGAGAAAAAAAGAATATTCAATGATATTAAAAAGTCACTCCGTCTATTATAAAGTTATCTCTAGTTTAGTAATTCCTTAGATTTCCTATGATTCTTCTCTCATAACTGCAACAGATAAACTCTTTCAAATTCCTTCTTTTTATTTCCATTATTTTCTAAATTGGTTCATCAGTTAAATTAAAATGTATTTTATATTATTATAATTATTAGACTTACAACTCTATCCCACGCACAGGCGTAAGCCTATGTGGGATAAAATTTCATATTGTTGATGGTCAGGTAGGTTAAGTTAGGCTAAGTATTTTTTTTTTTTTTTTTTTTTTTTTTAATGTTAACTGACCAGTGGAATATTGTGACTATGTATAATTTATATTGAAATAAAACTGTTTTTGATTGATTGATTAAAAATATCCCCGTCGCAGCAGACCTGCGTACAGGGACGAATTTAAGTATTTGCCACCTCTAGGCAGAGAAGTTTCCCCCCCCCCCCCCCTCACGCACAAATTTTCAGCGAGCTCCCTGACCTCAATAACCCTATAATACATGCCGTGTCAGCTGGTTTTGTAGAAAAATAATTAGTAGGCCTGATTGCGTTATAAAAATGCATCAACAAACATAATACACTTTGAGCATTTTTTAAGAATGTATTTTTGCGCGGTTTTCATTCAAACAGTGAGTCTCATTGGATACGCATGCTGGAATGCAACATTGTTGAATCCAATCAGAAGTCATAATCGCGCCTTACGGCGCGAAAACGATACATGAAAACATTCATATCCAAGGGCTCTCAACTCTTAACAATAGTCATTGAATATTAAATACAATGGATAAACGTGTCAAGGTAAGATGTCTTTGAAATAAAACAAATATTCGTATTTACAAAACGGGTTTATTTACAAAAAACTAAATGAATAAAAAGTAAAAAAGTAAGTAAGGCCTACTTTCTCTTAAAATAATAATATGAAACCTTAATAATGATATGACCTTACACTTTCCTCCTCGATTTAATCTAGCAAATGAATCAATAACTGTAGTTAAGTCCATTGAATATTACTGTAACAGCTTGTCTAGTTTACTTCTGTTTCCAATTTCAAGACTAATTCCAAACTTTTTCAAGACTTTTTTAATCTTTTCAATACTATTGCATTGCTCGACATATTAATTTATATTTTACATTTTTACAGAATTATTTATAGTTGTCATACTAATATGTTTGTTTTAAAATAGTGTACACATACAGATTTAATGGTAGCAGCTCAAATTTTGTTTTTGGATATGATCACTAACATGTTTCGCCGTGAATTCGGCATTGAACATACTATCCATCTAAGAATTGATCAAGGATCAAATCAAACAGACAAACTGAATTATGTTTGTGCCGTGTGCTGTCTATTAAACCTTGATCAATCCTTCGATGGATAGCATGTTCTTGTAGGCTATCACTTGACAATGCCGTATTCACGGCAAAACATGTAGTAATAATATCCAACAACAAAAATATCCAGAACAATTTAAGTAAAATTAATTTTTCAACATACACCATCTACTGTAAATAAATGTTATAAAATCATTAGGATTTTTGTAGCATTTTTCACTTAATTATTTTATTTGCCATTTTGATGATATAGCTAGGCCTATGTTTTATCTTTTGATCGGCGGTCTCGAGCTTTTACGATCTACAGTCGCGTTTTGATTGGGGATCACAAGCGTCTCTGGTTAGCAATCTTGATCAGAGCGTCTTGATCGGCGATCGCGAGCGTCTCCATAATTAATATTTTTTTATAAATTTTAAGTCTAGAAGGCAAATTTAGGACTAATTCCAGACTTTTCAAGACCATTGTTAAGTTCAATACCTACTAATTCAAGTCTTTCCAGATTTTCAAGACTAGTAGACACCCTGTGTAAATTTATACTTGGAGACAACCTTTAAATTAAACACTTTAACTTACGATTATGCGTTACAAGTTGGTAGAAAATACAATTGAAGTATAGGCTACGTAATACAGATCACAATGTTTACATTGGCAATTGGCGCCTGACGCTGCCGCTGCCTAGTGGCGTACGAAGTTTACAAGGGAGCGAAAGCGCATGGCGACCACGAGCAACGACGCGACATTAGTTCGCCAGACCAATTAATATGAAAAGGGCGGCACGGAAAACTCAGCACAGCCGTGTAGTGAACAAATTATTGACTTTTAGTTTTAAGTTTAAGGTATTCTTGAATAATTTTATACTTAATGAAAGTATCTTAATTAGCCGAATTGTTCTTCTCAAAATTATTTGCTAACAGTTTTTTTTAACTACCATTTTAAATGATTTACTCTCCCAAATTTTGCCGCCCCCTAAAATTTGCCGCCCTAGGCGCGTGCCTAGTCCGCCTATTCGGAAATATATCCCTGCCTGCGTACTCAGCGAATTTCCAATGGAATTTCAGATTATTTACTTTCCCCATAAAAACACCATAAGATCGAGTATGTAGGTTTGGTGCCATTAGATGTTGTTAGTTTTAGTTAATCAATAATTGGTAAAAGTAAACACAAAATTGTATCAAGCTCTGGCAATTTTTATTTTCCCCATAAACCCCATGGAGGTGAGTATGTAGGTTTGCCACCTTATGGGTTTTGTAAGCAAGAATAAGTTAAACCTTATCTAGATAATGTACATACCAAATTTGATTAAGTTATGTCAATAAATAAGTGAGATATAGGATTTTCTTGATTTCCCATAAGAATAATATGGAAAACACATTTTTGGATTTTCCCCGTAACCAGTTATGCTAAGATAAAAATTCAAAATACCAAATTGTTTGTTTTTGTAAGCTCTTTTAAATGGTTTCAGTTAAAATTAACGAATTTTAAAAATTAACGTCCAAAAATGCCAAAAACCCATTTTTGACCCCTTTGAAACCCCATAAAACCCCATTCCCATAACCCGACAACGCTGGTTCGCGAACTCATCAAAATAGACATGGTCTTACACCATCATACCAAATTTCATCAAAATAGGAGGTCCCCTTTTAAAAGTTATCAGTACCACGGACACATAGATAGATAGATATATCTAAATATGATATATGAAAATGAACTAACGGTGTTTTTTAGCTTCTGGGGACCTCAAAATGAAAAAGTAACATGGTCCCGGGCTTAGGTCTTATCATGGCTACTACCGTAATAGCGTATTCCCTATAGGGAAATTCGCTAATATTTCCTATAGGGAAATTCGCTAAAGTGATCAAGACCTAAGAGGGATTCCTACTGTTTTGTCAGATTTGAGTTACCTTTGTAGTATCAACTATTTTTTGTCCGTCATGTAGTTATATGGGAGTAGTAGGATGTAGTATAGAGGGTGAGGCAGCTCATCTGCACACATTGGTAGGCTGGATCTGTCGCCCGGCTAAACAAAATGAGCTAGATCCATCGTAACAACTAAGCCCCGCATAGTCAACCCAAAAGAATTTGTTAATTTTACTTTCAAATCTCTCAGACAACCCAAAAGAGTTTTGTTGAGGGGAGGGGGTCGTTTTTGAGAATTTTTAAAATGTTAAAATATGTTGAGTGATACACCATTCGAAAATACAAGTCTACATACAAGTCTATTTAATATAAACATTTCGATGAAGAAAGACGTTAGTTTTCTTCATCCATTTTGGGGAGTGATGTTGTTCGCGTCCGCAGCATTCCATTAAAGCTGCACGTACTCCACGGGTGGTGCTAAACGAACAACAATTTTTGGCAGCTGAACCAATTTTTGACGCAAGTGATCTCTCAGCTATGCCAGCTGCCAGACCTAACCCAAACGGCCCTTTCCAAGGCCACTTTAGAAATATGGGCTCAGTTTTAAATATTTGTCATTTTAACGTAGAGGGTCTGATCCAAAAGTGACTGCCTCAGCAAGGTGCTGCTAGAAAATAATGTCGATGTCCGCGCACTACAAGAAACACATGTAGAAGACTTAAAGAACAGTGTGAGGGGCAATATCACAGGATATAGGACATCATAAGAGCCAGTGACAATCTGACCTCTGACGTCATTTTATAAAACCTGAAAATTTTCCTGTGTTTAACCCTAATGGAGATATAAAAAATCCTCTACTACGAAATTTGGATAGTGGTTACTTGCAGAATTATGAGGTGTGAAAATTGCACCAAACTTTTGCCATAGTATAAAAGTTTAAATTTATATATGTTACTTGGAACACTCTCAAAAGATGTATTCCAGACTGTCAGACACTTTGTGGGGTTGCAAACCCTGTCTGTCGACTGTCAGCCCTTAAAGTGTTATGCAAAGTAGGTCAGACTTTGTTGTGTTAAAAACAGCTTCACATAATTGAGATAGACTTAAACTTCTATATTTATAACATAGTTTTACCTACTTTTCACGACACTTTGATGCCCATCAGACAGGGTTTGCAACCGCACAAAGTGTCTGACAACCGGGAATACGTCTTTAGAAAGAGTGTCCCAAGTAACACATGTAAATTTCAGCTTTTATACTTATGACGTCGGATGCTTTGTTTGAGGAAACCAAAGTGTTAGACGTAAGACAACTTTTCATTAGAGCATTTATTAGTAATTTATTTAAAAATGCTAATAGTATTTTACAAATTTCAACCCACTCATATCAGACTAGAAGTGCAGTTAACTTTGGAATTCAAATTCCCAAACTCTCTAAATCCTTTTCAACAACAAACACTTATTACATTTCACATATTTTGCATAGAAATCTACCAGACTTTTTTAAAAATTCAGCTTTATCTTACATGGTTTACAAATCAAGAGTAAATAATTGGCTTCATACGATTGGAAGGGTAAGCTCAGAAAACTTGATCACTTCAATTTACAGACGTTAGGCTGATATGCCAGGAATGTGTGGAGAGAGAGAGAGAGAGAGAGAGAGAGAGAGAGAGAGAGAGAGCGTGTGTGTGTGTGTGTGTGTGTGTGTGTGTGTGTGTGTGTGAGTGTGTGTATGTTTGGGTCCGTCTGTCTGTCTGAGTTATACTTTTTTTGGAGGGGGGAGAGAAGGGGGTAAAATCCATCATCTATTAAATAAATGCCAAGTAGCATTTTTTCGCTTCAATTACTGTTTATGGTTTGAATTTTATTGCTTTCCTTTCAAAGCATTCTCCTAAATAATTACATTTAAATCCAAGTTCTACTTTTTTATAGTTTTAGTTTTTTTCGTATTTTCTTGTTTAATATGTACTACCAAATAACAGCTCAAAAAAGATTATATTTTTTTTTATTATGATAACGTCTCATCTTGCTCTCACACACGGGCTACTTGTAGCCTATGTGAGATGTATTTCCTAAGTTAGCCATCAATTTGTTAGGTTAGTATTAAGAAATCTTTTATCAATGGCCCATGTTACATTGTATGAATATGTATTCTCGAAATAAAGCGGTTTTTTATTTGATTGATTGACGTAGTCTGACCTACTTTTCACCGCACTTTATGGGTTGTCAGACAGGGGTTGCAACCACAGAAAGTGTCTGACAGCCTAGAGTAGGTCTTATGAGTGTCCCAAATAACATATATAAATTTCAGCTTTTATACTTATGACGAAGACCTCTGACCTTCTTTGCACTACTTTAAGGGCTGTCACACAGGGGTTGCAACTGCACAAAGTGTCTGACAGTTGGGAATACATCTTTTGAAAGTTTCCAAAGTAAAATATATAATTTTCATCCTTTATACAATGACAAAGTTTTTGTGCAATTTTCACACCTTTCACACCTTATAACTCTGAAAGTAATCGTCCTCCATATTTCGTAGTAGAAGATCGTTTATATCTCCATTAGGGTTACAAACAGGCAAACTTTCAGATTTTATAAAATGAAAAAGGTTAGATCGTTGCTAGCTCCTGGACTATTACTAGATGCTAGATAAGCAAAGCGTAGTCACCAGATTGTCAAGATACTCATGATGTCATCACTTGTTATATAATTTATGGTAAATTAGAGAAAAAATTCTACTTCAAAACTGAATAGCCTATATTTCAATGGTATACAAATAACGGGATTGATCCCGGGATCGTCATTCACCAATCCCGAAATCCCAGGATTGGAATTTCGGCCCGGGATTGACACCCCTATTTGCTGGTGACCATCTGCAAAGAAATCAGAATGTAAAGTGACTAATAGGTTTTTGTCTTGTGCCCGCTCTCATGGTGGAGTGCACTACTATGTCGACCGAAACTTTCTTAACAATTTTGTCCATGAGGTGTATTCTTTATTTTTTGTATTAATTGTTGATAGACAATAACATACATAAAGTACACTATATAATGACTATACACATAACAAAAAATTGTAATTTTTAAGTCTCTAACTGTCAGAAAGAACCCTTCAAATTAATATATAGCTTTTTCCAATTAAATATAAATTCAGGTTCTTCTTAGATAATTTTGGATCAATTATTTTCAAAATATTACTTGGTATGAATTTAAGAAATTTTTCCCTTGTATTA
Organism: Neoaliturus tenellus; assembly: GCA_030545055.2. Classification (NCBI taxonomy): domain Eukaryota; kingdom Metazoa; phylum Arthropoda; class Insecta; order Hemiptera; family Cicadellidae; genus Neoaliturus; species Neoaliturus tenellus. Next base: position 236,164,361 of record CM061533.1, read on the forward strand.
ACGACTTATTTTGGATTCAACTTTACACACGATGAGCTCAGTTCGTTAGGACTCATTTCTAGCTTTTTCATATCTAGTTTGATAAGCCTTACTATTATTTAGTATATTCAAAGCTCTCATTGAACTGAGAAACTTAATAGCAGAAGAAGAAGAAGAAAATTACTTTGGCTTCACTCACCATATCCTTCCAACCAATCACCTGCATGTCATGAGTAGACCACTTACCTTTATATATTACCTTTTGGAGTTGTGGTCCCAAATGTAGGGTCCGGTCCAGAATAACTCCCAGATACTTCATCTGGTCAATGCATACCAGAGTTTTTTAAGAAATATTAATTACAAATATCACTAAGGAAAATCGAGTTACTTTGAAACGTCACAGAGAGTATTATTTTTTCAATTTTTTTTTAATTTTCAAAATTTTGAGGTGTGAGGGGCCTAATATAACTATTCAACTAAACACTTACCAAGTTTAAAGAAAATCGGTTGAAAAACAGCGTCCGAAACAGGAGAATAAAGTACCATGTTTTGCATTAAAATCCGTATGATTAACATTGCCAACTGCGCAACAATGTCATATCAACAATGCCTATCGGTTTAGGGGATAATGGCGGTAGAAGTTTTTTTTTCCCATAAGAATAACATGGGGAAAATTTTTACATCCATTATCTCTCTAAATTACCAGTTAAACAAAAAAAGCATAGAATAAGACTCTTCTTTTAAATACTTTTCTATCGTTAACTATTAGTTTTGTCACAAAATTATTTTAATTTTCCATACATTTTTAGTATGACATAGATTATTTTAATGTGTCAAAAACAAAACTTAAATATGTGATAATCAGTATTTTATGATGAAATATTATTTAAAATTAAGTGCTAAGATATTTTATGCTTCAAATCAAATCAAATCAAATACATTTATTCCAAAAAAAAGACATTACAAACATTAAATCAGAAAAAAATATAAATAAATGGAAAATATTCCCCACAAGACTACAGGTCTGAGTGTGGGGAAGAGTTCGTCATCAGACCCTTTCTGATGTGCTCTTTACTTCAGTAGTATTTATATACAGAGTACAGAACTTAACATTCTTATAAAAAAATTATATGGAGCTAAATTAAAATAACTTAAATTAAATATGATTAAACCTTTAAGAAAGAAAAAAAAACAAAAAAAATAAAATCTTTTTTTTTTTTGGACAGTTATGCTTAAGGTAAAAGTTCAGTAAGAATGGATATGAAAATTTGTCTCATGTTATTCTTATGGGAAAAACAAAACTCCCACCACCATTACACCACTAGGATTACACCACTAGGATTACAGGTAGACCTACACACATTTAATTGTAAAGTAAGTTAGTCTTAAAATTATGTGTAGAATCCAAAAACACCATAAAAATGGGGGTTTTCATTTAAAATTATTGACTTCCGGTCAGAATAAGTCATTTCTAGTAAAACCAGTACATTGAAATTATCATCAATGGATAGAGCACAACTGGTTTACTTATAATGGCAATGTTTGTTTTTGTGAAAAATTAATTCTGTAGATTTTAAAATAGGAGAACGGGTGGTCTGGGACACTTGGTATAAAGTATGAGTTTTGATTTTTATTGCAGATAAGTTATTTTCCGTAAAGTAAATATTATCATAATTATTTTGTGTTTAGTGTCATTATCTCGAAATTAAACAGATATTACAAATATAACACTAACGTAGGTTAAAATAATTGTCTTAAGAAATTATCAGTTCCCTACTTGACACCATAGTGTGTGAGTCATTTACCTGGCGGGCCAGCGGCATGCGAGTGTGTGCGTATGTCTCTCCTAATCCCTTAGTTGTCTTCAATAAACTAAAGGACTATAGTAATCGTACACATATCACCAGTTAGAAACCTCTTATGTTAGGGGGCTAAAACTGATTGACTTTAATTAACTATAGTAAGATGCACAAAAATAGTCCGATGAAAAATTTAACAGCTGTGTCCCCCCTCACCCCCTTTCGCCTTGCAGTATTGTCATTTGTGATTATGTTTACCATGAGTAATACAGTATGACAATGTGTTTCAGAATAAATTTGGCAACAAGGTATCGGCCTCTCATTGGACTATTTTTGTGAATCCTACTATAGAGAGTTATCATGAATAAAATAAAACAATAAGACTGGTTTAGTAAAAAAGTGTATTCTCAACCTTTGGGGATAATTTCTTCTAGCATATGTCTAACACCATCGTCTTCTATATTTTCTGCCCTAAAACAAATTCCCATAGCATATACTTTGTTCATAATGTGTAAATATTATGTGTGTTTGTAAATAAAATACCTATATCTTAAATTATGACATATTTTGGTGAGTAGTATATCTTTAATTATTGAACAGATCTCTCAACGGTTTGATTTTGCTGTAATATTATTAACATATTCGTTTCTTCATTATGAAAGGTATTTGATTGCCTTTTATAACAGAATTTCAACCAAAGTATAACTACTCAAGCCATTCAGAAACATTTAACCACTAATGCCATTAGAACATTTAATTCAACAATGATCTTCAAAACTTTTAAAATTTATTAACGTGTTGTTTAACATTCATTGCACAGTGAGTTAGCAAACCATCACAATCAGAATTCTTATAAGGAATCAATATTTTCTTCAGTGTATTCAAAGAATATCTTAACACAATGAAAGTACACTTACACTAACATTAGAATTAAATATTAAAGGCATCGATAAAAAACACTTATGGTACTGCACTGTATGAAAATTACACTCAGTTAAGCAGCCACTTAAGTAAACATGTTATTGAAATTACTTACTTGAAACGGATAACATCAATGAGATGATTGGTCAACTCTGGGTCGAGGTTCTGTCCGTTAATCAACCGCCCAAGTGTCTTTACGAGCATTTCATCAAAGTCGGAGACCCAGTACAAGAGATTTACGATCATCTTCTTACCCTCTTTATTTCTGTCACCTGTTATTTTTGTATTTGGTAGGTTACCTAAACATATAAGCTTTGATTAAAATTATAGCCTGACTAGAAACAATTTATTTATTTTTGAAGTCATGGCACACCACTAATGACCAACCGCTATGCTTAAGTCTTGTGCATTTATGCATTGACATACGCTTGTTTTGTATCATTATTGCCGGTTATGAGTCATGCTAATTCTTTAATTGAAATTTCACAAAAATCCTACCATTTCTTGCCATTTTAGTGAAATTCCGTATAGGCAATACACTATTAGGGTAGTACTCTTGGTAAAAACTAGGTCTGGAGCCATAATACTTTTTTGTTTTGAGGTCCTCAGAAGCCAAAAACTCTATTCGTTCAGTTTATATATGTCAGTTATATCCGTAGTCCCGATAACTTTTGAAAGGAACATCCGATTTTGATGATATTTGATACGGAGGTGTAAGACCAGATCTATTTTCATGAGTTTGAGAACCAGTATGATTGGATTATGGTGAAGGGGTTTTATAAAGGGTCAAAAATGATTTTTGGTATTTTTTACCTCAATTTTTAAAATTCATTAATACTAACTGAAACCATTTTAAGAGCTTGAAAATAAAAACAATTTAGTATTTTTTAACTTAGTGTAAATGGTTACGGAGAAAGTTCAAAAACATGTTTCCCATGTTATTTTTATAGGAAATAAACAAAACCCAATATTTTGCTTATTTATTTATTGACTTATTTATTTATTGCTTGATCAAATTTGGTATGTATATTATATATGTAGGGTTTAACTTATACTTGCTTACAACATCCATATGGCAGCACACCTACATCCTCACCTCCCCAAAGGGTTTATGGGGAAATAGAAGTGCCAGATCTTAATTCAATTTTGTGTATACCTTTGGCAATTAGATATCAACCTACATTTTCTAAAAACACCTCAAGTCAGCTATCCTACATACTCAACTCTTTGGTGTGAAAAAGTAAACAAAATAGCCCCCTGTATTATTTTCTTAACTGACCTCAAGAATTTAAAATACAAGAATGTAGAAGTTTTTAATACGTGACAATTGGTTTAGTCTTTAGTCGTTTGTGGGCCTAACAAACCTTCTAGCTACATAAAATATTGTCTTCTCATAGACTAAGAAATATAATGAAAATTACCCAAAATTTCCTCAATCCAACCGTCCAGACTGTTCAGGAACGCAGGGTGTTTGCACCTGGCGATGTTGGCAATGTTGTTGACAGCTGACAACGAAACTGTCGGCCGACACAGCAAGCTGGGCAGCGAGTCTAGCCATGTTGTGAAATGTTTGTTGCTGGAAATTATAATGGAATATTTTATTAATTGATCGTATATATTTACTTGAACTAGTTAAAAGTTGTTTTTTTTTTTTTTTGTAAATTTTGATTAGAAGAAAAGATAAAAATTACCTGAAGTAATTTGTTAAAACAACACCAATGCAAGTTAACCTCACCTGTGCAGAGGGTGTGTGAAGCGCGTGGCGATTTCGGTGAGGTAATCTGCAGCTCGGGTGTTGTCTGTGTTCATGAGAACTCCGCAGCCGGCCAGGACACCCAGTAGTGTTACGTCGGGAGATTCTGACGTCGCCTCCAAGCACTGACACAGGACCTCCCTCTCATCTGGCTGTAGTGACACTCCTCCCCGGAGACTACCTACAACATTCATCGTGTTAGCTACTCAGACAAGATACTCTGCAGTGTTACGTCGGGAGATTCTGACGTCGCCTCCAAACACGACACAAGACCTCCCTCTCATCTGGCTGTAGTGACACTCCTCCCCGTAAACTCCCTACGACATTCATCGTGTTAGCGACTATGACAAGATATTCAGCAGTATTTTGTCGGGAGACTCTGACGTAGCCACCAGGCACTGTCACAGCACCTCCTTCTCATCTGGCTCTAGTGACACTCCTCCCCGTAGACTCCCTACAACATTTATCGTGTTAGCGACTCTGACAAGATATTCAGCAGTATTTTGTCGGGAGACTCTGACGTAGCCACCAGGCACTGACACAGCACCTCCTTCTCATCTGGCTCTAGTGACACTCCTCCCCGTAGACTCCCTACAACATTCATCGTGTAAGCGACTCTGACAAGATACTCTGCAGTGTTGCGTCAGGAGACTCTGACGTCACCTCAAGGCACTGACACAGCATCTTCCTCTCATCTCTCTGCAGTGACATGCAGATTTTTCCTCAACTTTTATAGAGGAAAACAAAAAACATGTAATTACGTAAAAACGGTAATTTTTGACACACCAAAAGTTAATTTTTCATATTAGATAATAATGTAGTTAAAATTGTTCATTGACTCTAATTTAAAACAAAAGAATCATAAACTAGAAAGGATTTTGTTTATTTAACATCATTAATTTTGATCTGCAGGTGTATACAGCACAGTACATAAACACAAATTAAACAAGGGGTGTTTTATTTGTACAGTCAACACTCAAGAAATGAAAATACTTCAGCGCCAACAGTTCATAAAGCTAACAAAATTGAACTCCGTGATCCTAGCCGACTCCAAAGCACTGATTAACAACATAGCCCAAAGTCCAATGACCCAATGACTCATATTTGTATTATTTGGAATAAGGAAAAGAGAGAGATGACAGGTATAGGGTGCGAGAGAGTCAATTTTTATAACTCTGTCTTTGAGTCAGTGGTCAATGAACAATGATCTTCCTTTCGGCCGTCCGTGCACCTGTTTGCGGAATAAAAATGAAGAGCTGAGAGTTAGGCATTAGCATATGTCTCTGAATAATTCTGAATAAAAACTGAATTGTTTTACTGTACGAAAAAATGAGAATTGAAATTTGGGAGAACACAAAACATGACTTTAATTTACATTTAACTTTATACAAGAGATTTAAATCCTATTTGTGCAATATCGCCATTACTGTGTCTTACTGTCTTTGTCCGTTCACAAACTTGAGGAAGAGAAGAGCAGTGTAGACTGTAAACTTGAGGATGAGTTCATGAAGAGAGGAAATGAGAGGTGTATTCTTGAGGAGCAATAACTTTGATGTCGGCTTTCGCCCGAGGTTCACAAGAGGAGAGAGTAACTTTAAAATCTTGTGAATACTTTACAAATGAGATGAGAAAAAGAAAGGGCTTCTACACTTGAGGGTGAACTGAACTTCTTCCTTCTTCGACTTGAGAACAGCTGGGCTAACAATGTTGAGTTTCACATAAATCAGTTATTCATGGGGACAGTAAATTGGCGATTATGGAACTTGATAATAAAACATTTGCATATTATTAAAAACAATTAAAGTGTCTGTTATTTAACAAAGTGAAATGACTGTAAATACTGAACATGCCGGCCCCCTTGAACCAACCGGTTCAATAAATTAAGTTCATTAAAATTGAGAAATATCTTGATTGAAAAATTAAAAGAAAAAAGTATTATAACATTGAACTATTTAAAAGAGACAGAACACAAATATAAAAGTCACTTCTTCACATCGATCTAGATTCACTTTAAGAGGTAAAAAGAGTCACTGCAGAGGTGAAAGGTTTTGCCTTAAAGTTTACTGTGTAGGCCACTTTAAGAGTCATTTTCTTTAAAAATGCTGGGAAAATAACATCTTCAATTTTCTCTCTTGTACAAAGAGTTTTGTTGAGTCAATCTTATGGGAAGTGAGCATTTGAATGGTTGACTTGAAGTGTCTTTATGCTTAGGCTTGTCAAGGTGGTTTTCACGCAAGATTTCTTCTTTAGTTTGTTTAGTGTACGAGGGAGGGGTTTCTTCAAGCTGGATTCGTTGAACAAGTGAATTAAGATTTATTTTGGGAGTGGTTAACATAGGTTTGGGCTCAAGCACAGTAGAGGTTTTGTGAGGTTCGCCAAAGCTGGCAGATATTCCTGAAAATGTATTAGGTTTTCTTTGAAGATGGGATGAATGAGACGTTTGCATCATTTTTATCTTTGAGGTGGAGTTCATTTGAGGTTCAAAATGTAAGAGGGTGTGATGTTTTTTATTACATTTAAAGCAAGAATTCTTGGATTTGCAGTTACTAATCTTGTGGTTGCCAAGGCAAGAAAAGCATCTGTGTTTTGATTTAACAACTTGATACCGTTCTTTAGGAGACTTCTTCTTGAACAAAGGGCAAGAGTACACCTTATGTCCAGTCTTTGAACAAGCAAAACAAGGAAAATCTTGAGAGCGTTGAGATATACAAAGTAGTGAGACAGGTTGAGAATAAGATTTTTCTTTTGTGGGTGTAATAGAGCATTCATGAGACGAGTTTACCTTATTCCATTTGTTGCTAGAAGAATGCAGAGATGCATCTTCAGCATGAGCACATTTTTCAGAGAGAAATTTTATGATTTCATTAACTGAGGGGAGAGCTTGTGAGTCTTTTCTCCAAGATTCAAACTTATTTAAAAGTTCTGTATCAAACTTTCTCAAAATCATAGAAGCTAAGAGAGGATTATTTTCTACAACGTCACATTCGAGAGCTTTTAAAGCTTGAGAGTTTTCATTAAAAGAGTTTAGGAATTGTCTTAAGCCTTTGACAGAGGAAAAACTAATACAGGGCAGGTCAATGAGTTTGTTCATATGTAGGGTGGAGAGCCTGCGCACTGAGTGGTAACGTTCTCTTAATATGTTATAGGCTATGGCATAGTTAGCTTCAGAGATTGGTAGAGACTTTATTAAGTTGAGTGCTTCACCTGACAAAGTGCCAAGCAAGTATTGGAACTTAGCAACAGAGGAGAGAGATGAGTTTGAGTGAATTGTGGCATCAAAGAGGTTAATGAAAGCTATCCATGTGTGAGGGTCTCCATTAAAGTGTTTAAGATCTATTTTAGGTAATCTTACCATGGATGTATTGGAGGTTTCTTGCTTGCTGGTACTATCTTGAGAATTTACTGAGTGTGAATCATCATTTGATTTAAATTTAGAAAGATAAGTGTTGATTTTACTGTCAATGGTTACAAAAAGTTCATTTATTTCATCCTGACGTTCAATAAGATTGTCTTCATCATAGTCTTCAGGTGGGTCAGAAACATCTAAAAGTTTTGTTAGAGTTTTGTCAAATTCAGCTTGCTTTGTTTTTACTTCTGTTTGGTAGGCTAAAACCTTTTGGTAGTCTGTATCAAGAGCGGATTCCAGAGAGAAAGTGGTTACAATTGACAAAATCTTGTTTAGGCGGGCTTTGATTACATTAGTTGTTCGAACAAAGGTTTGGTACTTCATTTTGAGGGTAAAATACTATAGGCTTACTCAAGAAAATCTGTAGAGTTTAAAAACATAAATAAATATTTCAACTGTATAAGTAGGCTATTAGGGTAATTACTTGGAGAGCTGTCATAGGCCTAGAGTTAAAGTTTATTATAAATAGGCTTAGAGAATATGTAAATCATAAACATCTTGAATCACTAGAGTTTGTAAGATAGACATTAGGCCTAGTCCTTATCTTCAGTGGGGAAACAATTTGAGGTTGGTTTAAATTCAATTAGCCTAGGAGAATAAACTGGTGAGTTGAGGAATAGGCCTACCTGGTTGCAGAGTAAAAACATTGTCGAAATCTTCATACTTAACATTTGAGGTTGAGTAGGGTCATTGGAGAGAGAGGAATAATTAAATTATGTAAACACATAAGTTTTGAAATTGAGAGAAACATTCTTTCTTAGTAAAACAACCAGTTCGAGTCTTCTATAGTAGAGAGGTTAGTGTAAACAACAACAAACATCACAGACGATCAGCTGGAACAGACGATTGCAGAGGCCGTTGCTGTTGCATCACGGGAACTGGAAGTGGAACAATGTTGAGCGAAACTCGACCTTATGATGATGTTCAATAAGAGGCATAATGGCGGACGAAGTGAAAATATGAATTTATCGTATTTTAATCGTTGAATCTTGAGCTTTTGTTTTGTACAGAAACTTTCTAAAATGAAAATGAGGTTGATAGAAATCTTGAGGATATTTTTAAACATGTAGGAGTAAAAGTACATCACATTTTACACTTCTGATGTTACAGTCTTTGGAAACACGGTACAGTTCAAATGGAGAGTTCATCTTAAATATCCATACAGTACTGCTTGCTACTTACATGCGGCTACGAAGGACCAATGAATAATTCTGAATTAAAACTGAATTGTTTTACTGTACGAAAAAATGAGAATTGAAATTTGGGAGAACACAAAACATGACTTTAATTTACATTTAACTTTATACAAGAGATTTAAATCCTATTTGTGCAATATCGCCATTACTGTGTCTTACTGTCTTTGTCCGTTCACAAACTTGAGGAAGAGAAGAGCAGTGTAGACTGTAAACTTGAGGATGAGTTCATGAAGAGAGGAAATGAGAGGTGTATTCTTGAGGAGCAATAACTTTGATGTCGGCTTTCGCCCGAGGTTCACAAGAGGAGAGAGTAACTTTAAAATCTTGTGAATACTTTACAAATGAGATGAGAAAAAGAAAGGGCTTCTACACTTGAGGGTGAACTGAACTTCTTCCTTCTTCGACTTGAGAACAGCTGGGCTAACAATGTTGAGTTTCACATAAATCAGTTATTCATGGGGACAGTAAATTGGCGATTATGGAACTTGATAATAAAACATTTGCATATTATTAAAAACAATTAAAGTGTCTGTTATTTAACAAAGTGAAATGACTGTAAATACTGAACAGTCTCCACGATTAACTTTAATATCGTGAATGTGGTATCGTTAAAATATACGCTGTTTGAACATTTCAAAAACTTTATTAAATAATAACAAGAATCAGCAAAATATCCTCTAAAATAAATTTTTCTATTAGTTACATTTAATATTAGTAATTTACGCATTATTTAAATCTTTTAATTATAATATCTATAGAATCCGCTTAATCTGAAAATTCACTAAATCAAACATGGTGCGGTCCCAAGCAGTTCGGATGAGTGGGAATCTACTGTATGGCCTATATAAAACTATAAAGCTTGACAAATTAACCCTTCGAGCGTTCAATATAGCACCCCTGGAGCGTTTCACATTTTTTTAAGGTTTTGCATACTTTCAAATAAAAATTAGTAAAAAATATATTTCATGACCTAGCACTATAAATGTATATATTACATGAATCAAATCAAATCAAATAAAAAATTACAAAAAAATTATTTTGTGTAACTTTGCTCTTCCCAAAAATAATTTTAGAAACACAAAATCAAAATTCCAAGATATACATTTTGTTTGGAATTTTATGCAGTTCAAGGAAATATATAATTAATATAGGCTAGAAGCATTTGAAAAAAAATTATGTTGAATAAAACTAAATATGTCCTATGGTACTTACCCTAATCCCATAAGAACACATGTAAAATCAAGCTAGATATATTATACTAATTATAATTATGTCTTCTTTTTGTGCCAATTATGAATTTGATTTTAAGAAAATTATTGCTTATACTCATATTTATGGTTATAAACTAGATAAAACATATTAATTTATTCCAATAATGTAAATTAACAGTATTAGTAACACTTTTAATCACTTATAACCTTAAAACAATTGGTAAAAAATTTATTTCATTGTTTACAAAGTTAGCAGATGGTAACAGTTTTTTCATCACACTACATCGATATCACCTGTTTTCGATCCTCACTTCTACCAACGAAACACCTGTTTTGCCGGCCTAGGCACATTACCGGCCTAGGCACATTACCGGCCTAGGGCGGTAATGGAAACGGTAGCAGAGCAATCTAGAATATTAGAAGGTATTTAACAACAACAACAACAACAAATAACAAATCAGTGACATAGTTAGTAGTTCAGCTGATAGCAACTGTTATATATGTATGACGTAGATGGGAAAATAGTGCTATTCCCTTAGAATCAGCTGTAGTCACTTACCGTTAGAGTATTAGTTTTGGTGGCCTTAGCTGATGTGAAGTGGTTGCCTAGCAACCAGAAACTCAAGCAGTACATCTTGCTAGGTTAGTTGAAGTTGAGGTTATGTTTTGCTTGTTATGAACAAAAAAGTAATTTTTCACTTGTTTAGAATTTATTGAATTGTGTAGTGTGATGAAAAATATCGTTCATAACTCGGGCCAAAGCGTTTTGCCAACCCTCGATCGTTTCAAGTTCTCGACTTCGTCTCGAACTTAAAACACGATCTCGGGGCCGGCAAAACGCCACTTTCGGCCCTTGTGACGAAATATACTATTTCCCAGATGTTTCATTGCATATTACAAACAACCAATCATTTGAAATGGGTGTTTTTGGATAGCTTAGAACCTCCCGGTAATGGCGGTAGCGTTCGTGCGTCCGATTTTGTCATTCACTATAAAGTTATGTTGCGTTTTCAAAAAGTCAAAAAATTGACTCAAACGCTCGGAGGTCGAAAAGCTGGGCCGAAAAATCGACGAATAACGCTCGGAGGGTTAAAATACAGCCTGATACCCATTCAACAGCATGATAATCTTTATTTAAGCGACATTGGAGCTTACGTTTGATGAATCCTATACATCTGGTCCACATGTCCCCCGGCTGGGAGAGCAGGAAGGCGAGCAGGCAGAGTCGAAGGTTGAGCAGCAAGCAGGACTGTTCCTTGGTCATCTGCAGGGCTGCCATCACCTGGTAGGCATTCTTCTGTCGCTTGCGGTTGCCCACACTGACCGTGTAGGGGAACCTGCCCTTCAGCAACCTCGTCACCACCGAGTGTCCCCACGTCTTTACAAACCACTCTGACTGTGAACATCAATAAAATTGTTATTGAATGTGTAGGGTTATATAAAAAAAATTTATTACAGTACACTCTCGTTCATCGGAACTAATGTGGCGGACGGCCAGTTCGGATGTCAAAAAATTCCGATGAAGCGGAGTCCATCGTGAGTCATCATTTCCGCCCGTACGGTGACCTATCGTGATTGTATTCACTCTTGTTTTTAAGATAACACAAGAGATTTTATGGAAATAAGGCACTCAAACTTTGAACATGGTAACAATGAACCTATAGGAATAAAAACAACGCGAAAATAAAGATCCAAAACCTTTATTCTCATATTCCATATTCATATTCCAGCAGTCAACTGACTTCCACGTACAGGTGCAGTCGCGACGCGAGACAGACTGAAAGATAGTTTGGGAAGCGCTCGAAGCGGATGTATTGTTCACTTCCTGCCCCCTTCCTCTTTCTATTTTTGTGCGAATACTCCACGGCCTCGTAAATCACATCGATGGGTACAGATTATGGAAAACGCCTGATGACTTTTGATGCAAAATATGATACTTCAATGTTGTGCGGATAAAACGAATGGAAATTGAAGGCGCTAAAACGAAAAAACTATTTATTTCGTAAGAAAGAAAAAAAAAATAATGTCCAGATTTTCAGTTCCGATGAAGCGGAGTTCCGATGTCGCCGAGTCCGATGAACGAGAGTGTACTGTATAATAATAAATTTCACCTTCTTACATTTAAGCTGCTTAAAACAGAGGTTGCCAAACATATAAAATTTAAAATTTCACTAAGATAATGTTTTGATAAAATATAAATAATAAAAAAAATTAAAATATTGAATATAAAAGAATATTAAAAGAATAAATAAAAATATTGTATATAAACTAAATTAATATAATACTAGTGGCACATAGAGGCAAAAGCCCCTAATCATAAAATTAAAATAATATACACCTTAATAAATTATCAGTACTTTACTAAGAAAGTTTCCATAAGATTTCATTTTTATCGATCATTTTTAACAACATGGTTTGCATAGAACATATCTTCCAAGTATGCTTCCAAGTAAGGTCTCTCGTAAGTATGCGTGTCAAGCGGTCACGTCATGGGCGAGGGAGGAGCATCGTAAGATCTGGTCTAGACTTCCACAACTGAGGGTAAGTAAGCTCACGCTTCACTCTCCATCTCAGAAAATTGCCTCTAACATTCTGCAGCTAGAGAGGAGGCAAATAAAGCAAGTATCAGGGCTCATAACAGGACATTGTCCTTTGAGGAACACCTGAAGCGCATGCATGGGTCTTTACAATGGGGACCCGGTATGTAGGAAGTGTGGGCAGTCAGAAGAGATGCAGATCACTTGCTGTTCGACTGCATGGAGGTGGAAGGGGCTAGAGAGAGGGCCCTTGGAGGACTGCAGAGGGGCTCTTTCCTTCCTCAAGAAGAGCTTGTCTGCAGGCTGCAGAAGTTTATCGGGTTTCTAGACTGGGATGAGCTCTGAAACGCAAAAAGCCCTTGCGGCTGACGTGCCTTGGGATTAGGTCCGCCCCTTGAATGAAATGATGAAATGATAAACTCTTCCAAAGCACTCTTTACAATATTGAACACATTTCATGAATAATTGCTTGATTCTGTTTTTTAAAGAAATCATAGTCCTTGAGCTAAGATAAAAAATTAACATAATGTAAAAAAGTGGCAATGAGAAAAAAACGTGACTGATGCTCAGCACCTATTTCAGGATTAATATATGTTCAATAGTGTTCATCAAACACCATCCTTTTTTCAACCATTTGATTAGCTTGTTTAAGTGGTTTAAGTGGGCACGGAGGCACGGGACCCCCCAGACAGACAAAAATGCACTATATATAAAGTAACAAAACAAAGTTGAATACACGGAAAAAAGTAAAATAGCCTACACCCACCGCTAACTCACTTACCCCCACCAATCTCATTGATTGTTTTATATGTATGGTCACAGTTACAGACAAAATAGTCTCATTTATTTATCTATGACTTGGATACTAATATTTTATTTGCGTCATCGCGTTATCGTCGTAGTGAATACAAGCTGGTGCGTGAGTAAAGGTGCGACTGGTGCGAGGTCGGAGAGTGGATGAAGCTTCTATATTCCTCCGCTAGGGCATTGCTAACGCCATGAGAAAATCCGCTAACTTACAACGTCTGCTAAAGTCTGTTTCTGTGTTTATAGTTGTTACGCCGAGCATCAAAATGGGTGGGAATTAGGTCTATGTTCTATGTATTGTATAGTGACAAGTAAAAAATTATCTCTTTGAATTTTGTGATTCTTTTTGTTGTAAAGAAATGAGTGGGAGTAGTAGTGGAGGGAAGAAAGGCAAGCAGGCCAACAATACTCTTTTCCAATCACCCCTTTCAGCATGTAGAAACAAAAGATAACTGCAGGGTTATCAGTTAATCAGTGTCATGGCTCATATCCAGTTTGTTAAATGAACAAAATTGGGCTTCTAGATCAAATAGGAAATTAACTGATTTGGTCGTAGAATTTTTTGGTATTTCCTAAAAGAGGTCTATTGAATGGGATAGCCGACTATGTTGCAAGTGCGTGTAATGTAAGAAATTTCATTTTCTTGGTTGTCAGGAAAAATTGTTTACATTACAGCACTGTGTAGACTACAGAAGTTAACAATAATTTGATGTATCCATGGTAGCAACTAATTATTAATAAATTTAAGTTTATCAAAATTTGAAGCAAATAACTAAATGATAAAATTTGTAGATAATTTCACCACTTAAATTACTAATTATTTAATAATTCTATTTAAATTAATGCTTCTCCAAGCATCGATATCAGAATAGTAAATTTTACCTCAAATAAAACGCAAAATCACTTCAAGTGCCAAGAGGAAATTTACAAATCTTAGAAAATATTTATGACAGCACACTGTAAAATTACATCACTAATGGAAGGGTCATCATGGCACATTTCATTCAAGATTAATAGTATCAACCAAAATTGCAGTTCTTTAAAACAAATTTTAGTATCATTACTAATTCTAAAAAATTTCAATGCAACATAAATTTGAACCTGCAAGAAAATTAAGAATAAATCCTAGAAAAATCAAGAAATAAATCAGATCAAGCAACATTGTCTGTGACTTCTATACACCAAATTGTTCTGCAAGCATGAAAATTGTAATTCAGCAATGTTTTAACTGGTCATCAACCAAATTATCAGCAATCACATGGCTTCAAGATTCCTGTCTTTCAAGCCTGATTGGACCGACCAAATTATAATATGTGTAATTTTATAATGTGTGCTATTGATGTCCATCGAGAGAGCTTCATGCAAAATCTTTGTGCCTCCACAAGTTTACTGTATCATCAAAAAGCTAGTGAATCAAAATCTGTCAATGGGGAAAATTAATAGTGAAAATTAATTTTGGGACCAAGAAATCCTCAGTTTGACTACAAGTAAATGATCACCGTTTTTTTATCGGCACAAAATTGAAAAGCATTTCATCAGGACAAACCTACTAAATCCAGTGCTGCTCTCAAAATATCAACCATCTCCATGATTTCTACCTTATTTAATAGAATCGACAAATTTAATATTGATTATGTTTTGATCACCATCCTCTTGACTCAGTAAAATAAATAAAATTATATTTTACTCTTGAGTATGTTTTATTTTTCCATAAGATAAAAATGTATTATAAAAGGGGTTAAAGTTCCTACCCATAAAGGAAAAAGTAACATGTTTAAAAAAATTGGAGCAGTAACTAAAATCAGCTAATAACGCCAAAACCGTTGTCAAGGCATTAATTTATTTATACCTATCATGTTTTTAAATAACTGAACACGATTTTTGTTAAATCCAATTCATTTGATATTGATATATCTAATAATAATGAACAAGCATTTATTGCTATTTGTTGTACAATGTAGTTCTGAAGTTTACGAAAACCGAAGGGAAGTAAGTTTTTTAGGAATGGCGACAACTACAAAAGAATATGGCCGATTTAAGTTGACTGACTCCATGTTTAGCTACAGTTATGCAAATTTTAAAGAGGAAAGTAAGTACGTAACCCCGCAAGGTAAATGCAATAAGAGTCCTGGGTAAAGTGGGCCTTCACTTTACAACACCACTCTCTACACAGGCAAGAACCAAGTAGCTTATACGCCTTGACACTTTTGATGAAGTTATGATTTGATCTGCTCTTGTAAGGCTTTCTTCTCATAGTTGTCCTGCACCTTCCTACCTCACTTTGTATTTAATAACCACGAATATTGTTTTTGAAAAATTAATACTACTCAGAAAATAACCTAAAATAAATTAATTTTAAATAATAAAAATGTTCAAATTCCAATTCTAAGTTAGATGTCACAACAATTTACTTGAAAACACAAAATTCTGTACATAAATTATTTCTGAGTCCTATACAATGAGTAATTACAGTATGATTTAAGTAATTTATGCCATGCAGAATAAAAATTTTTTTATCCCACAAGATTAATTGTATTTGGTAACTAAATTAAAAGCGTACAGCCTCAATTTTGAACTATTATCAAATTTCCAATTTGTTCCTAATAAAATGTACTGAATTAGCACAAGTTTCTTAATATCATATACTGTAAAATACAGTTGAATTTTATAGTTAGAAGATATCATAATTAACACAGTTCACTCTCAGCGCTTCTTGAATGCTTGACAGAAATATTCATTACTAGTACTGTTGTTGGCTATAAATATACTGCATAGTGATTCTGGTTGTTTCTTTTTATACTCCCCCATAGATTATATCATTTACTAGTAGTTTATCCTCGATAGACACACAGTTATTTTTCCACTTTTCACTATTCCACTATTTCAATATTCCATTGACATTACACATAACACAGGTGAACTTGTGAGGCAGACAGACAGTTAAAAGCGGATGTTTACTTCCTGCCTCCCCCCCTTCCTATTTCATTGCGAATACTTACATGGCCTCACCAATCATATCAGAGATGCAGGTTAAGGCCACGCCCGGTGACAAGTGATGCAAAATGTGATACATTATTGGTATAAAAAATTAATTGTAGATTGAAGGTACCTACTAAAATGAATCAATTATTTTTCTAAGAAAAAAATTAATAATATCCAGATCATCAGTTCCAATGAAGCGGAGTTCCGGTGTCACAGAGTTGGATGAACAAGAGTGTACTGTACAACATTTTTGAATCATGTATAAATTGCTTTTCTAAGAAAAAAAATTAAATAATATCCAGATCATTAGTAGCGAAGTCACCGAGATGGATGAACAAGAATGTACTGTGCAACCTTTTGTTATCTTAATGACGAAAAATTTACAACTGGCCAATGTTTTGAGAAATCTATTCCCGCTCCTCCCCTCGTCCATCCCCTCTCCTCTAAAGCCATGAGGACAGATACACTGAACCATCTGTACAGCGTCACGGTATCAGGTGAAACATTAAAGTGGTGGGGGAAGCCGGCTCACTCCTTGCGCTATTTTGCCTCAGTCGACAATCCAGTTGTTTTATTTATTTATTTATTTATTTATAAATTCAAAAACATTACAAATATTGGCCTCGATAAGTTGACTACTTATCATCGAGGTCCAAATCTAACAAAAATTTAACAACTATTTAATACATATTTTCTTAAAACTAATGTGGTGTGGCAAAAGGCTGGCCTCTCAATACTACATAACAAAATGGCAAAATGCAATTAGCGATAGCGACCTTCATAGTTCTTAACTATATCTTTGGCATAAGCCCATTAACTAGTATTTCACCTAAGTATTGACTAATCAGCCGTTTTATGAATATTGATAAATCTCGTAAACCTGATGCTCAAGGAAACCGGGTTTCAGAAAAGAACCGGTGCCCCTGTCACTTGACCAGCTGTTTTGTGGTCATTGGTGACTTAGTGACCCATCTATCCTTCTGAAGACAGGCTTGATAAGCCAGGTAAGTTAACTGAATTTTATAAATACCTAGTTCAAAAGTATTAATTAGAATGCAACATTCATAACAAATATATTTTGCAAAATTTGACCAAACTAAAAAAGTTGGCGAGCAAATTAAATAAATAATTTTAGGGGCTGAGTGAGCAAAAGCAAACAAGCTCACCACAATTTTTTTAGACAAAATTTAAATTGGACTTCCTGTAGCAAAGCAAAGTTGTACGGATAATAGTAAAATAAAGTTAATTGAATAGTATAATAACAAATAATTAATGACCAATGGCACTAAACATTATGAATAATGTTCAACCTCTTTTGATACAATTTTCGTTTAATCTTAAACTCACCGAACTGTGCCAACGAGAGGCTGTAGAAAACATTGACAACTACAAGCTCTCATCTACACTGTTAGGTGAGTATTAATAATATGAATTCTCTTATTTAATTTTCAACACTCCTTCGGCCGTCCCCGCATATATCCATTTTTAATGAATTTATTCTAGACTACGGTAACTATATTTCAAAGAACGGCAATATATTTTTACAATTTTTTAGTTACCAAGTTATCATCTGAACATGTCAACTTCAATAGATCCCAAAGGTGCAGCACAACTTCAATAATGCTTTGTAGAAGAGCTGCGGAATCGGCTCCAATGACACAAGCTGAAAAAGCAAATTTGAGTTTGATTTTTTTGAAACACATCAAACAAATACCGAACGGTTTCCTAACATAATAAGTAAAATTATAAGCAGGATATATCCTTTTGCCGCAGACTTGCTAAATCAGTTTTTACTATCACCCATGTTTTTTTGTGAGCGTGAAAGCAAGGAGACAATCCATAAACAGTGTCAAGTAAAACAAAAGAAAAAAATACAATAAAAATAGAGATATTCAAAACAATTCTTAGAAGTGCAGAATATAGCCAAACTAACTATTAAACACTAAAATCAAACATTTGAAAAGAAATACACTTGACAGAAACAAATTATATTAAAGAGATTAGATAATTAAGAACCAACATCGGGCGACATGAAGGCAGTACTCCATTATGAATTGTTAGTATTTTATGCATTAATGGCAAATTCCTGTTTAACAAAGTGTTCATTGCAAGCCGGAGTAATTAGCAAACAGCACGCAGCGGTGATATTTTTGAAAATACAGAAATAATATAAAATAAAGTAGCAAAGTTAGCATAACAAAATTAAACTCTATTAATGCTTTTAAAAATATAAATTACCTTTACATTTATAGTGTTATTTAAGTCAAGAGTGCTATTTTATTAGTTCATGTTATTTAATACATTTTATATTTGACTACACAGAAATGAAAAGTCAAAATTGGTTTATCGTATTTATTATTTCGATACTAAAGTACGATGTAGGTACAGTTTGTTTTTTGAACACATGTCATATCCTACACACTAATACGAGGAAGGTATATTTTTGTATGTTTGCATAGGGATGTAAAAAACGGCTCAAACGATTTTCTTCAAACTTTGCAAATAATTTAGTGCTGGGATAAACATAATATGTATATAGACCTCCATACTAGGAATAGTACTCATGCTCATTACTAGTCTTGAAAGAGTTGAAAGTGACTTATTGCGGAGAGAGATTACATTTACGGGAAGCCGAGCGTGGAAAAGGTTATCGAGCCCCGCAATGGAACTTTTAAGACAAGTATTGAACATTAATTTTCTACGATATCGAAAAACTTTAAACAACGTGAATATTTTTGTTTATTCAACTTAGTATCAAGAAAAAAAAACGAACTCATAACGCTCAGTTTCCGTGTTTATGTGGAGGTACATATGCACGGAAACTCAGCGTTATGCAACAGCTGATCGGTCTGCACCGCAAAATCCCATAAAGGTTACTTTTCGTGCACCACAAATGCACAGAAAGTTAACGTTATGTAATTTTGCCGTGCAGTAGTGGAATAACCTATTTTCTTACCTCATCTTACGTTTATAAAGTGTACTTTAGTGTGTATAGTAATGAAAAAATTTTATTTCATTATAATCTTGAATTAAAATTATAAACATTCAGCATTGGTCATATATATGCAATATAGAATCAAAACAAAATTATCCAATACAATTTATCTACAAGAAAACACTTTTTTAAATAATAAATATTCACAAAATGAAAATGCCATCTAAAACAGGGGAATTCTGAGGCATGGTCCAGTGTTTTTTACAGGGTTGAAGAAGACTCTATGGCCTGACTATTAACTTTATGAAGCCAACTAACTAGGATTCTTTGTCAACATGAAGAGTTATCCATCGAAACATTAACAAAGTTGGTTTGAAAGTTAACTAACCTGCCTCTGAATCTTCACGGTCTTGCTTAGGAACTGCTTCAATGAACGTATCCAGCAAAAGGGGCATCAGAACGGTTGTGTATTCCTAGGAAACACAGACAATATGATACTTACTGATGGATATCAATACTAAATAAAACAATTTAGGCTAAAAACAAAAAAAACATGTTTAATGAATAAATGATAAGACTGTAGTGCCATTGGACATTGGTGATACATTAACAATCGTTCAATCGTTTCAGTGAAAAAGAAGGTTCAAAATAAGTACCGTAATAATGATAAGGTGTTCCTCTAGCAAATTTTACATAGGACTCTGACGATTAATTCTTCTTGTTTTACTAAAAATATTGTCTTCAACTTCCTTCCACACTTGATTTTTTTTTTATAAAAAGTTTTGAACAATACTTCTATCTGTTGATTTATTTACCACAGCAAAATATGTTAATGATTTTATCTAGTAGGTCCCAACTAAATAAAACTTCCAACAAAAAGCGGATTGATAAAAGCAGAACTTCCACTTAAATAATAAAAAAAATTACACTGATTTAAAATAAGTACAATACAATTTTGTTTATCCAGACTGATGTGATGTATGGTTGTCCGTAAAATAGCGATAAAAGAAATTGACAAGTGAAACTATAATGGGGAAAACTACCTGGATTCTGAACTCCTGGTGGGTTCATAGACGTGCGCAGGACTTTTCACTAGGTAGTACCAACAAAATTTTGAAATTACTGTAATTATCATGTAAACCAATCACTGTTTAAAGAGTTATAGAAAAATTAAGTTTTTTCAATTTTCTTGTTTAGTTTGGCAATTGAAGTTAAAACGGATTTCACTCTTTTCAAACGGACTTCAGGCTTCCAGTTACCCCAATATGAATTTTTCAATTCATCTTATATAGTTTTTGTGGTTACCAATGAACATCCTATGTAATTGTAGAAGTGAAAATACACAATAAACTTTAACTCTGAGAACTTTGTGTTCCGAACCTTTACGCTTAACATTAGATACCAGCCGTATCTACTACCGTACCTCGTAACCCAACAATAAATAGAAAGTCCTCCAACTAAAGTTTGTTCAACATTACTTTACAGTTGAATTGTGATTTTCAGTTTTCCCGATTTTTAACATTTCTACCATTGATAAGAATACAACTAATCATAATCACTGAACATTATTTATTACAGCTATTTATTCATTGTCTCTGTCTCATGTTACTTTATGTTACATTGCCATCATTTTGCTTCTTCATAAACCATTTAATTTGAGGTTTTAGGTGTAAAAAAAGGAATCTTTATGGGATTAATCAGTGGATACACCTGGTATGGAGCATTAATGAGGTTGAATGTCACTCAAGAAAACATTAATACAAGGGGATTAATACAAGTCTCGAAATTTCTCAAGTTTGTCAAGAAATTTTTAATTTTGTTTTCCGAAGCAGAATTTTTTCCTGGAAATTTTTTCAAGAAAGGAAATATTTCTTAAATAACATTGTAATTTAATTTAATAATTTTAATTTAACACTCAACTAATAAGACTGGTGTTTCAGTCTGGTAAATTTTGTAATGTCATTGGTGTATCCTACTCATATCACCAAATCTTAGCCTATGTTTAAGAGTTATTTGTGATAAGGTGGAAAGGTACTTAATATTTCTTTTCATACTGATGTATATAAAGATGTTTCTAAATAAAAGTTGTCAAACAGCCTTGCCTGTTATAATTTTCATTTTTCATAAATTATCTGTCATAAATCAGGATTTAACAATGTTACAAAATCAGATTAAAATTCTGAACGCAGATTTTCCGTAGTGTACAAGAAGAGAAATCTTGTCTCGATCTCGTCTCGAAATTTTATGAGAGTTAAAAAAACCCCGTCTTTTCTCATCTCAAACTAAAAATCCAATCACGTCCATCCCTAGTTAATATGTTTCGGCATTACTGAAAACAAATATAAATCCACAAACACCTAGCAGAAAAATGTAAAGTTCATTACAGCGATAATCTTATATTAGTTTATAATAAATAAATTACCTTCATTGGAAGATTAGAAACAGTATCTTCTGCATTAGTGCCCTCACTTTGTAAGAAGGGTGTGTAAAGTCCAACATACAAAGGTTTTTCTCCCGTCCACTTAACATTTCGCACTTTCTCACTTTTTCCTTAAATAAAATGAAGATAACAATTAACTTAAGTACTGCAAAAACGAACTAAACATATAATTAGGTATTTCACTGGATCATGCTTGGCCAGAAGAAAAAATATAGAAACAGAGGTTTACAAAGAGAACAAAACAAAAAGCTAGTAAACCATATAGTAGAACCATTATGGTATAAGAGTAGTGTGTTTTTGCGGTTGCTGGCTCAGTTCAATGACCTCTGAGGAATGTGATGACGTCATCGCCAAGGTCAATGACCCCGATGACGTCATCGATGACGTAATCGATGACGTCATCGATGATGACGCAATCGATGACGTCATACCCATGACGTCATCAAAATGACGTCATCGATGACGTAATTGATGACGTCATCATCGATGACGTCATTTCCGTGACGTCACACCCATGACGTCACACCCATGACGTCACAGAAATGACATGCTGATGACGTCATCATCCATTACATCATCAAAATGACGTCACTGACACTGTTAAGGTCAAGGTCACGCCGAAACTCAAAATTTTTTGGCACTTTTGCCGTTTCTCGCACTACGCTCCGAGTTTCAGTCAGAGTCCACGTGACCTTGACGACTTGGAGCGAATTTGCGATGAGAAACAGCAAAAGTGCCAAGTCAAACTTGAGTTTGCGACATGACCTTGCTTAAACCGTCATCCACTAGTCCTCAGAGGCCATTGAACAAGCACAACATCCGCAATTTCATATTACTGTGACCTTGAACACTTAACAACTACAGAGCGCCGACACCGATGCGCACCCCACGACGGTCACCGAGCGACTGACTGTCAGGCTCCGTGTACTCTAGGTATATCGGCTTGAGAGACTAAGACTCTAAACTGTCAGGAATGGGGGTAACTAACTGAATTTTGCAAGGAAAAGTCATTTCATCCAATATTCTAAACAAATCTTTATCAGTAAAACTTACATTAGTCTGTTTGGTATAAAACTTAGGGTGTCCGCGCAACAGTTTGCGCCACTTAGCTAAAGTCGAAACCCTTTTGACTTTGAGTGGTGGACAGTGAGCAACTAATAAAGTCTTAACACGGCTAAGTTTCTTACCTAAAGCGTCCCGCGACATGGCTTCCCCTCACAAAAGTCCGCACAATACTGAGAGACTGCTTGTAGCGCATGAGTCAAGGGAAAAGAGGTGGGGGAAACAGCAGGAGTGGGGGAAGGTCACAGTGGTGGGGGAAGGTGAGGTTGTACGCTGGAGTAACACATCACTTGACCATGAGCTGTCCTACAGTCAACACACTGTTCTCTTGGCCCGAGTTGGCACTAGAAGAAACATTTCTGTACAGCTTAGGCTGTGAGAGCCGAGGAAGCAAAGTCAAAGTGGAAATTGTGTTAAACTCCAAGATGAAGAGTCTCCTAAATAAACTAATTGTATCCCTGCAATCCCCTATAACTTTAGAGAAATACCACTTTATAAAGCGACACCTTATTCTTTGGCAAAACGAATTGGAAATGGAAAAGATCACAGTAAAATTAATCTAACTTAAAATTTGGACTGGACACTCATGGCGATACCACGTGGCGTGCAAACGCCACCCTAAACATTACAAGTTAGGTTATTGAGCACCTCTGGTAAGATAACCGACGTGTTAGAGTTAAAGTGTGATGACCTTGAGCCAAAACACTGAAATACTACAAGTCGATATCATCCCAGAGTTAAAGTGTAGTGACCTTGAGTAAAATCAGAGAAAATCCAAGCCATGTTAGTCCAGAGTTAAAGTGTAATGACCTTGAGGCAAAAACTTGTAAAACACTTACATGAACAGAGTCGAAGAGCAGCGATGCTTACCGCATGCGAGCCTGGGACATACTGGCTGAGCGTCGTCACGTAGCTTAGGGACTCGATTAGGGTGGGGGTATTGCGAACACTTAGAGTAGAAGTGTAGTAGGTAACCTTGAACCACCCCTGAGGGCGCCCCCCCCCTTCCGCCCCCGTCTCCGTTTTTTGGGGGGCGGACCCCCCCCCTCCGCCCCGTCTCCGTTTTTTGGGGGGCGGACCCCCCCCCCCTCCACCCCCCCCTCCACCCCCCCCTCCACCCCCCCCCTCCACCCCCCCCGCCCCCGTCTCCGTTTTTTGGGGGGCGGACCCCCCCCCCTCCGCCCCCGTCTCCGTTTTTTGGGGGGCGGACCCCCCCCTCCGCCCCTGTCTCCGTTTTTTGGGGGGCGGACCCCCCCCCTCTCCGCCCCCCCCCTTCCGCCCCCGTCTCCGTTTTTTGGGGGGCGGACCCCCCCCCCCCCCGGGGTGGACCTCCGCCCCCGGGGTGGACCTCCGCCCCATGCCGGGGGAGACCGGTGGGGATATAAGGCGGCCCGGCCACAGCCAGCTCGCAGTCCGCTCCCGAGCGTTGAACGTGAACGATCGGGACGGACCGCCATAGGCCTCACTAAACACTGAAAGGCGCCTTCACTGTTTAGCGAAGTCTACTCTAACTTTAAGACTTGTATTATTTCTAAGATATTGCGCTTGCGTTTGGGTATTGGGAAGTGTTTTATATGAGATTGTTTCACTTGTACCCTATGTCTCCTGTCTGTCTTGTTTGTCTTGTTTGTCATATGTGTTTAATGTGTATGTGCTTGTTCCAGCATTAACCAGGTTGAGCTCAATTGTGTGTTGTAAGTGCGTTATATTTAACTAAAGTGTATACGCTTGTTTTAGCATTTCCCCTTGAGCGTTTTTCACAGCTCAAATTAAATTGTAACGACAGGGAATGGGAGTAGGCCCCCGTGTAAAGCCACTTTTCATAATTGTTAGGCTCCTCTCAGGCATGCAACAGGTTGCGGCTGGGGTTGTGGGAGCATGTCCGTTTGTACGCTGGCAAGCAAAAGGTTGTGGCGGCCTCTGCACTCGGACCGAGGACGTAAGCCACTAGGGTGTCCTCAGTTAGTTTCCCTTCTGGAAACTCAAAATTACGTAAATGAATCTTTGTTAGCTATTTGTGTTTTTTAGTCCCCAAGGCCCCCGAACATTCATGGTTCGCCATGGATGTACGGGGGCCGAAATTTTTTAATGTCCGTGTGGCCTTGACCCACAAAGGACTTGTAAAAATATACTGCATTGCTAAATTAACAATATTAAAGATAGGGTTACGGGAGTAGGCCCCCGTGTAAAGTCAGTTTGAAGTATTGTTAGGCTCCTCTCAGGCATGCAACAGGTTGCGGCTGGGGTTGTGGGAGTATGTCCGTTTGTACGCTGGCATGCAAAAGGTTGCGGCGGCCTCTGCACTCGGACCGAGGACGTAAGCCATTAGGGTGTCCTCAGTTTGTTTCCTCATGGAAACTCAAAATTATGTAAACGAATCTTTGTTAGCTATTGAAAAGACAATGCAGTAAATGTTTACAAGTCTCGCGTGGCGAAGGGTACACGACATTGGATGTTGCCTTGTTGTCATAGTTGGGTCTCTTCGGAGGCTACAGCGATGACAACCCAAGTGCCCCACACCCCCATTGGGGGTGTGGGGCTTAATTTTTTAAAAGTTTTCTGTGACCTTGACCTAAATATATGAAAGTTTTCAAAATCTTTAACAGTAAGGTTTTTATTAACACAGTAAATATATTAAAGTACTTTGTCTTTTAAACTTTAATGGGTAGGCATTACTAACACACAAGTCTGTAGTTGTCCATAGTTGGGTCTCTTCGGAGACTACAGCGATGGCAACCTAAATGCCCCAGGTGGGGCTTTATTTTTTTTTAAAGTTTTTACGTGACCTTGACCTAAATATAGTAAAGACTGACACTGCACCTCCGCCCCCGCCCCCGCCCCCACCCCCGCCCCCCCCCTTCTCCACCTCCACCCCTACACCTCCACCCCATACACCTCCGCCCCCCCCCTACACCTCCACCCCTACACCCCCGCCCCCACCCCTACCCCTACCCTATACCCTTGGGTGGGGCTCACCCGTGGTCGGTGGGGATATAAGGCGGCCGGGTTGCACGCACCTCTCACTCGAGCTTCAGCACTCACACCGCTCACACCAACTGTTGCTCTCACCAAATAGTATTATTTACTTAATTTCTATTTCAATTCTTTACTCTACATCTTAAAAAATGCCTCTTAAATTGAAAAACTATCCTCCTGCTTCTGCTGCTGCTTCTTCGGTCAACCAGTCTACTCCGCCTTCTTCGTCTGGGACCACTACGACGCAGTACTCGGTCCTGCGGCAAGCGCTGGCTGTAATCACGACTGTGACCAGCCTTCTGCCATCGATGCCAGCGCTAACCATTACAACTGCCGCTGGGACCAGCCGAGGATTGATTTGCTCTCCAGCTGTCTCCCTTTCCTCGGACTCCAACTCGGATGCTGCCATATTCCAGACGGAGGAGGACGATGAGAAGAAGAAGAGGAAGACTGCAAGGCCGAAGTACACTCCATACTCCCGTACACACAAAATCCTTTCATACACCAAATCCCAATGTCCTCTACCTCTATCCCCTATCCCATCCACACCTGTTAAACCACCCCGTAGATCCATCTTTTCCCCTGACGCCCCCTATCCAACCATCAACATAACAACAAAATTTACATCACTTCCTACCATTTTCCCCGAACTTCCAACCATCGACCTAACACGTTCCCC
The DNA here is from genome assembly GCA_030545055.2 of Neoaliturus tenellus. Lineage (NCBI taxonomy): Eukaryota > Metazoa > Arthropoda > Insecta > Hemiptera > Cicadellidae > Neoaliturus > Neoaliturus tenellus. Next base: position 236,191,044 of record CM061533.1, read on the forward strand.
CACCCCACCCAAAATTGTTTGCTCCCTTCCTCTTCACCGCGTAAAGCGTTCTACTCCTATTCCTTCTAGCCAGCCTAAACCGGACAAGCTCCAAAACATTAAGGTAAAGTGTCCAACACAAAAACGTAAGCGCGTTGAGGTCCCTGCTGGCAAGGGTAAGAAATGCGATTACGCTTGGTTTTCAAGTATGTTTGGGGTTCTGTGTTGCCAGAAACTTGCGTGTTCAGGAGGAGACCGCTGCCAAAGTCACCTCAAAAAAACAGTCAAATTTCGGCAATTCAAACCCTACACTCTTTACATTAGGCCTAAAACGTCCAAATTCAGACATCCCCACGGCCCGCAACCGCGTGATATTAGAAGGCTGAAGGTTGATGAAAAATATTATTTTATTGGTCAAACCTATGGAGCAGTTAATAAGAAAGTAGAAATCGTTGTAAAAGGTGAAGGCCACCTTTGTACAATGCAAGTACCACCTCGGATGGTACAAAGAGAATTTTTCATCCCTAAAGCTTATCTAATACGAAGGAAAGGATGCGAAACCGTGTGGGAAATGGACTAGGATATAGGCCCACTAAAAACAAAAAAAACCAAAATTGTTAGGTTGTGTTGGACAATATTTAAAAAGAGTCTTTTCCAAATTATTTTTTCCAAATTTAGTCTTAACCCTCTTAAAGTAAGGGAGAGGGGTATTATACAAGTCAAGTAATAATAAAAAAAAAAAAAAAAAACACTTGACTTGTATAATATTTTAACCTGGCGGTGATGTAAAGTCACTGGGACAATCTCAAACCGTGTCCTTGAGGGTGAAGACTAAGTTACAAAAATCTTTAACAAATAAAAACTTACCTCCAAACACTTGTAGCTTGCTACAAGTGTTTGGAGGTAAAAATTTTTCAAAGTTTGAATGACCTTGACATATATCAGTCTTAATTCTTAACAAAAACCTCCAAACACTTGCGGCTTGCCACAAGTGTTTGGAGGTAAAAATTTTTTCAAAGTTTGAATGACCTTGACATATATAAACTACACTTTAAGTAAAGTGCTAACCATGCAATTAAGGTGTGTATTACGTGATACCCCCACTCTGACGCTTTACTAAGCTTGTATGAGCCGTTCATTTGCTTCAGTCTGTTCCGTGAGGGTCGCCCTTGGCTGGTGGGGGATATAAGGCGGCCAGGTTGCACGCACTTCTCATTCCACATCCAGCTATCGTACGGACTGGTTCTCCCCGCCTTCAACACTACATTCCCATTCTCGCCGTTTACATTTATTTCACTTCTCCATTTTCAAAATGCCTCCGAAGCTCAAGAACTATCCACCAGCTTCCAAAACCACCTCAACCGACACGCCCCCTGCTCCAATACTCCAATATTTGATAACCGCAGAATTCCTGAGCAGCCTGAAGATGCCACCGCCGCCGCCTGCCTCAATGCCCAGCCTGTCACCATTGCCGTCGACAGTGCCACCAACATCGGAAGAGGCTGCCCTACTTCCAGCGCTGAAATTGTATAAAATATTCTGTTGTTTACTTGATAGAACGCTAAAACTACCGCCAATACCAAATACTTTCACGTACAAGCTACCCCTGATAGACAAGGATGATGTAAGCAAACTATCATCAATTCAAGTGAAATTTCTGGAAGAAAAAATTCTTGTTTGTGTAAGAGAAGTGTTTCATAATGAATATTCAAAAAGATTGGCTTTCAACTTTATTAAGGAACATGCAGGACGTGAAAAAGCACAGTATCCAGGACTATATTATTTATATCTTTTTGAGAATGGAGCAAGTGTAACGGTAGAAATAACTATCATATTCATGTAATTCTCCCCACCAAGTTTATGAGGTTAGGAGTGCATAATTTGGATGAACTGAACCTAATGTTTTAGGAACTGGAATATTTGATACATCAGAATTGTACGCCTTGTGGAATTGAAATTTTTAAATTGCATTTTTTAATTGGAATAAAATGTGTTGAACTAGGACTCGAACTTGGACTTGATTGAGGTTTTGTAGAACAGAGCGGGGGATAGATCACTTTGCGGCAATGGACTAGCATGCTGCTTAGTGGTCTATCCCCCGCTCAAAGGGTATCTTTACATGACCTTGACCCACATAAATGCATAGTTGGTGGAGGTATAAAAAGGGTAAGCAAATTGGATGGATACAACACTTCCATACCATGGCTCCACTTGACAACACCGTATTCCATCGCAACAGAATTGTCTCTATTCTGGAGGTGATACCTCTAGAAATTATAGAAGTAGAGGACCAACTACCTGCGGTTGATCAAGAAGAGGAGGAGGAAGAAATAATGGATATTGAAACGGACTCTGACGAAGCTGGTTCAACGGACAATGAAGTGGACTTGCACGCCTACGAAACATTAGAGTCATCATCTGAGTCGGAAATGGAATTCCAATTGGAAATTGAAGAAGAAGAACAAGACACTCCTCATCGTCCAATGGATAGAATGTTAGTTGCCAGAAGAATTATGTATTGTCATCGCTGCCTATTCCGTGATGAGGATGATTCCGACTCTGATGGTGATGTTTCACTTTTGTAAGAAGTTTGTAAAAAAAAAACAATGTGAGCGGGGGATAGAGCACTTTGTAGTAATTGATGCTGCTTAGTGCTCTATCCCCCGCTCAAAATAATGATTCCAAATGACCTTGACCTATATAAACTTGTTGGAACAGACGTCTTTGAAAAACTCGTACAAAATGGTGGATTTAGATCAAACATCATCGGTTTCTCAAGCCTGTTGAAGAATGTATTGGAAATGGGTGTTTAAAAGCCAAATCTACTACATGATTGATAAACCGGATGTATATGACGTCAGTTTCCCCCACCCTTCAACCTCGGGTATAAAGGGGCCCTGTTGAGCGCGCTGCCCATTATTGCGTGGACATTCACAGAGTGTGCATTCAAAGCCAAACTGTTTGAAATGGCTCTTTGCGACATTTGTGGGGAAATTTTTGAAGACGAAGATCTTTTCACCCTACACAGAGAATTACATGAAGAAGAAGATGGAAAAGAAGATATTATCATCGATGAAATAGACTTAGACTCAATTGACCGGTTTTTGGAAGAGCATCAGAAGCAGATGGACTACTACGACAGCTATCTACAGCAAATGCAAAGAAGAAGACCTAGTGTGATCCAATTTGCTGGTGCTGGACCATCCACTACTAGAAGACCTATTGAAGAAGAGGATATGCAAGAAGAGGACACGGAAGAAGAGGACACGGAAGAAGAACTGGAAGATGTGAGACAACTGCGCACCACGGCCTTACCAGGACGAGTTGTAACACATTTTAAAATTGATAATGTGCAATTGGAATTGGATAATTTTATAACCCAGGCCAGAGTACTTGTTGGAAAAACGCTAAAAGAAGAATTACAGAGATTGAACTTCATTAAATTTGGACTGGTGTTAGAATCAAAGTTTACCAATACTGATGGTGAAACGGCATTAAGAGCATTCATTACCAAAAACCGAACCCTTACAACTGAATCTGATATCAATGAAATTATTGAAGAATGTTTGGATGAACTGCTAGTTAAACTGCAAGAACATGAAGGAAGAGGATCCGGCTGGAGTCTGTCATCGATTGAAGGTATGGATGTAAGGGTTCACAAGCACGGATATGGTATAAGGGGTAGTAGTTATATACCTTTGCCAAAGAAGATACAAGCTACCAAATCTTGTATCAATGTGCAAAATGAGGACAATGAATGCTTTAAATATGCTATGCTAACAAAATATGTGCAAGAAAATCCATGTAGAGTTAGCAGAGCGTATCAAAATGTCCAACACCGCTACAATTTTCGAGGTTTGTCATACCCTGTTAGTGTTAAAAGTATTGGTAATTTTGAGAAACAAAACCCAGGTGTTTCTGTAAACGTGTTTGGTTTAGATGATTCCAATAGTGTTTATCCTCTGAGAGTATCAAAAGTTGAGGAAAGAAACCACACGGATCTGTTATTGATAACTAAGGGTGAAATTTCACATTATGTGTGGATAAAGGACTTTGCAGCCTTGGTTAAAAATCAATTATCAAAACAGAAACGTAGGTTAACAGTGTGTAAAAGATGTTTCTGTTTCACATATAAAGAGTTGAGACGTGGAGGATCGGAGTGGTTGTCGGAACACCAGCGGCTTTGTAATGACAACTATGAAGTGAAGATTAGTCTGCCACCACCATCTAGAGCATTTGTCCAGTTCAATAAAACAGTTCACCAATACCGGATTCCACTAGTTATCTATGCTGACTTTGAATCCACGTTAGTGCCGCAGGAACTTCCGGATGGTGAAGTAACTAGAAGAACCAAATATCAATTGCATCAACCTAAGAGTTTTTGCTTATTGGTGAAATCTACTTTACCTGAAGAACAATTGCAAGACTATGGCTTAACATCCACTCCGATACTCTACCGTGGGGAAGAAGCTGCTAAGTATTTTGTAGACCAGTTGTATGACATTGCTGAAAAGGCGGAACGCTTATACGGTAATGTTTTACCCATGGAACCTTTGAACCAAAATCAACAAGAAGAATACATTTCAGCAACAAGATGTTATCTATGTAAGAAGAGCTTCAGTGAAGAAAATCCAAAAGTAAGAGATCATGATCACCTCACAGGGTTATACAGAGGACCTGCTTGTAATTCATGAAATATAAATTACAAACTGCCAAACTTTATCCCTGTAGTGTTACACAATCTTAGCGGCTACGACTCCCACTTCATTATTCCAGAGTTAGGAAGAGATAATGGTAAAATTGATGTTCTTGCTACAACATTGGAAAAGTACATCAGTTTCTCAAAAACAGTAGGTAAAATTAAACTTCGCTTCGTAGACTCTTATAGATTTATGGCATCTAGTTTGAGCAGATTGTCTGAGAACCTAAGAAGAGAAGACCTAAAAGAAACCAGCAAAATTGTACCTGAAGATAAATTGGACTTAGTAATGCGTAAAGGAGTGTTCCCCTATGATTACATAACTTCTGAAGAAAAATTTGAAGAAACCAGTCTGCCACCGATTGAAGCCTTCAATAGCAAGTTAAATGAAAGTGCAATCACCGTTGAAGACTACAATCATGCGTGTAATGTTTGGAACCAGCTCAACATTCAAACCTTAGGGGAATATTCTGACTTTTATATAAAACTGGACGTAACTCTGCTGTGCGATGTGATGGAAGAATTTCGAAACACCTGCTTCTCCGCCTATGGACTGGACCCTTTACACTCGTACACATCTCCAGGATTAGCATGGCAAGCTATGCTAAAGTCAACCAACTGTCGACTGGAACTTCTAACGGATATTGATATGGTGCTCATGATGGAATCTGGTGTACGGGGCGGTTTAACACAAGCTGTAACACGTCATGTTAAAGCCAACAACAAGTACATCCCCGGCTTCGACGAGCAACAACCATCGGTCTACCTTGGCTACTTTGACGCAAACAACCTTTATGGTTGGGCAATGTCAAATCCGCTTCCCTATGCTGACTTCAAATGGATCGACCCGGCCACCATCGGTGACATCTCACAGATTCCAAAGAATGGTCCAAAAGGCTATATTTTGGACTGTGATTTCGAATATCCGGAGCACCTTCATGACCACCACTACGACTTGCCTCTCCTAGCCAAGACTGAAGTTTCACCGACAGGAAGATGGCCAAAATTGATGATGACCTTGGAGAATAAAGATCGGTATGTGGCTCACTACTGGGTAGTTCAACAGGCTATTGAATTGGGTCTACGTATAGTGAGAATTCATAGAGCAATTGAATTCACCCAGTCTTGTTGGTTGAAACCATATATTGATTCCAACACTACAAGAAGAGCTGCAGCGACAACAGCATTTGAAAAGGACTTATACAAATTAATGAACAACGCCATCTTTGGGAAGACCTTGGAGAACAAAAGAAAACACAAAAATGTAAAATTAGTGAGTGATCCTAGGAAATTGGAAAAGTTGGTGCAAAAACCAAATTTCGGAACATCCATGATTATAAACGAAAATCTAGTTGCTGTAAGTATGAAGAAAACAACAATAGTCATGGATCGTCCGTTATACATCGGTATGTCGATTTTGGACATAAGTAAAACCCTGATGTATGATTTCCATTATAACAAAATGGTTAAACACTACGGAAGGGAAAACATTGGAGTCGCATACATGGATACTGACGCATTTATCTACTGGATAAAGACTTTGGACATGTATGAAGACCTAAGGACTTTTCCATACAAAGAAGATTTCGACTTTTCTGACTATCCGAAGAACCATCCAAATTATAATGAAAAATATAAAAAAGTAATTGGAAAATTTAAAGATGAAGCAAATGGAATGCCTTTAGAAGAACTAGTGGCACTGATGGCAAAATTGTATTTATTTAAGATGTACAACGAGAACAACACACCGACAGTCAAGAAAGCAAAAGGAGTGAAGACATCTTATTTGAAAAAACATGTGACATTCGACCACTACAAGACTTGTTTATTTGAAGATACTACCATCTCAGCAACATTTAACAATATCCGAAGCTTCAAACATCAAGTCTACAGTGTTACCGAAATTAAAAAAGCACTGTCAGCTCGGGATGATAAAAGACACATTATGCCTGACAAAATCCACACTCTTCCTTTCGGCCATTACTCCCTAAACCCTATGAACTAGTAACCTATTCTTCGTCCTTCTACAACTTCGACCTTATTCCTTTCTCCTTCCGTAAAAAAATGGGGAACACGGCAAGTCCAACGCCGTGTTCCCCATTTTTTTACACAAGTTTGGATAACCTTGACCCATATAAATGATGTGAATATTTTAAACAACATTCATTGTGATTATACATGTGACACAACAAACATTGAAACCTGCAATATGAAGGACTTGAAGCAACAAATTGTCAACGAACTTCATAAACCTGCAAGAAGAAAGTTTCCACGAAGAAATACGGTGATAAAAGGAATTAATGATTTATATCAAGCAGATTTAATCGAAATGATTCCTTATAGCAAACAAAATAAAGGATATAAATACATATTTACTGTTATTAACTGTTTTTCAAAAATGGCAGATGCTTTACCGCTAAAAGATAAAAGTGGCAAAAGTGTTACAAAAGCAATGGAAATAGCTATACAAAGAGACAAACATACTATTAAACATTTACAAACAGATGATGGAAAAGAATATTTTAATAAGGAATTTGCAAATTTAATGAAAAAAACACAATATAAACCATTATTCAACCAATTCAGAGGTAAAAGCCTCAATAATTGAAAGATTCAACAGAACCTTAAAAAGTGCAATGTATAAAATGTTTTCCAACAGAGCGCACATATGGATTGATATTTTACCGAAACTTATAAACGATTATAATAACAAGTTTCATAGAACTATTGGGATGAAACCAAACCAGGTGACTAGCAAAAATGAAAAACTGGTATTAAAACGTATAAAAATGAATACTAAACCAAAAGTTGAAAAACTAAAGCCTAAAAAATTTAATGTGGGTGATAAAGTGCGAATAAGTAAATATAAAGGTGTATTCAGTAAAAGATATCTGCCAAATTGGACCAATGAGGTTTTTACTGTATTAAAAGTACAACCTACAGTACCTGAGACATATATTTTAAAAGATAATAAAGGACAATTGCTTGAAGGAGGGTTTTATGGACATGAAATGTTAAAATCAACAGTAGGCGATGTATATTTAGTTGAAAAGGTGTTGCAACGGAAAAAAGATAAGGTTAAAGTACGATGGTTAGGATTTAATAAGACGGAAGATTCTTGGATACCTAAAAAGGATTTGATATAACGATAGAGAATCATTTTAGGTTGAACCATTACAAAGGATGGAGATAATACCACAAAAGGAGAGTTTTACTATTAATAATATAGATGAACTCACAGTGGATAATTCAGAATTCAATAGTGGGAAACATGGCAATTTGTTACCAAACACCGTGCGCTGTCTGGTTACCGGACCTTCCAACTGTGGAAAAACTAATGTAGTATTCAATTTGATTACAAACCCTAAAGGATTACGTTTTAATAATTTATATGTATTTTCAAAATCACTACAACAACCAAAGTATCAATTATTGGAAAAAATACTGAATAATGTGCCTGAAGTTAAATACTTAAAATTTAATGCAAGCGAGAGTGTCATGCAACCACAAGAAGCTAAACCATTCTCTGTGTTCATATTTGACGATGTATCTTGTGAAAACCAAAACACAATAAGGAATTACTTCGCTATGGGTCGACATAACAACATAGATAGCATTTATATTGGCCAAACTTACAGCAAAATACCTAAACAACTCGCCTACGGCTCGATGGGGGCTCCGCCCCCATGCCCCCTAGTTCATTCCCCCTAATTCATTAACGTCTCATGGGTTGAAAAAATAAAGATCAAAGTTCAAATTTTGTCTCAACGTAGGGTTTGGTGCTAAGGTTAACAAAATCCCTAAGGTTATCTAGGGAGAATTATTGGCAGGATTCCTAGCTACAGGTGTAACAAATACGATAATTACTAAATTATGAAAATGAATAAACTTGTATTAAAATTGACTTATGGCTTTTACTATAGTATAACCTAGTTGAAGTTATAATATGTACTAAATTTCAAACATCTAAGTACCATAACAGTAAATTTAAAGTTTTAGGATAGCACCATTTTCGGTGAAAGAACTTTACAATTTACAAAGTACGCCCCTATTAACGGGTGAAGGGGTGAGGTACAGCTAAATTACATAAGACTAAATTTTCAGAGTGTCCAAAATAAAACGTAACAATGGCAAAACATGTATCGATATTGCAGTATATTTGGCAGATTGACGTAAATTACTAACACTTTACATGAAAAAAACTTCAAGTTTTTACGATGTTTTTGGACTTAACTTTGAATGAAATCGGAAAATATTGAAAGAACGGTTGAGGTCATAATATGTACTGAATGTCAAGCATCTATGTGTCAGTATGGTAAAAAAAAAACTTATTAAATCAACAAGACTTTTGTGAAAAGATTTCAAAATTTTGAAAGTACGATGTTTTTGGACTTAACTTTGAATGAAATCGGAAAATATTGAAAGAACGGTTGAGGTCATAATATGTACTGAATGTCAAGCATCTATGTGTCAGTATGGTAAAAAAAACTTATTAAATCAACAAGACTTTTGTGAAAAGATTTCAAAATTTTGAAAGTACGCCCATTTTAAAGTGTGAAGGGGGTGAGATACGGCAAAGTTTCACTGGACCAAACTTGTAGAGCGAATAGAATAGAAGGTTATTATGTCAAAACTCAAATTGATATTGCAGTATGTTTGGCACATTAAAGTAAATTACAAACAATATACATGAGAAAATGTTAAGGATTTCGTTTTTTTTAAGGAAACGTTTTTAGGCCTCAACTTTGATGGAAATTGCCCACTGGCTTTTACTATAGTTAGATTTAGTTAAGGTCATATGTACTAAAGTTCAGGCACATATATCTGCCATAATAGTAAATAAACAATATTAAAATAGCATATTTTTTGTAAATGAATTTAGAAATTTTGAAAGGACACAACTTTTAAGGGTGAAGGGAGTGAGATATGGCAAAACTACACCAGAATAACATATATAGAGCGTCTGATTTGTCCGCTCTGACGCCATGAATTTTCCCTCAGATTTTAGGTAGGACCTCTCGTTCAAAAGTTACGACCTGCAATGTCGTGGTTTTACAATTATTTTGGACTGAAATTAGATTAAAACTGGCCAATGGCTGCTACTATAATATGACCTAGTCTAGGTCATAATATATACTAAATTTTAGACGTCCATGTGCCACAATAGTGAATAAAAATATTGAAATAACTTAATTATTGTGAAAGAATTGTGAAATTTGAAAGTACGCCCCTTTCCCCCTTGTAAGGGTGAAGGGGGTGTAATATGGAAAAATGTGTGAGGACCAAATGTGTAGACCGTCTAAAATATAATACAATAATTGAAAACGTACATCGATATAGTACTATATTTACCAGATTTAAGTCAATTACAAACACACAATACGTTAAAAATGTTAAGGATTCCGTGATATTACGAGTTTTTTGGTCTAAAATTAGGTTGAAATCTTCATATGAATGCTATTATAGTTAAACCTATATGAGGTCATAATATTTACTAAATTTCAGACATCCATTTGCCTTAATAGTAAATAAAAAATATTAAAATAGCGCAATTTTTGTGGACGAATTTTAATATTTTGAAATCACGTCCACTTTTAAGAGTAAAGGAAAGAAGAAGAAACAAGGGAAGGTCCGTCAAACATAAGCTTGTTGGGTGAAAACATTCATAACAAAGGACCTTTAGGAAGGAAATACATGATAAAAATGTTAGCTGGAACAAATCCTAATAAAAACTACCATAGTTATGGAGTAAGATTAACAGAAGACGGTTTAATGGTTGGTAATAGCCCGGTAAACATTGATGAACATGATAATATTATTGTTGGTGATCAAAGATATAAGGGCACAAGGGGATTATTTGAATTATTATTTGAAAATAAGCCTTTAGAATTGTTAGTTAAAGAAAAAGACATGGAAGCATATAAAAAGATTTTGGAACAAACTAATGCATACAGGAGGAAGTATTCAGCTGACCAACCTGTTTTTAGATCAAAGTCTTTAAAATATAGAGAATTTGTATCCAAGTTAATACCAACAACGAGAAGACAACCAATGCCAATAATACCAAGAAAACCTGTAAAACGAAGGTTTGTGTCATCCACTTTGGATATAAGTGCTCCAGAACCAAGAAAAAGAAACAAGTCTGTTACAGGTACAGGTTTAATGAAAAAACTATATAACACAAATGTGATTTATTACAATAATATCAATAAATTGGTTGATAGAATGAAACTAATACATGAGGCTAAAGAAGCGGGTCATACTGGATTGGAAAACGAATGGGTGGCTTTAGTGGATGAACTCCGAAACCGTGGGGTAATCTCATAAAAATGCGTTACTCCTTAGAGTACTATTCAGTTGCACCATGAGTGTCGACAAGTTCGGACGTTACTCCTCGGATGGGTTATATTATGCGAATAGTTTAAAAAGAAGTGCTGGTTTACCACAAACACCTGATGGAGATTATGATATGAGTAATAAAAGGTTAAAAAACATAAAAGATCCTTCAGATGAAAACGATGCAATAAATTTAAAAATGTTAAAGGAAAAGATATCGCCAACATTAAGACTACAAAATAACACATATGACGCAGAAGATCATAGAATTATCAACGTTGGTAAACCAAATCAAAACGGTGATGCGATAAACAAAGGTTATTTATCATCTGAATTAAAAAATACGTTAAAATTCAATGGGAAAACGTATAGTGCCAACAATAAACGTATATCCAACCCAACGTAGATGACCCTAAAGATGCAAAAGACAGCGTAAATAGACGCTATTTACATTCCTTGATACCTGAAAAGACAAAAGATGGATTTTCTTTTTATAAATTTGTTATTAATGATATAGGTTATCCAAAAAATGAAAATGATGCTGTAAACCTCAAATATATAAAAGATCATTGTGTCATACATGATGTGGGAGTTATCGATTGTCTTGGTAATTGTTTAGCAAATGTAAAAGATGGTTCGGCACCAACAGATGGAGCAACGGTGGGTCAAATGAAGGAAACTTTAAAACAAGAAACATCTGGATTTGTTAAACAAGACCAAGTAGTATCGCGAAAAGGGGATGTATTTGTGCAGGGAAATGAAAAGTTTACATTACTTGAAGAAAGGAATAATGCTTGGGATGGTAAAGGAAAGAAATTATCATATATAGGTATGGATACAGAATTCTTTGATGTTCCAGTTGTAGCACAAACTATATGTTCTAATCCATATAATGATGAACCTTACATGTAGGTTTAAAAAAATACGTAACGTATCTCCTGGTATCAACGATTTCGATTGTGTTGTAGTTAGTCAATCTTTGATATTAGATAAACCAACTGGTGATATTTTTAATGCAGATGATAAGAAAATAGGTAATTTAAAACAAGGAAGTGATCCAAATGATGCTGCAACTGTAGGACAGGCTATAACAACTTCATTAAAGGACCATAAAGTATATACTTGTAATAATAAACGTATTACAGAACTTAAAGACCCTCAACATGTGGATAATGCTGTTACTGTTAATTTTCTTATTAAAGTTTTAGGAAATGCATTATTTGATATGTTCAATATTATTGCAACCCGTACACGTTGGGGTAATTGGGTGTCTGAATCCGAGAGAGGTAATTGGATTAAAAAGGAAATTTTTAATAAATACTTTATTAACCCTAATACGCAAAAGTTTAGATCATCAGATTGGGGTGATATTGATATTTAATATAACAACACAATAAACTACTTCATTTATGTCTAACTCGTCATAGAGTTAACACATAAGTTGTACATTGCGGTTATAAAAGGACAATAATGACATTCCAGTACATCAGTCCATATCGAGACACTGTAAGGAAAGGAGGCGGTATTACGTCCACAGCGGTTTCTCTGTTAAGTAAAGCTTTAAATCGTATTCCAGTAGGATCTATCGTAAATAGAGCAATAGACGCTTTACCATACGAATTTCATATACCGGGAGGTTATCAGTATTGCGGACCAGGAACTAAATTGAAAAAACGACTGGAAAGAGGTGATCCAGGCATAAACAAGTTAGATCAGGCTTGTAAAGAACACGATATCGCATATTCCACGTTTGCCGATTCAAAAAATAGATCGATAGCAGACAGAAAGCTTGCGGACATAGCTTGGCAACGAGTAAAATCAAGTGACGCTAGCATAGCAGAAAAAGCAGCAGCTTTAGCAGTAACAGCAGGTATGAAGGCTAAAACAGCAGTAGGAGGTGGAAAAAGGAGGAGAAGAAGGGTAAAAAGGAAGTCAACCACAAGAAAACATGGAGGAAATATAAGAAGACGACGATCTAGCAGAAAAGGCAGGAAGAAGCCCACCGTGTGGTCAATGGTAAAAAACGGGGCAGGTCTTTACCTAAGACCTTATCGTGCATATTAAATGAAAAAAATCAATTGGTCATACCACATAAAGCATTAACCAATATTGAATTATTTAAATATATTTCCTGTTTTAAAATACCATTTTTCCGCGGTGTGTTTATGAAAGACAGTTTACCAAAGAAAATGTGGCGAAATGAGACTGGAATTGTAAATTTGGATAATACTGAAGGGCCTGGCACCCATTGGGTTTGTTATAAGAAACTAAATAACAATGTATATTATTTTGATAGTTTCGGTAATTTGCCACCACCAAAAGAACTTCAAAATTACTTTAAATCTGCTAAAAACATATATTATAACTATAAAAGAGAACAACCTGATAATACTTCAATATGCGGCCATTTATGTTTGGAATTTCTAGCTAAAAGTATCAGTCACTATTGAGATGTCTTCCTATACGGTATCATTAACAGGAAAATCGTCCACTTTACGAAGTATCCTTTTTCCAGCGTTACGCTTGCAAAAAGGAAGGTTTTGGGAGGCGGCACTATTGGATTTTACAACTTACAACTCTATTCCCAATGTTACGGAAGGTAAAAATAACGTATTGCATTATTATAAGGGAAAAGATGCCAGTGGGAAATTTACAGACTTACAAGAGTGCAGGTTACCCACAGGTTCTTATGAAATTGATCATATAAATGAATTTTTGCAAACTAAAATGGGAAAAGACAATATAACATTAAAAGGTAATAATAATACGATGAAAGCTGAAATTACTTCCAAATATTATATAGATTTTACTCAACCAAACTCAATTGGTGATTTATTAGGATTTTCCAACGATGAGCCTGTTTTAGAACCAGATGTAACACATTCCGGTAAGAAAACAGTAACAATATTAAAAGTCAATAGTATAGACATAACTTGTAACATTATACAAGGAGCTTACAGGGATGGGGCTAACACCCATATCATACATACATTTTACCCAAGTGTACCACCTGGATTTAAAATTGTTGAAAAGCCACAAAACCTGGTATATCTACCGTTGAACACCACTTTCATTTCAGACATCGTGTTGAGCGTATTGGATCAAGACGGTAACTTGGTAGACTTCAGAGAAGAGCCTATTACGATTAGATTACATTTAAAATCGACACTTTAATACAAAACCATGGGTTTAACATTTAAAAGCGAACAACCTACGGGAAACCGCATTAGTAGCTCTTCAGCTGTGGAGGAGTTAACACGCGAGAACATTCGTTTCTTAGAGAGAGTTGGATTAAAATTAACCGATTATGGATATACTGGATATAGCGCAGGGTCCAACATTCGACGAAACCCTATGGGAAAAAGAATATCACACCCACAACCCTTACACTTCATCGAAATTAAACAATAACGATGAAATTCGTATTCCCATACAACATCAAGACATTTACACACTACCATGTGAAAGTTACTTGTATATTGAAGGAAAAGTTACTAAAAAGGACGGTACTACTGCTGGTACAACAGTTCCATTTATAAATAATCCTATGGCTTTCCTGTTTGATGAAATTAGATATGAAATATCAGGTGTAACAGTTGATTCCACTAAAAAAGTAGGTATTACAACGACTTTAAAAGGATTAACATCTATAACACCCAATGAAACCAATTTACTTAAACCTGCCGGATGGGTATTACCTACAATTGACACAATCACTCCAAATTCAGATGGATTTTTTGATTTTCATATTCCATTACGTTTGTTGCTTGGTTTTGCTGAAGATTATAGGAAAATAATATTAAACGTTAAACAAGAATTAGTTTTGTTGAGGTCTTCTAACGATAAAGACATTATTAAAGCTGCAGATAATACGACTGATGCAAATTTAGAATGGAAATTAAAATTAGACAAAATTGTATGGAGAGTTCCACATGTTAAATTAGCTGACGAACATAGAATGCTACTTTTAAGAAAATTAAAAGCCGATCGTGATATTGTCATTCCATTTAGAAGTTGGGAATTCCATGAGCATCCCAGTTTACCTACTACGGATCGACACACTTGGACTGTTAAAACATCAAATTATGTAGAACGAGCCAGGTATATTATATTTGGTTTACAAACAGGTAGAAGAGACGACATCACTAAGCATGCAGGACAATTTGATCATTGTAACTTGAAAAATATTAAAGTTTATTTAAATTCACAATTCTTTCCATACGACAATTTAAATGTGTCATTCACTAAGAAGAAATACAGTATATTGTACGATATGTACGCAAGATTCCAAAGTTCATATTATGGTAAAGCAAATACACCTTTATTATCACCTGAAAAATATTTCGATGCCTACCCAACAGTTGTAATTGATTGTTCTAAACAAAATGAATCAGTAAAATCATCAAGTGTGGATATAAAAATAGAAATGGAATTCAACGCGGCTATACCGGCTAATACAACTGCATACTGTTTAATTCTACATGATAAAATTGTAACATACACACCTCTAACTGGAATTGTTAAAAATGTACTGTAAAAACCAGTTTTGTTTCATTCCGCGAGTATAAAAGAAGAGCGTACAGGCCGCTCCTCATCAGTTTGTTGCCTACTGTTGTATGGGTAGCATCGTATTCAATATGGCTTCTCCTAGTGGTACACCTGAAAATGTGGTAGATATTGAGAAGGAGATATCTGAGTTTTTAGACCTTCAAGGTCACCAGGAAGGAGGTGAACAAAACGTTTGCGGACAACTTCACGCCAGTAATAATGTTGAAGAAAAAGGTAAAAGAAGAAAGAATATACAAAAGAGAAAAAGGGATATTGAAGATAATATTTCTCCAAACATATTGAGTGAGGTATTTTTGCGAATATTTTACCCAATCTCTTCCAGTTTGGACAAAAGTGTTTTAATCGGTGTTATGAAATCGACAGATTATTCCCCTACTGTAATTTTAACTCATGGACCCAAAATGATTTTGTTTACGGACAGTGCTTGGGAATCGTTTATGAAACACTTGCATCTGCTAGAATGCTATTTAAGTAGTAACATGTTTGGAAGAAAGACAAGAGTAGGACTTTTGGATTCAAATGTGGAAATCGATATTATTAAACATCGTGGTGATCATCAGCTGCGGTTTAGAGACACAACAAGACATGATAACAAAATTCAACTTAATCGAGAGGAGTTTTTTATTTTAACTTGTGCGACTGAACCTATAACAAGATATTTGAGACAACTGGTGTTTTCAAGTTCGATTATTAAAGATTACCTGGAAGACACTTTGGATAAACAACCGGACGCACCTATATTATACGGACCTGTGGATACTTCTATATTTAATAGAGTTCCTCATGAAGTACAGATGTGGAGACAATTGGAAAAGTACGCTCAACTACATAAGAAATCAGTAAAACAGGAAGAAGAGGAAGATGGAGGAGAAGAATCAAGTGTTAGTGATGAAAACGAAAACAAGGAAAATATAAAGATGGAAACTTAAATGACAATGGTTAGTTTCTAAAACAATAATCAACATTTTGTGGGGTTAGGCCTATTGGGGACGGTGCCCACGTTAAATATACACCAACGCACCAACAACTGTACGGCCTGGTATAAAAGCAGTACCTACCGTGGTGTGGAAATCAGTTGACCTCCTGACTTCATAATGAGCAGTTGTGTGACCTTCAAAATGGACAAGGGAGAAGAAGAAGAACAAGTAAAGTCCAAGCCTGGTATTATTGAGTTTCAAGCGTTTCGTGGTAATGATGATAGATTCATTATAAAAGAACTTGTGTTTTTGGACATGAATACAAGTGTTCCTTATTCGTTTTTATTTAAACCGCCATGTTCTTATTCATCTTTAACTAGTAAAGCCGCTACTACCAACAGATGGATTTCAAAACACTTCCATCATATCGATTGGTATGATGGTTTTACAAGTTACACGGACTTGTATCACATTATGCATCACTTTTCAGACAAGTTTACCAATATTTACACAAAGGGGCTGGAAAAGAAAAGATGGATCGAAGGATTTACTCATGTTCCGGTTAATGATGTGGAATTGGATAAGAATTATCAATACATGCTGGAAACCATATGTATTTGTACAAAAAGCCCAGAACATGATAAAGATAGACATTGCGCTTTGAAAAATGCTTATAAACTCGCCTCTTACCTTCAAAGTGGGGAAGTGGGGAGTGGTGGGGGTAACGGAGAGTATATAAGTGAGGAGCAGACCGGGACCTGGCATGAGTATTACTCGAGATTCCGAGACGACAACATCTCCGAGCAAGAAGACGATCTGTAACCTGACCATGGCATCTCACCAGTTCCTTCAGACTTTGGTCGAGCAGTTCAATGCTCACTCCAAGTCAACAATATTACCTGTGAAGAAGTGTTCTGAACTAAAAGACGAAAAGCACTACATAATCCATGCTATGAAGAAGATGGAGACTACAGTTGGGGAGGCCATCTGCTGCAGTCTCAGCGAGGCACCGTTTACTCCGGGGGATGAACCAAAGTTCCAGGTGTACCTGCCCAAGAGATTCGTCCATCTTCTACAAAACGAGGATCTTCGCTCTATTCAACCCGGGTGTCTATACCTGGTGTCCCACGGCTGCACGGGTAGCAATTCTACAGAGTTGACCATCCACATCGCTGACAAGCAGCAGTGTTAGATTTAAGTTTTAATGTTGTACATATGTTATTGTAATGTTTTATAAATAAATCATAAAAGACAAAAAAATAAAAAATAAAAAAATGCAACATATCAATATGTGAAGTTTGTCACATATTGATATGTTGCATTTTTTTTTTTTAACTTCGCGGGTGACCTTGACCTTTGACCTTTGCATTTCACAATTACCCCCACTACCGCACTAGGATTCAAACCTGCTTGGATGCGAAAAACGGTCAGTCTGTTGCCAACTAGCAAACGATGAGCACCTTGTACGAGCTTTGCTTACTACGAGTTATAACTGACGCATCTTTATTCCAGACGGCTTTACAAGATAATATCCCTATAACAGTAAAGCAGGATATCGAAGAGTACAAGAAAGATAATAGAGGGTATTCGGGATACTCCTGGTATAGGTTCCAAGACGGGGAAAAGTTTTGTAGGCCTTGTGGCGATGCTGCCGTCAGAGACCTTCGACGGTTCGTACAGGAAGGTGGTAGAAAACAGTTCGGATTTCTAGCACCGATGTTTAGATTTGAAAACTACAAGGACACCTGTGCTGTTTGTTCCATCCCATTGTATCGATGGAAAAAGTTTAGAAGTGTTTAATTGGATCTTCCATACCCCCACCACCGTTACCCCCACCGCCATTACCCCCACCACTTTTTCATGTACCTCCAAACGCTGTGCCTCAGCTTCATTTCTACTCCAGCAGCCAACCTAGCAACATCAGGATGTCTCTGAACGTCAGTTGCGCAAGTTACGAGGAGGTGAGCATCAAGACTCAGCAGGAGCTAAACGACTTGTACAAGGAGTTGCAGCTGATGGTGGCACGAGGCTACCGTATAAACGTGCAAGTTTACGCTTGCAATATACGGAACACCCGGCAGCCAAAGGAAGAGCCTGGACACTCCTCGACAGCTTCCTCACCGACGTCCATGAAGATCGGTCTTCATGGACGTCGGTGAGGAAGCTGTCGAGGAGTGTCCAGGCTCTTCCTTTGGCTGCCGGGTGTTCCGTATATTGCAAGCGTAAACTTGCACGTTTATACGGTAGCCTCGTGCCACCATCAGCTGCAACTCCTTGTACAAGTTATACAACTGCTAGTCAGCTGAAGTAATCTAAGTTGTCCGGCTCAGCTGACTAGCAGTTGTATTTCTTGTTCTAACCATTGTAGAATATGTTTATTTTTTCATTATATTAAAGAAGTAAATGAGCAAAAACACCTATCTTGTTACTGACATATGAGCTCAGTAACAAGATAGGATTTTTTAAAACACGGTTTGAATGACCTTGAAACTTCCCCCTCCACTGCTTTGCTACCCCCACCACTTGACTATTGATGTACATGGCACATCACAATTGGAAACCTCATTCCATCTTCAACAGCCAAACCGACAACATCAACAATGGCAAACCTACCAACGGATAAAACATGTCCTCACGTTTGCTGTGACTTCGTCCACGAGTTGGAGAAGAGGATGCAGGAGAGGGCGATACGAAGAAAGCAGATCCACTCAGAAAATATCATGATAGTCAACGGCTATCTTTTATTGTTCGGCCTTATTATGGTTGTACTTTTCATACTGTATGGCATAGTCACATGTGTCGGCAAGGTTGCAGAAGAAAACGCTCGCCACCATCAATTGGAAAGTTTTAATGTTACTTTGTAGGTTTTCCTTTTTTTAAAACTCCGTTTGGATGACCTTGAAACTTCCCCCACTACTCCACCACGCCCCCCACCACTTCACCATGTTCCTGCATGAGCCTCACATCAAGCATCATTCCTTGTTCAGCAGGCAACCATGGATGACAACAACACCATCACCCAGGCAGACTCCACTACCGATGTTGGAACAAGTACGGGTTGGACACTGTCGATCGACAGTGTGCACTATCTAGAGACAATTTGCCAAAGGATGAAGGAGATACTCCGGGACAACCCTGGAATCATAATTCAAATGAATTTGGACTATGATTGGTCGAGAGTTACACTGCAGCAGGATGGAGACAACACTCAACAGTCACCAGAGTATACCCCAATGTCACCTATTTACCCCTATGAAGGATCTGATGTGGAGGTCAACGACGAGGCTGATGGGGAGTGACCTTCTTTCCTTTTTTAAAACCCAATTTGGATGACCTTGACCTTTCCCCTCTACTCCTTCATTTTTTTTAAAACTCAATTTCAATGACCTTGAAATTTCCCCCTCTACTTTTCAATACTGTTACTACAGTCTGCGGCTCACCTCATTCCTTCCTTAGCTACCATGGCGAACGAGGCTACTTCTCAAGTTGAAGTTGACTCCACTACGGACGAAGCATTTCCCTTGTGGTGGACCGTTCATTTGCAAGATGTGACAGAACTAGAAATGTTACGCCAAAAATTGCAATATGTTTTTAACGAGAACCGTGACGTTGAATGTAGGATGGAATTGGATTTTGATGCGACCAGGATCAACTCAGAACCTTTAACTTCCAGCCAGCCTCATCCACACTTTACACATCTGTACACTCCTATAGCGCCGAAAGAAATAACCATTGCCGAAGCTGACTCATCCACACGTTTTATTCACCCAACATTTTGGGTGTTGATTATAGACAATGTGTACAAAGTGGAGGTGGTATGTAATAGGTTGAAGGAGTTGATGGTGGAAGATCCTGGCCTTCGCTTTAAAATAGAAATACACTTTATTTATGGAGCACCAGCAAGGGACTCAGACGACTCTGGTTCTTCATCTGAAACTACTACAGACGACGAGGACGACTAGCCATCTTTCTTAAAACTCTATTTGAATGACCTTGACCTTTCCCCCTTTACTCACCTTAGTTTATATAAGCTGCGCTCTCACTGACTACAGCATCATTTCATCGTGCACCTTCGCCGCAGCAACATGGAGAGTCAACTTAACTACTGTTGCAAACAGAAGTGTTTTTCATGGCCCAATGACATTGATGTGGTGGATGGACTGGCTTGTAGAAAGTGTGAAGCTTTTGGACAATGCATGTGTCGGTGCAAATCTTGGGAGAAGCCAAAGCCTGAGTTGAAGACATTCCATGTGTACCAGATGAGAGGGCATAAGTACACTTGTTGCCCTGAACGTTGCATTGAATTTAATCTAAGACAGCTAACTGGCTGCAAAATGTGCAACAATCATTTTGCAGGTTTTTGCAAACATTATTTAGGGGCGTGTCAGTACAGATCAACTTGGCATACCGAAGCACTCACTATCAATGAAATCGCTATAGACTCACAAGAGTAGTCTTTCTACTCTTTGACTTTTTTAAAACTCCGTTTGGATGACCTTGACCTTTCCCCCTCCACTCACCTTAGTTTATATAAGCTCCATTCCCACTGACCACGGCATCACTTCATCTTGCTCCCTCGCCGAAGCAACATCAAGTATGGAAACTAAGCGTGTCTCATGTTGCGAGCATAAGTGTTTGGAGGAGCCAGGCGTCATCCATTGTGCAAAGAAGCTTTGGGAGGAAGAGACAGGGTCAACCTATTGCTGCAAGGACAAGTGTTTCCTACTACCAAGATGGCAAGTGGACGGGTTGGCCTGCCAGCAATGTGAATGCTTCGGATGTTGCAGGTGTAGATGCAAGAACCAGCAGCTGCCACCACCGGTACTACAGACTTTCAAAATTTACAAGTCCCACTACTTTTACACTTGTTGTCCGCAGCGGTGTATTAAATTTCATTTCTCTAATCTTACCAATTGTCGGAAGTGCTACGGACAACCTGATGGGTGGTGCACCCGTTTTCTGAACTCCTGCCGCTACAGATCGGATTGGTTTGCAGATCCCTTGGAGATTGATGAAGTCGCCCAGGAAGCACAAGAGTAGTCTTTCTACTCTTTAACTTTTTTAAAACTCCGTTTGGATGACCTTGAGATTTCCCCCCTCCACTTCCCCATATACCTAGAGTACACAGAGCCTGACAGTCAGTCGCTCGGTGACCGTCGTGGGGTGCGCATCGGTGTCGGCGCTCTGTAGTTGTTAAGTGTTCAAGGTCACAGTAATATGAAATTGCGGATGTTGTGCTTGTTCAATGGCCTCTGAGGACTAGTGGATGACGGTTTAAGCAAGGTCATGTCGCAAACTCGAGTTTGACTTGGCACTTTTGCTGTTTCTCATAGCAAATTCGCTCCAAGTCGTCAAGGTCACGTGGAATCTGACTGAAACTCGGAGCGTAGTGCGAGAAACGGCAAAAGTGCCAAAAAATTTTGAGTTTCGGCGTGACCTTGACCTTAACAGTGTCAGTGACGTCATTTTGATGATGTAATGGATGATGACGTCATCAGCATGTCATTTCTGTGACGTCATGGATGTGACGTCACGGAAATGACGTCATCGATGATGACGTCATCAATTACGTCATCGATGACGTCATTTTGATGACGTCATGGGTATGACGTCATCGATTGCGTCGTCATCGATTACGTCATCGATGACGTCATCGGGGTCATTGACCTTGGCGATGACGTCATCACATTCCTCAGAGGTCATTGAACTGAGCCAGCAACCGCAAAACCACACTACTTACTATTATGGCACACAGATGCCTCAAACTTAGTAAATATAGATCCAACTAGTTCTTACTATTTTAGCAGCAATTGATCTATTTCAATCAAAGTTAAGACCAAAACAATTTGAAAGTGTTTGTAAATTACTTAATACTGAAAAATT
Organism: Neoaliturus tenellus; assembly: GCA_030545055.2. Classification (NCBI taxonomy): domain Eukaryota; kingdom Metazoa; phylum Arthropoda; class Insecta; order Hemiptera; family Cicadellidae; genus Neoaliturus; species Neoaliturus tenellus. The sequence continues at coordinate 236,213,427 of CM061533.1, forward strand.
TACTGCCATATAGATTTATATTTCGCCAGTAAGTCGTTCTATTTTAGACGCTCTACAAGTTCAGTCCTTTGCTATTTGGCATTATCTTACCCCCTTTATTTGGCATTATCTTACCCCCTTCACCCTTGAAAGGGAGCGTACTTTCACGATATCGAAATTCTTTCACAACAATTGCTCTATTTCAACATTTGTCGTTTACTGTTATGGCACATAGAAGCCACAAATTTAGCTTATTTTATGACCATATCTAGGTCTTACTATAGGAGCAGCCATTGGCCAATTTCAGTATAGTAGTTGTTAAAAAAAACTGTGAAAATACAAAATTATTAACATTTTTTAATTTATAGTTTTTTGTGATTTTGTTTGATCCGGTAAAATTGCTTCCATACCGATATATTTTTGTCAGGACTATATTATTTTTAGATGCTCTACAAGCTTGGCCCATTGAGATTTTGTAGCATCTCATCCCCTTCACCCTTAAAAAGGGGCGCAATTTCAAGATTTCAATTTCAATTTTTACGAAGGGGTATTATAACGGATTCATAGGAGATTTTTAAAGCCGTTTTTACTATTGATTGTGAATTTTGTATATTAAACCGTTTTGTTACTGTCTTTAATTTCGAGCTCTTCCGTGTAATAACCTATGGTATTAGGCCCTACATACTTGACTTTTAATTATTCTACAGATTTAGGGCAACCTATAAGGGGGCATGTAGGCGGAGCCCCCATCGACCAGTAGGCGAGTCGGATATATATGACCTAATTTTCAATGCAAACGAAACTAAGAAATTCCCTACCCTAACCATGAATATTCAAGTTAATGAAATCGGAAATGTATATTCCGCAACTTTGGATATAGGTTGTAATTTTTGTCTAATTAAATCATCAATTGTACAAAACTTACCCATACGAAAGGACAATCTTCCAATAATATTAGCTGCTAATGATAAACCAGTCACGGTAGTAGGAAAATTATCGCTTCCCATTATAATTAACGGGATTGAGTACCCCACAGAGTTTTATGTCATTGAAGATTTAGCTATTAACATAATTTTAGGAAACTGGTTCTTATTTCAAAATTGTATGGAATAGGATTTTAAGAAACAACAAATTAGAATAACTAACGGAAATAAAGTTCACACATTTCCAATGGATTAAACTTGGCTACTGAATTTAAAACCAATTTTATTAAACACAAACACAGTGTTGTGTATGTTGCATGTTTTACAAAGAAAACATATGTTTTAATGTTGTTGTCATTTTATTATTATTATTGTTTTGTTTGTTTACATTATAAGAGACACGCTGTCTTAAAAATGTTTTATTATGAATTACTTAAAGTGTTTTAAATGTTATTTTGTGAGTTTTATATATTACTAAATAACATAAAAGTATATGTACGTTGCTGATTTGTTATCAAGAAATGTTTTGAGGAAACCTCAGAGAGATGATGAATCTATGAAAGATTATATCCATAATCTTCGGGTTTGGGAATTGTCAGTGTCAGATGAAAAGATTAAAGAATTTTAACAAGCAACGGCAGAAGATGATGCTCTGCAACTTTTGCTTAAATGGTATAAAGATGGCTGGCCCAACAAATGTACAGGACACGGAGAGATCAAACATTACTTCAAGCTAAAAATTGACATAACCCAAGAAAACGGCTTGCTCTACTATCAAAACAGATTGATTTTGCCCTCAAAATTAAGAACTTATATTATTCAATTACTCCATGAACCTCACTCTGGAATTGTGAAAACCAAAATGAACGCTAGAAATTATTTCTACTGGCCAGGATTGATGTCCGACATTTAACCATACATTGCAGGTTGCTCTTTATGTTTGAAATACCACAGATCAAATACACAAGACACACTAATTAACCATAATATTCCAGATATACCTTTTAATAAGGTCGGGTTGGATGTAGCTGATTATGCAGGGAAAACTTATTTAGTGCTAATGGATTATTTTTCAAGATGGCTGGAAATTGTTCAACTGAATTCAAAAACTAGTTCAGAGATTATTGTAAAGTTGAAGGAAATCTTTTCTCACTATGGGATACCAGCCATAGTTGTTGCGGACAATATGCCGTTTAACAGTTACAAATTTAAAAGATTTGCTGAAGACTGGAGTTTTAAAATTTACACCAAGTCCTCATCATCCTAAAAGCAACGGGTTAGCGGAAAAAGGAGTTGGCCTTGCTAAAATGATGTTAAGAAAATCTTGGGAAGAAAGGAAGGAAATCCAGTTATTCTTATTGAATTATAGAAACACTCCATTGGCTGGCTTGAATGTTTCGCGAGCGCAGCTGTTAATGAATGAGTTATTAAAATCCTCAAATATCCGTAACAGCAATGCACATGAGAAAATGATCAGCAATCAGCATAAAGAAAAGGTTTATTATGATCAACGCGCAAGGAAAAATGAAGCAACGTATGAAAAAGGAGAAAAGGTCTTGATACAAAATATAAACAATTCTGTATGGGAGAAAGGAGTAGTCTTAAACAAACTCAACCAACCAAGATCTTATTTGGTCAAGTTAGATAAGGATGACAAAGTAATGCGAAGAAACAGCATTCATCTCAAGAAGCTTAATACAACAAATGAACACCAGAATGTTTCTTTACATTGCTATCCTAGGCCCACTCACCGTCAGACGCCAATTAAAGAACGAAGATTGTCTAGCAGAAAAAAATATCCGCCTAAACGACTTGATCTTTAAAAAAAGGAGCGTGTTGTGTATGTTGCATGATTTAAAAATAAAACATATATTTTAATGTTGTTGTCATTTTATTATTATTGTTTTGTTTGTTTACATTATAAGAGACACGCTGTTTTAAAAATGTTTTATTATGAATTATTTAAATGTGAGTTTTATGTATTACTAAAACACATCACACAGTACAAGAAAAGTTAGTGGAAATCAAAAATAGACAGTGTGGAATATTCGTGTTGAAGATGTGTTTGATTACCCTAGATAAAAACATGAGGTTTGTGAGAAGACTCTTCTATTTTTAAAATCAAGTTTTATTTTATAAAGTAGACAGCGTTTTTTGTTATAAGATGGCAAAATTCGAACATAAACTGAGCAAGTTGATGAAGAAGTCTCACAATGAATCAAATCAACTGACTAAAGCATCGAAATGGTGCTTCCATCATCAAGATGATGAAAAAATGTCAGCCGTTTGGCTTTCAATCTACGAAAAAAGAAAAGAGCATAAACCGTTATTCATGCTCAAAGTTTTAAAATTAATTATTTTCATACCCCACACACAACGCCACATAAAACCAAGTTGGACCGCACTCCTCCAACATGTTACTTTCTCGTTCAGGAGTAATAAAATCAAGGAAGAATATCTCAGAATTTGTAAATAATGTCTCTGATGAAGGTGACCAAAAATGCCACCGAAACTGTAAGAATTAAAATAAATTAAATAAGCTGAAAATTCCCAAAAGAGTTTTTATGTTAATTTAATATGGATTATTCAAGTTTAAGGACAGAAATAACCCACCGGTATGGGACGGAAATATTTCAAAACACAAGAAATCTAGACAACCTACAAATGAAGAAGGTAAAACAAGTGAATGATTTGATTTTTTTAAAACGTTGTAGAGACAATAAAGTAATACCAAATTGTGTGGTAAAACATGTTGTTTATAATGACAAAACGAATAGAATCTTGAGGAAATGTAGTTTAACGATACTAAGAGAAAGAATTTCCTTTATCAGATGTGATGTAATTCGGGGTTGGCGATACAAACCGTTTGAGTTGGTATCGGCCCGAATGGTTCAGTCTTCGCTGGGATCGTTCCAGGGGTCGTTGTAAGCCTTGGGACTGAAATTGCGGACTTGAATGGTTGTGCTGATCTCAGTCAGGAGAACAGTGTCATCAGTAGTACTGAGAGCAAAGGTTAGGTCCGACTCATCATCGACCAACACAACCGGGGACGGACGGACAATAGTGATTCCTGAAATTAACGGCCCGACGATCGTCGGCAGGGACCCGGGGACCCCAACGGTCGTTGGTAGGGATGCGGGTGCCCAACGGTCGTTGGTAAGGAATCACTAGGACGGGTAAAACAGTGTTCCCCACAGTCGGTGGGGGATTCAGAGCTAACGGGGACGATTCGGTATCGCCACAATCGGTGGGATACAAAAATTACGGGGACGGGTCGGACTTTCCGCAGCCGGTGCGGAGTCAAAACGGGGCGGGGACGGGTCGATGTTGCCACAGCCGGTGTGGGCTTAAAATTTCGGGACGGGTCGGACTTTCCGCAGCCGGTGCGGAGTCAAAACGGGGCGGGGACGGGTCGATGTTGCCACAGCCGGTGTGGGCTTAAAATTTCGGGACGGGTCGGACCTTCCGCATCCGGTGCGGGGTCAAAACAAGGCGGGGACGGGTCGATCTTGCCACAGCCGGTGTGGACTTAAAATTTCGGGACGGGTCGGACCTTCCGCATCCGGTGCGGGGTCAAAACAAGGCGGGGACGGGTCGATCTTGCCACAGCCGGTGTGGACTTAAAATTTCGGCACGGGTCGGACCCCCAACGGTCGTTGGCAAGGATACTGAGTTCGCAGGTAGGGCACGGTATCCCAACGGTCGTTGGTAAGGATCCTTGATCGGCAGGTCGTTGGTAGGGATACTGGGTTCGCAGGAAGGAAACAGTATCCCAACGGTCGTTGGTAAGGATCCTTGGTCGGCAGGTTAGGACGGGATCCCAACGGTCGTTGGCAGGGATACTGAGGTCGCATGTAAGGCACAGTATCCCAACGGTCGTTGGTAAGGATCCTTGGTCGGCAGGTTAGGACGGGATCCCAACGGTCGTTGGCAGGGATACTGAGGTCGCAGGTAAGGCACAGTATCCCAACGGTCGTTGGTAAGGATCCTTGGTCGGCAGGTTAGGACAGGGTCCCAACGGTCGTTGGTAGGGATACTGAGGTCGCAGGTAAGGCACAGTATCCCAACGGTCGTTGGTACGGAAAACGAAGGGTAGGTTTAATGAAAAGGAACAGAAGTTAAACTTGAATCAACGTCCGCAATATCGAACACAAAAGTGTAACACAATGAAGCTTAAAAATAATATCAGTACTAACACAAGTACCTACAATAACGAGTAAACACAACTGAATGAAATATAAAGAAAGTAGAACTTCAACAGGTTACTACACGTGGATCGTGCTCGTACACAAGCCTGTAGCTAAGTTTAAATTCACCTAAACAAATGTAGTTTACTAGCTCTGAATTATCAAGCGGTAATTGTAGTTAATGGGTTGTAATATGTAAGCAGATTAAACCAAATGACTAACTACTTTAGTCTGATAACCGAAATAAAAATGAACCAAGTTTGTTGAATAAAAATTACTTCAACATAAGATAAGAACGAAATTAAAATCTTCTGCTTAAATTTGCTTGAAACGGAAAGGCACTAAATAATGAAATCAATTGATAAGATGTTCTGCAACACTAGTGAATAAGTGAAGAACAATAAACAAGTACGGTGGCTGGTTACCTTTCTGTTGGTGACCGCTCACGACGACGATTCGGACCCGACTCCTTGCTCGCCGGAGCTCCCGTGGTCATCTTTCCTCTTGCGCATGCGCGCCACGCCCCCCCACTCTCCTGAATCCGTGGGGAGGGGAGGCCGCGCCGGCGCACTAGCGGGTACGCCGGTCGGTGCCTGTCTGGTCGCGGCGGCCGGCCCGTTCCGGTCGCGCGATAAGAGAGATAAGAAAATGCCGGACGTGGCTTGCCACCGTAATTCGATTCAACGAAAACTTTACCTTCTATCTACAGTGAAATTAAATACTGTGTTAAACTGTTTCTTATAATTGAATATTGAAATTATAATACAGATCTTATGTAACATGTAAAAGAAATATCACTTGCTGATTTTTACATGTTACACAGATCAAAGCTCTATGTTACGAGTAAATCAATTGAAGATATGGAAAATAGACTTTCTCAGATATAAGATGGTCCTATATTTGAAAAACTTATACTAATTACAAAAGAAAAAGCAAATAATGCCTCAAATAAACACAAAACTAGGCAGATCAAAAAGTATAATCTATTAGTAGAGAAAAGAGACATATCTGTTGCCTTTAGCTTTTCAATCAGAATATAATATAAAAAACAAGAGACTTTATTGGCAAAATAAAAGATGTTACACTTCAAAATACAGACATACTAATAACCCTAGATGTGGTTTCGCTATTCACAAATGTACCAGTGGAAGATTCATTAAACATAATAAAATCTAAAATGACTTATGGTAACCCAGATGATGTACTAAAACTGATAGAAATATGTTTGAAATCAACGTATTTTTCTTTTAAAAATAAGTTTTATGAGCAGGTAAGTGGAGTAGCAATGGGCAGTCCTTTATAGTCAATAATGGGGCCTTTCCCCAATTATTGCTGACATATTCATGAGTTGGTTAGAAAGCAAAGCTCTGGAATCATCAGAATACAAACCAAAACTATACTTAAGATATGTGGATGATACCTTCATAATTTGGCCACATGGTTTAGATACCAAAGGTAAGTTTTTCGAACATATGAATTCAGTCCACAATTACATTAAGTTTACAGTAGAAGTAGAAGAGAACGGATATCTCCCTTTCCTGGATGTGATGTTGATTAAAGAAGGAAGTAAACTAACTCACAAAGTATATCAAAAGAAAAAGAATACAAACTAATATTTTGACGGAAATTCTCACCACCACCCAACTAAAAAAGAGGAGTGATAAACACTTTGATTAATAGAGCAATCAATGTAAGTGATAAAAAGTTTCTTGAGGAAGAGCTAAACAACGTAAAGGAAAACTTAATATCTAACAACTATAAACCTGCTTTGATTGAAGAAGTAATACGAAAACAAAGAAATAGATCTCCCAATAAAGGAAGAACAGAAGATGTAGATGTTAAAAGAGCCATACTTCCATGCATTAAAGAATCAACAGATAAAATATCTAAAGTACTTAAAAAACATAACATCAAAACCACATATACTGCTCAAACCAAGATAAGAGACATCCTTCCTAAAGTTAAAGATTAGACACCACCTTTGAACAGCAAAGGAATATATATGATACCATGTAGTTGTAATAAAGTGTATATAGGTGAGACCGGAAGGAGTGTTTTAACTAGAAGCAAAGAGCATATAAGGGATGAGAAAAACAAGAAAATAAAGACTTCAGCCACAGCAGAACGTACGGCAGAAACTAAAAATAGCATGAAATATGACCTAACTAAAGTTATTAAAAAAAGAAGATGATTATATAAAAAGAAAAATAAGGGAAGCCGTAGAAATGATTAAACACCCTGAAAATATTAATAGGGAGGATGGATTTAAACTGAGCAGGTCATGGCTACCTATTTTGAAGAAGCAGCCTCAAAATAATAATTAGTATATTCGTTTGTCATTTTCTTTGATATTTTATATAATTTTTTAACATTATTTACAGTATTTTATATTTTTTATATATACAGACATAATTGTTTTTACATTAATTCTATAATCATATGATTTTAAAATTCACAAGTACTATTTAAAAACTGTCAATTATTTGTTTATTTATATCAATTTAGCAAGTTGATGAAGAAGTCTCACAATGAATTAAATCAACTGATTAAAGCATCGAAATGGTGCTTCCATCATCAAGATGATGAAAAAATGTCAGCCGTTTGGCTTTCAATCTACGAAAAAGGAAAAGAGCATAAACCGTCATTCATGATCAAAGTTTTAAAATTAATTATTTTGATATCCGGCACACAACGCCACATAAAACCAAGTTGGACCGCACTCCTCCAACATGTTACTTTCTCGTTCAGGAGTGACAAAATGAAGGAAGAATATCTCAGAATTTGTAAATAACGTCTCTGATGAAGGTGGAAAAGAATGCCACCGAAACTGTAAGAATTAAAATAAATTAAATAAGATGAAAATTCCCAAAAGAGTTTTTATGTTAATTTAGTATGGCTTATTCATGTTTAAGAACAGAAATAACCCACCGGTATGGGACGGAAATATTTCAAAACACAAGAAATCTAGACAACCTACAAATGAAGAAGGTAAAACTAATAAATGATTTGATTTTTTTAAAACGTTGTAGACAATAAAGTAATTCCTAATTGTGTGGTAAAACATGTGTTTATAATGACAAAACGAATAGAATCTTGAGGAAATGTAGTTTAACGATACTAAGAGAAAGAATTTCCTTTATCAGATCAAACCTCTATGTTACGAGTAAATCAATTGAAGATATGGAAAATAGACTTTCTCAGATATTAGATGGTCCTATATTTGAAAAACTTATACTAATTACAAAAGAAAAAGCAAATAATGCCTCAAATAATCACAAAACTAGGCAGATCAAAAAGTATAATCTATTAGTAGAGAAAAGAGGGCCAACATTAGAAACCTTCTACAATAAGAATCCAATTAATAGCGTGATCAACATCTACAGCAAACAGCTCAATGAAGCAGAAACTTCTGTATTTGAAAAAGGTTTAGATATTGCTGTCACTCCAAAAAATATACCAACTGAAATTATTATTACTAATGTAGAAGATGCAATAACACATTTACCAGAAGAAGAATCTGAAGAAATAAGAGCAGAAACATTACAAATACTAAAGAAAGCAAAACCACCTAAACAAAACTTGACAAAAGATGAATTTAAAGCATTGTTTAAGTTAAAAAATGATAAAGATATATCCATTGTTCCAACAGATAAGGGAAATGCTACCGTCATAATGGATACTACGAGCTATGAAGAAAAAGTATATGGCCTAATCAATGATAGATTAACTTACAAGGAGTTGAAAAATGATCCGACAGGTAAGATAGAAAGAATGATAACAAAAGAAATTAATCTTCTTTATTTCCTATAGACATTCATAGATATATTATTCCTAAGAATTTCAGGGTTCCAAAATTTTATGGGAGACCTAACATTCACAAAGAAAATGTTCTCTACGTCCAGTTATTGATCAAATCAATAGCCCTACTTATAATCTGTCTAAACATCTTAAAACATAACTGTTGCCTTTAGCTTATCAATCAGAATATAATATCAAAAAACACAAGAGACTTTATTGGCAAAATAAAAGATGTTACACTTCAAAATACAGACATACTAATAAGCTTAGATGTGGTTTCGCTATTTACAAATGTACCAGTGGAAGATTCATTATACAAAATAAAATCTAAATGACTTATAGTAACCAAGATGATGTACTAAAACTGATAGAAATATGTTTGACATCAACGTATTTTTCTTTTAAAAATAAGTTTTATGAGCAGGTAAGTGGATTAGCAATGGGCAGTCCCCTTTCCCCAATTATTGCTGACATATTCATGAGTTGGTTAGAAAGCAAAGCTCTGGAATCATCAGAATACAAACCAAAGTTATACCTAAGATATGTGGATGATACCTTCATAATTTGGCCACATGGTTTAGATACCATAGGTAAGTTTCTCGAACATATGAATTCAGTCCACAAAAACATTAAGTTTACAGTAGAAGTAGAAGAAAACGGATGTATCCCTTTCCTGGATGTGATGTTGATTAAAGAAGGAAGTAAACTAACTCACAAAGTATATCAAAAGAAAACGAATACAAACAAATATCTTGACGAAAATTCCCACCACCACGCATCTCAAAAAAGAGGAGTGATAAACACTTTGATTAATAGAGCATTCAATGTAAGTGATAAAAAGTTTCTTGAGGAAGAGCTAAACAACGTAAAGGAAAACTTAATATCTAACAACTATAAACCTGCTTTGATTGAAGAAGTAATACGAAAACAAAGAAATAGATCTCCCAATAAAGGAAGAACAGAAGATGTAGATGTTAAAAGAGCCATACTTCCATGCATTAAAGGATCAACAGATAAAATATCTAAAGTACTTAAAAAACATAACATCAAAACCACATATACTGCTCAAACCAAGATAAGAGACATCCTTCCTAAAGTTAAAGATTAGACACCACCTTTGAACAGCAAAGGAATATATATGATACCATGTAGTTGTAATAAAGTGTATATAGGTGAGACCGGAAGGAGTGTTTTAACTAGAAGCAAAGAGCATATAAGGGATGAGAAAAACAAGAAAATAAAGACTTCAGCCACAGCAGAACGTACGGCAGAAACTAAAAATAGCATGAAATATGACCTAACTAAAGTTATTAAAAAAAGAAGATGATTATATAAAAAGAAAAATAAGGGAAGCCGTAGAAATGATTAAACACCCTGAAAATATTAATAGGGAGGATGGATTTAAACTGAGCGGGTCATGGCTACCTATTTTGAAGAAGCAGCCTCAAAATAATAATTAGTATATTCGTTTGTCATTTTCTTTGATATTTTATAAAATTTTCTTTAACATTATTTACATTATTTTATATTTGTTATATATACAGACATAATTGTTTTTACATTAATTCTATAATCATATGATTTTAAAATTCACAAGTACTATTTTAAAACTGTAAATTATTTGTTTATTTATATCAATTTGTAAATATAGAAGACTCTTCTATTTTTAAATTAAAATTTTATTTTATAAAGTAGACAGCGTTTTTTGTTATAAGATGGCAAAATTCGAACATAAACTGAGCAAGTTGATGAAGAAGTCTCACAATGAATTAAATCAACTGATTAAAGCATCGAAATGGTGCTTCCATCATCAAGATGATGAAAAAATGTCAGCCTTTTGGCTTTCAATCTACGAAAAAGGAAAAGAGCATAAACCGTCATTCATGCTCAAAGTTTTAAAATTAATTATTTTGATATCCCACACACAACGCCACATAAAAAAAGTTGGACCGCACTCCTCCAACATGTTACTTTCTCTTCAGGAGTAACAATACCAAGGAAGAATATCTCAGAATGGTTGGAGATTTGGGAAAAAATCATATTTTTGAAACCAACTTCATCGCCAGCCTGCCAGTCAACTTAGACTACATCAGAAACTGTTTCTCCAAAGAGAAAATGAAAAAGTAAACATTGAATAGAAAACGAAGCCCTAGATCACACTCCAAGAAAAATAATAATAAGAAGATATGTTTCCCAGAAAACAAGAAAAGATTTAATTTAAGTAATTCCATCAGTAGCAACGTGCTCTAAAGCCAATCCACCAGTAGCCACGTGTTTTAAAGCCAGTCCACCAGTAGCAAGTCGATGCTCTAAAGCCTACTAAGTCGCCTCTCCTACAGCATCTGGCAAGTCGTCCTTCTCCATCAGAACTCAACAGCCAGACGTGACAGGTACCGTTTCTGTAAAAGAGGAAACGTCGAGGAGAAAACTTCCAACAAAACATTTGGAAGATGAGACGGAGGGTGAATACTACTCGCCAAAATCCCCGCCATACCCTGCTCCGGGCACTGAACGCCAGCCTGCCAGTCAACTTTGACTACATCAGAAACTGTTTCTCCAAAAGAGAAAATGGAAAAGGAAACATTGAAAAGAAAACGAAGCCCTAGATCACACTCCAAGAAAAATAAGAAGAAGAAGAAATGTTTCCCAGAAAACAAGACAAGATTTAATTCAAGTAAAACAGTTAAGAATTAAGTTTGCCCTTTTCTTGTTTGTTTTGTATTTTTGCTTTATTTTATTTTTCTGCTATTCAATACACGTTATTTTGAGTAGTCTTGTGCTTCTCATTTGTACCTCTCAGTACGCCCCATGTCTAACAATATGTACTGGAGGCACGGGACTCATAACTAATATTCAAGACACCTACTTAACTGAATCCTTATTTAAGTTGATTAAGATATGCTACTGATCTATAAATATTTCCTTCATTCTACAAATTTTTCGTCAAGTATGTTTGTGTGTAGAACCTTAAACATATGCTGTCAAAACATAAATTTCATTGCATTTTTCTGTAGCATCAACAACTTGTTTACTTCAAAGTATTATTAGGAGTAACATTTTATGCTTAAAAAAGTAACGTAGAAGTGCTCATGGTTATATTTATTTGCGTTATTAAACTTTTGTACACCACATTATTATTGACAGTTTATTATGAATTCATAAATGAAAACAAGTTTATGGTTAGTTACCATACGAGATATTTTAGAATCATAACTTAATTCAGATTAATTGATAATATTTACAAAGTATATTAAAATTAATAAAATTAAAGCTCAAAACCAGATATACCTGATTAACTAAACTTTATGACTCTTCATATAAAAAGGCACATTTATATCCAACAAATGTCCAAATAACTTAAACTTTTATAATACGTAGGCTCCCAGCTTTTAAATTGAAACTTGTTACCTTTCTCGATTGAATCTGTTCTCTTACTATATGTTACAATGACAACAACTTGGAGGGAGTGTTATACAGTAATCACACAGGACCGCTTTGTTGTGTTTCGGGTCGACCCTGGGCGGATGTACGCAATGGCCCACACCTTCCTAACTGCCTAGAAACACTTCATATTAATTTTGGGTTTCGACACCGTCAACCCAAACACCGTCCCTGTTCGAGGGATAACGTAGCTGCTGCAATTGAATTGGAATTGTTTCTTAAATTGAAACAACTCCAACTACTAAACAACTACTAAATTTGACTACTCGGACTATTAAACATTTCTCTGGAATACACTTTGAGGTTAATGCGAGTTTAATCATGCAGGTTAAAAACTTACTACTGTAGATGTAATATGATTAAATTAATTGATCCTCCTTGACAAATATAGCACTCTAAAGACTATTTTAGTAAAAACAAAATCTTAAAGTGGATTTAACTCTGTGATGAACAGTGTCGAAGGGTATTTGAAGTTAATCCTTTCAACATTTAATTCTTGAGAGTAGACATTTTCTTCATGAATAATGCGTTTGTATTATCTTATAAGGTAAATTGGGAGATGTCGAGGTGCGCCGATGGTCAGGGCATTCCACAGCGGATTACCGTCGACCCTCGGAGGGGCAGGGTCGAGGTGCGCCGATAGCCAGTCGGGTGGCCTGTTCTCCATGTTTTGCTGCCACGCTGTTACTAATTCATTCCGAATTAAATATAAATGTTAGGTACGGTATGTTGTTATTTAAACTGTGGGAAAAGCCCTGTAAATAAATAGAAATGTTTATCACTATGGCGAAAAGCGGGTTTATATTGGGTAAAATGGCGCAAATCAACAGGGGACAAAAATTAACATGTGTTGTTAGGTTAGGTTAGGTTAGGTTAGGCCAGGTTAGGTTAGGTTATGTTAGGTTAGGTTAGGTTAGGTTATTTTTTTCTTGTATAGTTGACTGTAAATTGATATTGATAAACAGTCAAGGTAATATTTTGACATGAACAAAAAACTGCATATGTATATGACATATTAAATTATTATTCTTCAGTTGACTTTAAATATTGATACAGTATTGGTAAACAGTAAATGTAGCCTAATAATAATTAACACGAATAAGCAACGAATTGAAGGCAAATCTCAAACTGACCATTGGCGCACCTCGACCCTGCATCCCGAGAGACCCAAACCAACTATCGGCGCACCTTAACCCTGGTTTTTATGATCCTGACTGACCATCGGCGCACCTCGACCCTGTCCGGTAAATTCACTCCAAAGATTTCTTAGAAGCCTTAAAGGGGTTAGTGTCGTATTTGTATTTTAGTTTATTTTTTATGTTTGACGTACTTGTTCTTAAGCTTTTGGTGATCTTGACTTGTGTTAATAATGAGCTTTGAGAGACTTGTCTTTTTAGTTGGGTATTCATAAAAATGCATATTTTGAAACCAGGAATTTATTTATTTACATTTATTTTAACTTGTATGCGAGTAAAAAATTTGTACATTTCATAGAAAACGAGTTTTCAAGGAAAACGTGATAAAAAACAAAACAATTGGTAGGAAAGCACTGTTGAGATGGGATCAGATTACGTCAGATAGCCTCTAGCATGGTTGTTCGAAATACCGGGAGTTGAAGCCCTGTGAGAGGCTAGGATCACCTGCAATACGGATTCCACAATTCATTCTGGATCCAAACCTATAGTGTAAGGAAATCAGTGTTAACCGGCGAGTACATGTATTAATGCTCCTAAGCGGTTCATCTAACCGTCTGGTCTCGTGATTGGTTATCGCCACCGGTTTAGCAATAGCTAGTCTTGAGCCAAGCTAAGTTTGGCTTATCAAACAAAAGTTATGTTGACCGGCAAGCATGAAAATATACCTAGCCTACCGGTTGCACTGGGTTGTTAGGAAGTTAATAAAGATCGGGTGGTAGAAGGATAGGCATTCAGTTCACCTCGAGCTCTCAAGCAGTTCACTTCGATCTCCAATCAGTTCAGTTTACCCCAAGCTCTCAGAGAGGACACATCACCCTCTATGCTTGTAATAGTTAAGTTTTTTCCCATAGCAAATCAGTGTTCATCTTACATGGGAATTACAATACAGTGTTTCCCATCATCCGTGTGGTGATTTCGACCTCCAAAACGACTGATCGAGGAAAGACTGGTGAGGTGCTACACGCTTCATGTGCAACGAACCGCCTGTAAACGCCGCCATCAATATCTGCAGTAGACTTCGAGGACGCCACTTCCAATTCATCGTTTGATCGAACTATAACTAACCTAATCTGGTACTACGAGGGAGGAACCCGCCGGCAGCCCTATCTTGCAGCGATAATTCGAAGGAGCAACTCTTCGAGGACCAACTTCAATCTTCGTGGGAGCAACTCAACCCAAAAATGGAAAGATAAGACTTAATTACGTGTTTAATTTAAATATCATTTATTTTTAAAACTTGTACTAGCCTAGTACTAAATTTTGGGGGAAGTACTCATCACTGATTCTAACTTTTAAAAATAAATTACACTTATATGAGAGCTCTCGACATGTAGTAAGTCAAATGGTTTAATCACTGATTTATTTAATATAAATGTAAGTAGGCCTATGTATTGTTAGATTATGTAGCCTAACTTGGTTTTCATGGGTGTAAATAAATGTAAGTTTTGTTCAATTATTTGTGTTGTTTAATGTCCTTGAGTTGGTCAGTGGTGAAATAACTTAATAATATCCATGTTGTGAGTAAACCAAAAACTCTCTGGCGCCTGGGTGAGATACAAATTAATTAGTTAAACGCAAATTACACTTAAATTATTTAAGTTCCAGTAATTAAAAGCTCTTAGTTGGGCTAGCAGGGTTATTATGTTAATGACCTTTATTGTGTGGTAAACTCCAGGCAAAAAGTTGGTTTTCAATAATTAAATCATATCAAATTGAAATTTTAAATTAATAGCCATCACTCAATAAAGGGCACGTAGCACTGTTAGTAATAGATTTCAAAAGTCTGTTACTAGTCTGATTCTGTTAAATTCTAGATTACTGTTAAATTACTATTCTAAATTCTGCTAATAGTCTAGATTTCAAAGAACTATTGTGCTAATTGCATTTTAATTCGTCGAGGTTCATGAGGTTATTACAATGGCATTCGATCTAGTGGCCATATAAATTATTGCCTGTAAAATTTAAGTAGTAGTTACTTTATCGATGACTACGACCCCTCGCTCCGTCACAACCGGCAGATGATGGACAGATTGCTGCAGTTGGCATCCCCTTGGGTTTTGCGGCTCATTGATAAAAAGCACTACAAATACAACTCTTTACTCTGCAAATTTGAAAAATTGGATCAGTTGAATTGTGATCTAATACGGAATTTATAGCACACATTAAAACTAACTACTCATTTGCCGATTTCACTTAAAGTATAACATACATAATTTCTCAAGAGAAACCGTGCGGTATACCAGTTTTCTTAACCGAAGCTGAAAAAACAAGTTTCGAATTTTAACATAGATTAATGTATTATCTTCTGGAATGAATAGGTGAAAAATGTGTTGTTGTTATTAATAGCATTAGTTAAGTATAGCAGTTAAAAAAAATTGATAGGTTAGACGAAATTCCCAAGGAATTAACGAGTTTAAATGTTACGACAATTTCAAATAGAATGATAAGGCTTTTCAAAGACTGCCAATACAATTCAGAACACAATATCGCTGATGAATCCACAATCTGACGAGACTCCAGTTTGACAAATGGTCCGTATACAATAGTGTAGACTTTGATAATTGTCATTCGACATCGCCCATAGACCATTGAGTCCAACACATCATCAGTTGTGCTACTGTAATTGACTTGCACTATAGAGGCTCGCTCCCACAATATGAACTTAATTGTCTTACAGTCTGACGAGACTCCAGTTTTACAAATGGTCCGTATACAATAGTGTAGGCTTTGATAATTGTCATTCGACATCGCCCATAGACCATTGAGTCCAACACATCATCAGTTGTGCTGCTGTAATTGACTTGCACTATAGAGGCTCGTTCCCACAATATGGGTCTGTTCAAAAAGATTCAATAAGATTTTATTATGCCTTTAAGCTACAAAACGAGCACGAGGTCACGTCGTTAGTTACATCACAGTTGGGTGATTACATTTAAAGTCTAAACCATTACATAAAACACAATAAAAAATTACTCAAAGTCTTGAGTAAAACATTATCGTACCTCCAGTCATGAGTAAAACATTGTCCTTAGTATGTCTAGCATTTGGATAAATTTATATACATAGTTTTAAATTTACATTCATATTCATAGGCCTATAGGTAGAGAATGAAGTTACAGAAAACTACATTTTGATATATTATGTAAAACAGTGACTAAAATCATTTACGTTTCAACACAGTTTAACATACACATAAACATCAATATAGCCTAAATCTAAGTTCTGACAGCTTTACCAGCTCAAGAGTACTTCAACAGAGTAAAAAAGAGTTACATTTTAGACATGAAGATACAGAAACTTTCAATTTTTCTATGGGAAGATTTCTTGTTGACAAAATCAATTTTTTATATATAATGTATCTTTGATAGCTGTGGCTTTTCAGAGTCTTACTTAGTATAATATTCGGGATTACAAAGTCTTTACTTAAATCTACTAAGCATGTGCCCACTACAAGTCTGTTCTCAAAACATTTAAGGTTATGTTCATCTATTGTTAGATCGCCATAACTATTAGGCCTATACTACTAGGAGTACGCTCGTACCTCCCGTAAGCGTCTATTCGAAGAAATCTCACTCATGAAAGTTGCAGGAATGATATAAACATAGCCTTTATGGCATTCTTCTGTAATTCATTATGTACACTGCTTTTTAAGGACTAACTATTTTAATATGTACAGCCCCATGTGTAACTGACTCACTGATGATAGTAAAGTCCTGAATCCACCGTTGAAGCTAGAAAATTGAAATTTGGCATGAAGATTCTTTGCGATGTTTCAATTTAGGAAAAATCATCAAACTACAAAATTTTTACATCCATTTTAAATAAATAAAGTCCTGAAACCACCGTTGAAGCTAGAACCTTGAAATTTGGCATGAAGATTCTTTGCGATGTTTCAATTTAGGGAAAATCATCAAACTACAAATTTTTACTTTTAAACTATAAAAAAATGCTAAAAAGACGAAGTGTCGGTAAGGAAGTACGTTAGTTCTTAGTTGTCGCTTGGAGCGCTTTGGTAGTTTCTTAGTTCGAGCTTGTATTTAAATTATGACTTTTAACTAGACTTGTTCCTGATTAAATAATCGTTAAGGCGTCTGAATGCCCGCATATTGTTTCTCCTTTTCTTAAATTATTAACATCTTTCTCATGAATGTTACCAATGTATACAGAACCGAATAAGTAGGGACATTCTTATGGGGAAGTGAGAACGCCGCCCCTGAAACACAGATAGCACCACCAAGACGTAATTTTTATTCAAGTATCATGCTGATTGGTTGAATGGTAACAGATGTCTAGAATAATTTTTAGACGTTTGTTATTGTTTTGATTTTGATATAAACAAATACACTCATTTTGACATTTAAGAGGTAGAATGAGCGCCTCCTGTTACAATAAGGAGAAGTAATCCTAGCATAAGCGCTTTATTTTACTCTGGTTTTCGGGGGCAAAACTAAAATTTTTTAACATGGGATGTCCCTACTTATTCTGTGTTGTATACATTGATGTTACTTAATTACATACAGAGATACGTTTTAGTTCTCGCATGTATTTAAATTACGTCTTTTAACCACATTTGTTCCTGATGAAGTTTATGTTGGGGCGTTTAAATATCCGCACTTTGATTCCCTTTTTCTTAAGTAATTAACACTTACAAAACATCTTTCTCACACTGTTTCTTTTTCTATGTTGAGAAAAAAGAACAAACATCTTTCTCATTATGTTCTTTAAATACATACAGTGATACCCAATAATAATTCACAAATTCTTCCTCTCTTTGTTTCTCGCTTGTATTTAAATTATGCCTTTTAAGTACATCTCTTCCTGATAATGGATTTCGATTGGCGCCCAATAATTTACGTTGATTATAATCCATCTCGTAGTTAACGTGCGGTGTGTTGCAACTGCCGCATGTGCTCAGTTCGTTGTTATATCGCTTCACTCATTATCGTTGGATTTTAAAATTTACTAATATCTTTTATGTCTTTGATTACATAAAGCGTACCTTAAATTAAAACTTATGATTTTATTCCACTTTTTTTAATTTTCAATACATCAATTACCTCCATTATGTGCCCAAAGGTTTAACACAATAATTGTTAAGCATGATGTCAAGAATATTTACATAGTCGATGAATATTTCACAACTCCATTTTATCCCTAGTATTACTTATATTTAAATTTCGCATTGAACATTTTAATTATTTTAAATAAGACATTGCTGTATATTTTGTATAGTTCATTTCCCTAAGTGTTTTTTTCCTTTATACAAGAACCTAGATGTACTGCCTAAGGAGGCCTAAGAATAAACAATTAATTATTTTTAAAGTCTTCATAAGTCATGATTTGACAAATACGTGATCAATACTCACACTCTTTATCTAAAATAAGTTTTCTTCATTTTTTATTGGTCGATTTTATTAGGTCGACTAATTTTTTATTATTTCAACCATGCACCTATAATTTTATTCTTATCCAAGCAAGGCATCTAAGTATTATTAATTTGAGCTTTTGCATTAATTTGGAATTTTTTAGTAAATTTTTTAACTTAATTTGCTGTAGTGAGGTAAACTTTTTTAATGAATTATGGGAGACTAGGGAGGGAAATATAAAAAATAGCCGTAAGCTATTTTCAAACTTTTTATTAGTATTGATTGTGAGTAAAGTAAAATAGCTAGCCGGTCCCATAACTGTCGTGGCGGTCCAGTACGTCGGTGGTACTAGCCTGTTTAATAATTTAGACTTATTGATTGATTTACAGGTTTTTCACAATTCTTATACATTATTTTATTTTTTAGCGCCAAGTAACCAAGATGCGTGATCCCTCAACTTTTTAACCCGCACGTTTTGTTTTAACTAATGCTATACCCCCAGGATAAATTTGTGGCATATTTGAGCATTTTAAATGGCTGAGTTCTTTTCAAGTGAACAAATAATTTATCTTACAAAAATGAAACTTTAAACTCATGTAATTAAAATTTAATGATAATTCCACATTATTTTGTACTTTTTCATTGCACCAAGTGCATAGGTGCGTGATAACGTAACGTCCCTCGATAATACTTGTACCATTCTTAAAATATAAAAAATTCTCATATATACATTGAAAATACACTCACAGTCTGTTAAGCTGAGATAATAATTATTTCATTATTACTTTTTTACTTTCAAAAAAGGATATTTTCTTATTAATGCTATATGTATTCCCCCCCCCCCAAATTAACATTTTTTTATGAAATCGTGAACTTCGAGCTCTGGCATTCAAATTCGAACGTCATTAGATATATATATGACTAAACGACAACTCTGATTTGGGCTTTAACTACTCAGGGACAAGCCATAAGGGGGCACGGGGGCGGAGCCCCCATCGAGCCGTAGGCGAGTTCATTATGTACACTGCTTTTTAAGGACTAACTATTTTGAGTGTAGGCATACTCGTTAAAATAAAAAATGTAATACACAACATGCATAGGCCTAATGAATTAAAAACTGAAACTGGTCCTAAAAGGCATTGCCTACCAAAAGTTGTTAACGTCAAGAAATAAAGCAATCTACTTACTGTTCAAATTTTACTTTATGAATACACTTTCAAAGATAAGACATATTAATTAGTTTTGTACATTGTAGTTGGCTTTTCGTTACTCTAATTAGAGCCGCCAATTTGAAAATTGACATAACCACATAACCTAAAATTAGGAATTTTCTTTATGCGACTTGTTTTACAATCACTGCGCTCCCGTTATCATCTGTGGATCTGATAATTTCGACTTTAGATTGGACTGGAATAATTGAGCCGGTCAATAGACCAATCAGAACGTCTCAGTCTTGGTTGTTAAGACTCGCAAAGACGTTTCCAAGATGTAAACAAAGAACCGACGACTAAAAATGCCTCCAATGCATTTCTTATGGTAAAAATCAAAAAGTTACATTTTAGGTTTATTTTATTAATATCCAACCAAATGTTTTAAACAACAAACTCAGGCTTTAAATATTGCATAAAGAATATTTGACTGAAATTTGAGACTGATCTGTGACTTCTATCGAGAGTAATCGTCGGGCATTACATTTGCATTATGAGTCACTCTAGAGCCTATTCTTTGAATAGACAATTATAATCATACTATTATAGTAACCCTCGGTGTACTAAATTACATTCTCGAGAACTGTGTAGAAATGAGAATGTACATTATTAGACTAGTATTAACTCCTGCATGGTAATCTAAAGATTTCCATTACTTGACATGGTCGGGATCATACCTTCGCGGCCGGCCACACGTTAATAAAAAGGCGACGAAATAAAGGTTAATTCACTATAGGAACTACCTTTCTATAATAGCTTTAATGTATGCCCACCTCTGCTTCATAAATTATTATTTGAAAATGTAACATTACATAAAAACAATTCAATGAATGCTTATGATATTGGATACAACTTGTATGACTGACTGGCAAATGGAAATAAATAAAAAACTATGGTCCGTAGTTTAATTAAAGTTACTATCAATCATTTCAATTGAAAAAATATGTTTACTCGTAGGATGGAATTGGATTAAAAAGGACTTGTGAAGAAAAAGCCAACTTGAAGAATTACCTCCCTTTGTTAGTTTAAAACACTGAATTGCAAATGGCATACATAGATTAAACCTTAAAGACTAAATCAAAGGTTTTTCATAAAAAGCCGGAAAATCTGTCCCGACGTCACACTTATATTTTCATCATTCAAGCAGTAAAGCAGATATTAACAAAACTCAAATGCAGTTTAAAACACAAACATCGGTGGTCCAGATTTTAAACCTTAGCAAGCTCCACACACTACAATAATAGATTCTATTAAAAAGATTTATAATTTATTAGTTTAACTTTCAAATCATGAAACATTTTCAAGGACCGTAGGATAAATATTAGTTTAAGTAATGTTTCATGGGCTGCTTTCCATAACATAGTAAAAAACCTAGCGATTAAACCAGATGTTGCCATATGACTTAACATTGCAATCTGTCTAGATTAGTTTAAACTGAGCAGTGGGAAACAGCAAGTGTTTGCTCATCAATGATGATAATGAATCATGCATCACGCCTCTCTGTATTTATATCCGACAGCCAAATGTATGTTACACCAGTTTGTTACCTAGTGTAACATACACTAGTATGAACACAATACTAAACAAATTAAATCTCCGGCTCCAGCACCGATCTTCATGGCTTGTTCCTCCTGATACAGCACGTAAGGTCAAATCTTTTGTTGTGTTAAAGGCCGTTAGTCATATTATGTTTTGTATTTTTCCTCGTGATTCTTCATAAACTCCTTCTTAGTAAACAATAAGGAAATTAGTTTTGTGCACTTTAGCTCATGTATTAAATATAAGTTAATATTAAGTGTCATGTTTTCTCCATGCTTATTTACACACATTTATTTGGCTTACTTATTAAAGAACTAGTAAAAATTAATACTCAAAAGTTGGTATTTCCTCCAAATATTGTTTTCCAAATGCATTTCACTCCGTTTCTGGAGGTAGGAGAAGGTGTTGTATAACGAGGGACCCAGCTGGGTTATACATGGAGTCTTTATTGGGTCTTTTTTGCATTACAATAGGGTCCCTGCTTAACACCCTCGGGTTTTACATTAAATATAAATTTAACTAGAAGAATAGCTCAAGGGGTTTGTTTTTATTTGACGTATAAAAGGGATATTTTATGTATAATACTGGCTTATAAATCTTGTCATTGGATCTGACAGTTTTTAAATTAAATGTCCTACTGAAATACGACCCTATAGCTAATTAAAGAAATGGACTCTAAATTACCGAATCGCGACCAAAACCATATAAAACGTAAAAGCAAAAATGGCATTGGCCGTTGAATACACCGTGCACGCCGTTAAAGTAGGTCCATGATTCTTCCCGCGCTGATTCTTGTCCTTAATTAGCTGTCAATGAGCGACCTCGTTCGCTTCGCTCACTCACAATGTACGGGTACAAACAATACCTGCTCAAGTTGTTTGCGTTATCATCTTATTGAATAGCAATTGAGACGGATCTCTTATTTATTTTCAAAACAAAATAGTCTATTCTAGGTCGGATATTTTATCCATCTGCATGGAACATTTTAGTTTAATATGTTCATCGCCTATTTTCCCCTTTGTTGAGTAGTAAGCAAACTACCAAACTCACCCAATTATACTATTACTGGGATTTCATTTACGTTTTTACATGTGCACAAGGAGTTCAGTCATTTTTTACAGTGACAATATTGGTAATACCCATTATAAGGCATCTTATATTGTCTCGAGCAATAGCTGTAAACAATATTAGTACAAATATACAAATTGTTTTGTAGTGTGCCTTTTTATGAATGAAGGACTTAGTCACGCACGATTCTGTAGGAAATATACTTATTCCAACAGTTGGTTTCGTTTAAATAAGAGAGTCGGTTAAAATCATTGGTATAACTAAGAAAAATAGATAAACATAAATTATTTTGCATAAACAAACAAGTAGTACATAATTCAATACAGTGTTATTTTATTGAACTTGTTTACAAACTTTTAAGACATTGATCATGAAAAATCGATCTTAAGAGTAGGTTATAAAGAAAAGTATGAAAGAGAATCAATTCCTGTACTGAAGTCATAGTTTAGCTCACCTAAAAAAATTATAAAATAAATTAACACCTGAACTATTGCTTAAAACTCCTCACATAATACTATACTGATCATAATGAGCATACAGACACAAGCTTATTTATGAAAGAAAATTGAGTAAATAAGTTTATTGAAAATGTATTTCATTTAGGAATTCCATCGCAATTTATAAGTCATGTACGATGATAAAATAATATAAGGCTTATTACAATAAAGGTAATACGTAAAAATATTCGCTAATTAAAAAATTATTTTATATTCATGAACATACTACGCTACGCCGCTCTGCGACTTATTTGGCGATGTTGCTGAAAATTTGTTGTGACCAGTGCTGGCTGCAATGCATTAGGTTGATTATTGCGTGTTTCACAAACTGCAGTATGCAAGAGCAATAGCAAGACTAGATCTATTAATTTAACTTTTTATAATGCATAACAATCAATCTGTGGCTGTTCGGTGTGATTATTGTTTGATTATCGTCAATAGAAAAAGAAGTAAAATGAAAAGTGATTTTGATCACAACACATTGTTACATCAGTGATCTATACAACAGCCTCAGCTTGCCCGGCCTACGGTACGGCACTAGAGGAGAGTAAAAACTGCACAGAATACTGTGAGCGTTGGTCCACTCTGTTGGTCAGTGTTGTTTATATCCGTGTTGTGGTATATGCGACAACTGGCAAAACGATATTTCAAAGTTTTACGTACACTTAAGTTAAAAAATACATGCGATTTCCAACTATCACGATCTGCGATCCTGTTACACAGAAAGAATAATACGATCACCTTAAACTACTAAAAATGTGTATAACCATTAGCAAGTAGAAATTGCTACAACTGAATTACAACTGAAATTGCTACTTGGAATTTTAGTGAAGAGGAACCTAGCAAGCTTATGGTATCATTTCATTCAAATTATATTGAAGCATCAAATAAAGGTTCAGTGACTTGCAAAATAGTGGTTTTCATCACTAGTTGCGGGTATATTACATCACAGGTTTCAGGAATATTACAAATGTTTTTGTATCAATCCACAATACAATAAATAAATAAACCTTAAAAAAATAAAAACGTGTAATGGCAATACTGTTAAGGATGGGCTTTAAAAATCTGCTGTAGTGTAACCGTATACTGGCCGATACTGAGAGGGTCCGTTGTCTTGAACTAAAGTAGCAGCAGAAGGTGTACCTCCTCGTGAAGATTGTTGTTCCGGTTTTTATCGGCTGCCCTTTTTATCAATCTCCCATCAATCGCTCAGGTGCGTTCAAATAACGAAGCTTTCTGGGGCCTTGTCAAGAAGATACCCTACCTCCTGGACTGCACCACTGATGGAATTTTGTATTCCCGGAAGAGAGACAGTGGTGTCGGCTTTACTCGACTGGAGAAACAAGATCGTTGCCATGAGATTATACCGCAATCTGTTGTCCATGGAGGATCAGGGTATCTGCTGATGCGGATTGGGAGGGAAGACCAAGGAGACTTGCCCGGCAGCTGCGGATTCCGCTGCTGGTAGATGACCGGCTATGAAAAAAGTTCAAGTTCCAGTTAAAGAGGGAGAACGATCGGTGGGCTGGTATTGTCGGTCAGGGACAAGGGGTATTTCATTTAGAGGCATCCTTTTAAGTAACTCATAGCTGTTCAACCAGTTTGTTCTGAAGCCAGCCGGGGCAGTTTAGTGATGCCCTAAAACTAACCACCAATACTTCCGAAGTTATCTTGTAGCTATTAACGGGGCTGGCGATAAGCAGTGTTGTGATTTGCTAACTGTGTAATATCGAACACTGGCAATATACGCATCTGCTGGGATTATGTGTTTCAGGGACGGAAATGATTATAGAGAGAGAACACAAAGCCACAGTGTTAAGACAATCGAGAACCACTGCTTGTATCGAAGTTTTAGTATCGCCTTTGGTACAGGAGGTCACCTCACCTGATGGGGATCTACTAAAGCCAGATCTTGTCACTTAACACCAAGATACCGGCGACGTGGAGATGTTACTTGTCCGTGTGAAAACGGCTAAACCATCTCAAAGAAAGTGAAGTCAGCTCCCCAGGTTTTTGCCGTTAAAACCCTGAAAAATGCGACTCTTAGGGAAACTATCTCGGACATCGTTGGTGCTAGGGGTCTCTTCCTTAGTAACCATCACTGCTCTCAAATGGTTTGTCCTCAAGGACAAACAACTTTTGTTGGACATCCCATTGTCCATATTAAGAATGCGCATTCATATAAGTAGATATCAGTTGTACTAGCGATGATATCAATCTGTGAGCTACATAAAGTTCCTAAATTAAGTCATTCTGTATTATTTGTCTTGTTTTATGTTGCGCATATTGTTCGACACAATTTCCCACCGTACTTAGCTTACGATGGGGGTGACAGTGTTACTATTTACACAAGAAAGGTTTGAGAGTGGCCCTTTCTCTGTCTGGGACCGAATGACTTTGCACCACTGATTTATCTTCTTTAATAGAAATACGACATCAGGCCATTCAGTTTGGCAATGTAGATACATTGGCATACCATGGTTTTTAGTGTATGTGCTAATATATGGCTGAATGTACGGTTATTTTTATTTATCATTATTATTATTTTTATTATTGAACATTGCAAGTGTTGTTTTTATTTTTTTTCGCCCAAAAGTAGTGTTCACTGAAAAAATTCCAATCCTCCAACACAGGTGTATAATATGCGAGAATTAATTCCTGTAAAATATTTTTATTATAATGTTTTAATTTTTTGAATAAATTATTTTGTGTTTGAAATGTTGTACTTAAAAGTTCTGGTATAGTATAAATCTGTAAAAAAAGGTGTGCGATATATTTTATTGAGTAAAATACACATTTGACTTTTATACTTCAACAAAAATTACTGCATTTAATAAATGAGTATGTTAAGTTTAATCACTTAAATGACAAAAGTCTCATCAAAATTTCGTCCCGACAAGAATCATGAAAACAAAAGAGAAACTAGGAAAAACTCCCAACAAATTGGTAAAGCTATATCAACATGCGATAGGCTGCTAGTATTATATGTACTGATAATTTTCAAATGTAATATTGAAAATTCAAAAGTAATATGTCACATTTTTGTTTGTATAAAATTACGCAGAACTTTGACATGATGTATAGCAATGTGATGCTGCCATGTTGTCCCATCCCCATCCCATATAACACCATGTCATGGATGTGACCAGCCTAATCGACATTTGCTGTCCGATATAATTGATGTTATGAGACCAATCATCAAATCCCCGTGTACAGCTTGCTCTAATATCGCTACATCAGTACAGGTACACTTGAGCTAATGTGATGCTGCAATGTTGTCCCATCCCCATCCCTTATAACACCGTGTCGTGGATGTGACCAGCCTAATCGACATTTGCTGTCCGATATAATTGATGTTACGGGACCAATCATCACATCCCCGTGTACAGCTTGCTCTAATCCGGATACATCAGTACAGGTACACTTGCGCGAGCTATTGCAAAACAAACAAGCGTTAGTTTAATTTGAAATTTAATGTTCAATGTACTCTTTAAAAAAGTGTTCATTTATTTTTTATCTCATAAATAGTTGCCGTTTCTCGTTTCGAACGATCAGTAACACGGGTCACTAAAAGAAGTCTTGATAATCGTAAATGTAAGCAGAAGTTATATGCGCATATAATTTAAGGTTTAGTATTATATGAACTATAAAACATAAAATCTACCAGATATTAAAATAAAATTGTTGAAACTTTTATGGCCCTTATGGTTGTTTAATTACATACTAAGAATTCATAGACCTTTTAAATAGTTTAAATTATACCAAAGGCCACTGATGTTTCCTCCTAAACTTATTTTGGGAACGTCCCTTAGAGGAAGTCAAATAGAAAATTTCATTATCTTATGCCTTATCATACATCATTTTAAAGATTTTTGAACTTATAACAATATTCCACAAAACCGAAATTAAAAGTTAAAATATGTCAGAAGTAATTTTATTTTTATATTTCGGAAATATTCTTTAAATGGAAAGGTTAGTGGTTTTGCAGTATTGTATTGTACAATTAAATCGAATCAAATTAAGTTAAATCAAATATCCTTTATTGCCATAAGGAAAAATTACATACATTGGCTTGCGTCCAGATAATTACAAAATGTAAAATAGACGGACATAAAAGTTAATAAATAAAAGAAACCAAATATATTCTTCAAACATTCGTCAACAGAATTAAATTCTCCATCTACAAGAAAACATTTCAACTTACTTTTAAAACACAGAATATCAATTTTAGTCTTATGGTATTGTAATGTAAAGACTACTTATATTCTACTAATAATAAATTTGAGTCCAAAATAATTTTATTTCTTGGAACACAGTTTTTTTACTTGGTTACGAAATTTCACTTTCGTAAGTTGACCAATACTACACATATCAGACCGTTCCGGGACATAGCCCTCTAATACATAGTCACCCCTCTTAATATACATATCATTATATCATTTAATATATTTATTACACTACTATATAATAAAGGTGCACAGTCCAAATCTAAAAATGGCGCATGCCATATGAAAATAAATACATATATGATTAGAGTTTATTATCAAAACATTACAAAGAGAACTAAATACCGTTACTGACACCAATATTACCTAC
The DNA here is from genome assembly GCA_030545055.2 of Neoaliturus tenellus. NCBI lineage: Eukaryota > Metazoa > Arthropoda > Insecta > Hemiptera > Cicadellidae > Neoaliturus > Neoaliturus tenellus. Next base: position 236,241,225 of record CM061533.1, read on the forward strand.
TGTCCAATTGGTAAAAACACGTAATAGTAATCACAAAAAAATTTTGAAATGTAAAACATATTTAAAGTCATGGTTTTAAACTAAATCCATCAGTTACTTGAATTAACTGTACTGTAACTTTGAATCATAATAAATTTTTAAAGGTAAATGATATAGGATTGGTACTGTAATTCTTTAAAATAAAGTGCATAACATTATATATGATTCAATCCAGTTTTATGTCGATAACTATTTGTATAATTGAAGTTTTACTAAAATAAGATTTAAAGATAAAATAAAATGCGAATGCATTAGAATTTTTTATTTTCTACTGGTTACTGGCGAATGAAAAAGGCAGCAGGAATTGTACAAAGGAAATTCAATTAGTTAACAAACCTCCGCTTTCCGCTGTTCCCTTCAAACTGGCATTTCATATGAACCATTTGGACTTAATAATACAAATAAAAAAGTTATATATATGCCTATAAAGTACAGCATGAATCCAAAAAATTTCCCTGCTTATTTAGGAGGTTAAACCAAGTTAAGAAAACAATTTAATATTTAACACATGATATCTAAAACCGCCTTCCGTTCTCATGTAATATTTAATCCATACATGATTTATTAAAACCCATTTGGCGCACGATAGGAAACTCGGCACAACTATAAAGTACCGTATGTTACTATACTGCCATTGAAATCTAACAGTTGTGGTAACGTAGTTCACTCACCAGATTTAGTTCTAGAACTTATATTATTTAACAAATGTAACTACACTTCTGTATTCACTTATTATGTCGTAGGTTGATTGAGTATTTCCAAATTACATCGTACATCTTTTGTTATTTTAATAAGCAGAAATTTCACATTTTGCTGCATTTCTCTCAGTATATCGCAAAGATATACTTTTATGATGAAAAAAGCAGCTTTGTACAAATGTGTTTTTGGCGACCACGTATCCAATCTTATTAGTTTGCATAAAACAATTCAGTCGTAAATAAAGAAACACTTAATCAAATTATTCAATTATAACCACTAAATACATTTTTTTTTTTAAATAGTAAAGTAATGAATCAATTTTAGTCACTGAGTAAATATTATGGGTAAATAAATGGATAACCGTTGTATTATCCATTCTTTAGCTAAGTCACTTTTAACCGTGGTATATTCAGCACACAAAATCACAATGACATGGGGTCATATAGAAGATATATATCATGGATCTGTAATTTTCCCTTGAACATTGGGTTCTTTTTTTATAGTGCATTGCCAATGCATAAAGGTTATGATTAAATGGTCATTTAAACTCAAAATATCTGCTCAGTAATCAGCTGAGTTTATAGTAAAAATATTCTCTGCAACATCTGCTCAATCACACGTGTATTTTTAAATTTTATCCCCATTAGATTAACGTTGAAACTTTAAGGTCTAATGAGATGAAGCTCGGGAAACTTTTTATAATTATGGTATTTTTCCGTGCGTCCTTGGCTCTCAAGCTTTAAAATGAGCTTTCACACGTTACCATACCTTTCTTCTAACATGAGATATTTCGTGGGGACCGATTCACTTGCGAAATTAGACTTACATCTAAATGAAAAAAAAAAAACATAATTTCTATGTGTTACTGAATGAGCAATAGAAATGCGTTGAGATGTAATTTTATATGATGCAGGTTAGAGGAAATCATCGCCTTGAAATGATTGATTGATCAAGATAACCGCGTTACCGTATGAGCAATATAAATGTGTAACATCTAATAACCGATGAATCGGTGTAGCTCACGATGATGGATGTTGAGGTGTAATTTTATGTGATGCAGGTTAGAGGAAATCGCTGCCTGGAAATGATTGATTGATCCAGATAACCATGTTACGGTATGAGCAATAGAGATGTGTAACATCTAATCACCGATGGTTCGTTGTAGCTCACGATGATGGATGTTGAGGTGTAATTTTATGTGATGCAGGTTAGAGGAAATCGCTGCCTGGAAATGATTGATTGATCCACATAACAGTGTTACGGTATGAGCAATACAGATGTGTAACATCTAATCACCGATGGTTCGTTGTAGCTCACGATGATTGATGTTGAGATGTAATTTTATATGATGCAGGTCAAAGGAAATCATCGCCTTGAAATGATTGATTGATCCAGATAAACGTGTTACCGTATGAGCAATAGAGATGTGTAACATCTAATAACCGATGGTTTGGTGTAGCTCACGATGATAGATGTTGGGATGTAATTTTATATGATGCAGGCTAGAGGAAATCGATGCCTAGTGATCGATTGATCCAGATAAACGTGTTACCGTATGAGCAATAGAGATGTGTAACATATAATCAACGATGGTTCGTTGTAGCTCACGATGATGGATTTGAGATGTAATTTTATATGATGCAGGTTAGAGGAAATCGCTGCCTAGAAATGATTGATTGGTCCAGATAACCGTGTTACTGTATGAGCAATATAGATGTGTAAGGTCGGATAAACGATGGTTCGGTGTAGCTCACGATGATGGATGTCGAGATGTAATTTTATATGATGCAGGTTAGAGGAAATCGCAGCCTACAAATGATTGATTGATCCAGATAACCGTGTTACTGTATGAGCAATAGAGATGTGTAACGTCGGATAACCGATGGTCGGTGTAGCTCACGATGATGGATGTCGAGATGTAATTTTATATGATGCAGGTTAGAGGAAATCGCAGCCTACAAATGATTGATTGATCCAGATAACCGTGTTACTACTGTATGAGCAATAGAGATGTGTAACGTCGGATAACCGATGGTCGGTGTAGCTCACGATAATGGATGTAGAGATGTAATTTTATGCAGGTTAGAGGAAATCACTGTCCAATTTTTAAAAACGTTTTCATACCAAAATATATTGATAAACGATGTTCTATTTACAACAAATTGCACTTTACTAACCATAAAAGGACAGTATTATAAGTAATATTTGATTGAATATAGAGTACTTATTTGAAAAGAGCATTCTTTTACAAGAGACCCTCTACAGTAGTCGGTTATGCAAAAGTAAAAATTATTGTAATAAAAACTGATAACTAATATTATTTTTGGATACCAAAAATGGTAAGATTTTGAAAAGTGGGAAGAATATCTTTTTGTCATTAAATTCAGGTTATTTTTAGTTCAGCCCTATAAACGTCTGACATTGTCTGCATATGGCCAGGGAGTAGTACCCTTGACTCACACATTTTAACCATTGTCACAGTAAAGTATTATTCGAGACTGGAAGTTACGGTGATGCTATAATAATTGGTGACTCAGGCTACGTATGCAAAAATACCTTATAACTCCCCTAGATGTCTGTGTAACACCAGAGGAACACCTTTACAACGAATCAAAGATTAAACCTGAAATTCAATTCAATTTAATTCATTTATTCCAAAGAAAGATACATAAATTATATTACAAGTTGCATTACAATGGATGTGTCCCCAAAAAGACGATAAGTCTGTGTATGGGGACGAGTCTGTAATCAGTTCTGCCGATGCTATTTAAGAATAAAAACACTGCACTTTCACTGATACTAATTTACATGGAACAGAAATGAAAATATTACATAAATGATACTAAACTTAAACCTACTTTTAACATTATTGCAAATACATAAAAAAAGCAATAAATAAATAAATAAATAAATAAACCATCAACTCACTGTGAAACAAAAATTATTTACAGTGAAAAGAAAGAAAGTGATAAAGGGGGGAAAATATATAAACTGAAGTAGTTAGTGTTTTTGATGGGTTGCTGGGCTGCAGACTTCAATGCATGGGCTCAAAAGTGACCAGATTTACGTGCATAATTGGACAGTGAGAGGGCCTCCGCGCTATCAGCACCTATTTCAAGAAGCCATTTACTTATTTCCCGCTTGTAGACGGCGAGACTGCACCCCTCCATCTCTAAAATATTTGTTGGTAAGTTGCGATAGAGTGTGTGTGAAATATAGAAGGAACAAGATAGTTTTGAACTACGCTGTAGTCTTGGAAAAATGAATCCAAAATGTTGTCTATTCCTCGTATTATAGTTATGCTGAATATTCAAAAAGATACTGTTTTTATTTTTTTTAATGTGCATTAAAAGAGTTTTAATATAGATCTGTCTTACGTTAAGCAATGGAAAATCAAGAAAGAGTTGGTTAGTAGGATATCTTTGGTTTTTATTTAGAAGTATTTTAATTATCGCTCGTTGGGTCACAGCTAGCGGCTCCAAAACGGCCGCCGTTGCCCCTCCCCATCCCAAGACTCCGTAATGCAAGATCGATTGCACAAATGCGTAGTAAACAGTCCTGCGATGGCCCACGGAAAGCACCCCACCGAGCTGCGAAAAGGCATATAGCATCCTTCTAAGACGTTGCTTGATGTATTGAACGTGTGGAACCCAGCACATTTTGTGGTCCATAACTACACCCAAGTATTTATATTGTTCAACACGCTCAACAACACCACAGCCGCAGGCCGCCGTTCCCGGACCACCGCAGGAGTGCATCATCAGCATCCTCGGGCCAGGGTCTTGGTCACTTCTAGAAAATATAGGCATGAACTTTGTTTTACTGACATTGACAGTGAGTGTATTATGGTCAAACCATCGCTTGATATCAGATAGGTCCGAGGATGCCTGATTATACACTGCATCCCAAGTCTTGTCTGCCGAGACCAAGGCCGTGTCGTCCGCAAACAGGAAGAGTGAGCCCTGGATATTTAATTTGGAAACATTATTTACATAGATAAGAAATAATAGAGGACCAAGCGTCAATCCCTGGACCACCCCATAATCTACAAATGCAGTATCGCTGGGAATTTGATTGATCGTCACAAACTGTTTGCGTGATTGAAGAAAGCTTTTGAACCACTCCAGGGATTTATTTTTAATGCCAATAAGTTCTAATTTTAAAATGAGTTTATGCCTATCGACTGAATCAAATGCCTTAGCCAAGTCGAGGTAGGTAATCAATACTTTATTTTTTTCACTGAGCTGGTTTGAAATTAATTGACTTTTTACACACCTCTTAATGACCTTAGAGAGCGTGCATAACAGTGAAATAGGCCTATAATTTGACGTTGTAGATTTAACACCTGACTTAAATATAGGAAAGACTTTTGCAATTTTTAATAAATCAGGGAAAGAACCACTCATGAGACTTAAGTTAACAATGTGACATATTGGTTTACATAAATGGTCGATGTTACTTTTAACTAAGTCTGATGGAATTCCGTCATGATCAGGTGCAGTCCTTCCTTTAAGGCTTTGAACGACATTTTTAATTTCAAGTTCGGTGACTGGTCTCAGCTCAAAAACAGACTCCACGGCATGATCCCGGTCAGACACGGGGGGAGGCCCAGCAGGCCTCAGAGCACTTGCCAGCTGAGAACCCACGGAGGAAAAGTAGTCATTGAATGAATTGCTGATTATTTTGATTTTGTTTGGGGTGACAGCCTCGTCGCCACTGCAGAATGACTCCACTGGAAGTCCCTCCTTTGCCGCCGGTCTGCCGGCGACCTCGTTTACAATTCTCCAAAACCGCTTAGGATCCCCCTCCGCTTCATTAATTTGTTGCGTATAATAAGTGTATTTAGTTCTTTTAATAAGAGAGTGTAAAACATTTCTATATCTAATAAATCTTTGACGGAGTTGCGCATTGCATGGTTCATTCATTGATTTTTTTTCTTAACTTATCACGCTTCCTTATTGATGTAATTAATCCCAAAGTTATCCAAGGCTTTAATTTTGCATTTTTTTGCGGCTTTCGAATCATTATAGTTGATGTTTCAAGAACAGATTTTGTAGTTAAGTTAAATTGCTCAATAGACGTTTCAAGTGAATTAGAATTAGTCACAAGGTCCCAGTTTTGATTAATTAACTTTTCCTTTACTTTTAACCATTCAATCTTTTTTGTCTCAGACGGTACTTTGTGATCAGGTTTTTTAACGTTAAATGATATTTCGGTAAAAACTGGGTAATGATCTGTTATTGACGTTTTAACGATAGCTGAGTACAAATGGGAGTGACTTTGAGATTTTACGAAAATGTGATCAATACAGCTTTGACTATTTGGGCGTGTAAATTTATCAATGCATGTAATAAACCCAAGCTCGCTCATGAGATCCAGGTAATGCTCTTCGGTTGAGTTAGGGACACCGTTTAAAATATTACAATTGGTATCACCTATAAATACTTGAATCAACCTTTCTTTTTCCGGAGAGAAAAATTTAGTTTGCAACCCATTAACAAAATCAATTAATCTCGTACTTGGACTTCTATAGACAGCAGTTATCTCAAAATTATTTCCGGAACAGTGGAACGACAGCGATAAGGAAGTTGCGACTCCACCTATCAACAGCTGATTAGCGGTCACTGATATCGATAAGTCAACGTACACCACCACTCCATCGTTTTGGTTCAAATTGTTTTGAGTATGAAATATATTGTACCCATCGATATGCATTAAATCACTGCCGCTATTCAACCACGCCTCACTTAAAACTATAAAATTAAACTTAATTCCCGTAGATTCTAAAAACACTAAAAACTCATCAATATTTTTTTTATAGCTTCTAATATTTATGTGAATCACTTTCAGACCAGCAAGTTCCCTCTTTCTATTTACATTAATCTTAAAATCATTAATATCATAAAAAGTTTCACAGCTAGTTGGAGGTTCATCGCTATCAAATGGAAAGAATACCATAAAAAACCTGAGTGCCTGCCATCCAGCTGCCAATTTATAGTGTACTATGTAATTTCTTTAAGCCAATTAATCGAATCATTTACTTACTTCTTAGCTTATCACCTTAGCGCTCCGTTAGCACAAAATAAATATTGTTTAGAGAATGTTAATAATAATAATGTCATTAAGTAACAACTATACAGAATTGAATCAAAGATATAATGTAAAGTGAGAATTTGGTTATTGTAACTCATATAAAAATATACTGAAATTTAACATGCAAACAATTAATGGCCTTTTTATTTTATACAGGGTGTCCAAAAAAAACGTTTACAGACTTTGGGATGTGATTCCTGATACAAAAGTAAAGAAAAAAGTTCCTATGAAGGTATGTCCGAAAATGCATATTTACCCAGATATCCGCCATTTTGTTTTTTCCACTTAATAATTTTTATTACGGTGACGGATTGATCTAGGAACTTCATATTTGGCATGGATCTTTATAATACTAATGTCCATTTCCATAATAAAAATTATTTTTTTTCCGATGCATATTTTCAAAATGGCGGCCATTTTAAATTTTTAAACTCAAATATCTCAAAAACGGTAAATTTTATAAAAATATTGAAAGAGACAAAAAGTTGACAAATTAAATTATCTAAACAACAAAACCAAGTTTGTAAAGATCTGCCAACAAATAACGGAGTTGTTGAGATTTTTCTCTTAAAATAACCTAAATTGGCATTAATCATAGTGCAAAATCAGTGTTTTTCTGCATAAAAACCACAGTAACTCCGTTATTTGTTTTCGGTTCCTTACAAACTTGGTATTACTGTTTAGATAATTTAATTTGTCAACTTTTTTTTAATGTTACCGTTAGTGTTAATACGGTAACATTAACGGTATTAATGTTACCGTTAATGTTATTAACGGTAACATTAATAACGGTAGATATTAATGTTACCGTTAATATCTCAAAAACGGTAACATTTTTATAAATTTTACCGTTTTTGAGATATTTGAGTTTAAAAATTTAAAATGGCCGCCATTTTGAAAACACGCATCGGAAAAAAATAATTTTTATTGTGGAAATGGACATTAATATTATAAAGATTCATGCCAAATATGAAGTTCCTAGATCAATCCGTCACCAAAATAAAAAATATTAAGTGGAAAAAACAAAATGGCGGATATCTGGGTAAATATGCATTTTCGGACATACCTTCATAGGAACTTTTTTCTTTACTTTTGTATCAGGAATCACATCCCAAAGTCTGTAAACGTTTTTTTTGGACACCCTGTATAATATACACATATATACACTCCCATACACATATACATATATTGTTATCAACAAGTTTCAGATTTTTGTAGAATTACTTTTAGACCAAGAAGTAAATAATAAAACAGATTACTGGAAATGTCATTTGTTGATTCTTAGGAAAACATAGATTAGATAATATAAAGAAATATAAAAAAAACTTGTCAACTAAGTTAACTATTTTACGATAGTGCGTGCAAAATACATCAATGTTCAGAACTAAGATGAATCGAATAACTTACATACAGCTTGTCAATTGAAATATTTGAAACAATAATTATTTTAACTATTTATATAACAACATAAATATTTTACCTGAATTAAAGCAATTAAAAATAAAAATGAATAACTTTTTATTAATTGGAAAGTAAACAATCCCTCCTAAAGCAATGTAAACGTTGAGATAACGATAATCCTTTGGATTTTAATCTTGCGTTTTGACCTAATTTTAAGTTGGAAAATGTATGCAATCTGAAAAACAATAATTTATTTGCCAATTATCTTGGAAAAAAATGAAAATATTTCATTCTAAAAATGTTTTTAAAAGGGAAAAATTTCTAAACATTTTACTATTGTTTCATCCTTGTTAGTAAAATATTGTTTGCATTGAGTTTAATAAGAATAAAAAGCTTTTAAGTTTTAAGTATAAATCTAACTAAGGTGAGAAGAAAAAAAAATATATGTATATGATGGCTAAAACTATGTTACTGTTCTGCGGTTCTGAGGGACGGTCACGCCTTGGAGGTCGGGGCCGGTGTCGAGGCGGGCTGCGGCGCCGTCGACGGCTGCTTGGCGCTCATCTCTGTTGTAGCTGCGGATGCTGCGTCGGTGGTCCCAGCCGGGGCAGTGGCTGACTGCGAGGTTTGGTCGCTGTTCTGCTTCGACTTCAGATGGTTTACTAACCGCGCTAGGTCCTCCATGTCCTTGACTCTTATGGTATTGCTGTTAGGGCGCAACTTTACCAGGACACGACCGTCTTTGATCCAGGCGTAGGCCAACTTATCTTGCTTGACCAGCTCCCTGCCTCTGTTGAAAAGGTCTCTCGTTTGGGCCGTTAGGTGCTCATTGAAATAAATTATGGTTTCAGGGAAGCTCCGGTGTATCTCCTTGGCTTTGAGGACGCCTTTATCCTTCCTGGCGGCCATCTAGTCAGCCTTAATCGTCCGGGTGGCAAATTTAACTACAATGGCAGGTGGGCGTCCTCCGATTGTGCGAGTGGGTAGCCTATGTGCTGCTGATATGTCATATCGGTTGAAACCTACATTAATGCATTAAGATATGTCTTCCAAGAGCATGAAGATGTTTTCGCCCGCTGTGAGAGGAACACCCGTAATGATAATATTGTCCACACGCGAATATTGCTGTAACTCATTAATTTCAATTTTTAAGTCTTTCACCTGATTAGTTAATCTACGGTTATCGCCCTGGATTGTGCGATTAGTCTTCTGAAGTTGCCACTTTACATTGCAAGTATTCAAATTCAGATTTCAAATTGTTTAGGTCCTTAGTGTAGTTTTAAAATTATCTTACAACTTACAGAGTTTGTCCTTCAACTGTTCGTTTTGTGTTCGTATTCCATCAAACGCCTCGGCAAATCACTGTATAAAGAATGTTCGGAGAGTTTGCATTTCTTACAGTTTCGCGGCAAGAGCACCCGCGATCTCCCGCCATTATGTTGTAACTTCTGGTAGTATATGTTCTTCCTTGTGTGTAAGTAGGCCTACAATGTGGGTACAATTTGGCCCTTATGGCTTACAATATGTGGTCAGCATATGGCAATCCAACCCATATAATATAATATATATATATATAATATATAATATAACATATATATTATATTATATATAATATATATAATATTTACAAGGGCCCTTATATTAGGGGGGCCTTGTACTATTTTTGTACAGTTTCATTCTTCGGAATCAGTATCCTAATAATTATTACTGTTTGCTACTAAAAACTAATTTCATATTACTTTTATTTATCAATCAAAAATATCTAGAATGGGCGTGAGAATGCTGCAAAATGAAATTGCCAAACAGGGAGATGACAAAAAAATGCAATAGTTTAATTTTCAAGGAAATTTGTAAAAAAAACATGTGAACAAAGCTATGTACGATTAATATAATCATATAATCATAAAAAAAATTGATTATATTGAACCATCCCAGGTTTTCTTAGCGAAATCGCCTTAGCGAATGCTTTTTTAAATTTTCTTTTTTCAAAATTTACTTTTCAGTTTTTTCTACCTATTGTTATAATTTTCTTATAATAATTTTTCTTATAATATTTTCTTTTTTTTTGTTATAGTTTTTTATTGTTATAATTTTTCTTCCTCTAGCTTCTCTTGTAGAAGGAGGATTCTCTTTGTAACATTGTGCTCCTCCTTTTCATGTTCCGTAGTTACTTGGAGGGTTTGATCCTTGTCTTTGCAAGGGCAACGGCTTCACTCTCTTTGAGGACTGGCATCCTTCTGCTTGTAAGATGCCTGGTCCCAAGAACAGTTTTTCGAGGTATGGGTTTGGGTCTTAATCAGACTTGCTGCTTCTTTTTCCATTAAATTTCTTTAATTCAAATTTAAATTCAAACGCCGCAGAGGTCGGTGTGGCCTAGGTGATGGAGAGGGTGAGTGGTTCGCAACAGCTGTACTATGAATGATTCAAATTGTTAGAGAGCTTTAGCCTAAATTTCACTATTATATGTCGAGTTATTCCGTTGCTCCAAGGACTATCGAACTATACATGAGTATATGATTCACTCGAGTATTGTTATGACGGGGAATTTACATGAATTCAAAACACAATTCAAATCAGTTGCGGCGTGTAGGGCTCGTCCCTCTTCCTTTTCTTACATTTAGATTCTTGCATGCTCATCAATAGGAAAACAAATTGGGCTATAAAGCTTCAAAATATATGGAATAATATTTTATATATCATATAATATAACCATAAAACAATAAAAAAATACATAAATATACAGAAAGGCACGATATAATTAATTAATAAATCTTGCTATTGAATCGTCAATGGCAAAACAAAATACTTCGAAGGTTAAGTTTATATTCCTCATTAAAATTGTAATATCATATTTGCAGCTGTTGCACTATTATATAAAGAAATCCCAAGTGGTTTAAAAATTATCAATGTTCTGTATATATATTGAAATTATCAAACTACAATCATGATTTTTGTTTCTCTGTTAAAGGAAGGATATTAAAATCTTGTTTTTCGTTTGTTTTTAAACAGCGCATTCTGCCGGTCCACAGGCATACTATTGGATAACCGATAGTTAATTAAGAAATTGTTTAACGGTCAGTTTAACGGACGGTTAAGGTAAACCTCCGTTAAGAAAGTTTGGTGAAATCCGGCCTTAGTATATTATAGATAATTTTTACTTTGTTTAGTAATGAGTGAAACTGTGCTCTAAGTGAATAATAGACCGTGAGAAGTGTGTGAACCTAATTTAACTACAGTTTTTTGTGTGTATATCCTTGGTATTATATGTGTATGCTCTGGGTATTTTGCTTCGGCCAATGTAAAGGGTCCGTATGTACGAGGTGTGGGTAGATTATATATTACACATGTTGATTACATGGTTTATATCTTTTTGGAAGAGAAGAGGAAGCATTGTACAGTTAAAAAACTAATCATGCCTTCTAATATTGTGGTTGTTCAGATAATTCTATAAAACTTTTTTAGGTTTGTAATGAAAATAGAAAATATTCTAAAATAATTTTTTACGGGAGTAATTGTTTTCATAAATAAAAATAAGAACTGTGCAAGTTACGATAGTATAAGCCCATTGGGTATGAGATTCAAGGAAAGTTTCAACAGTAGCTTTTCACTTCCTGTGCGAGATATTTATGGCCTTCCCAACTTCACATTTCCGGAACTATTTTACTGTCCTGGCCTTTAACTAGTGAAATGCCATTGTCGATTAAAAATATTTTTAATAATATTAATTGCACAAAATTTTATTTTTGGAAATCTACTTAAAAGGAACTTAAAAATTAATGTATTTAAAAAACTGTAAACCATTTTGAATAAAATTGTTCAGCAAAGCGAAGTTAAAAAAAAACTAAACTAAATAACTAATACTTTATCTGCTACAAAAAGGGAAAAACAGATATTTTAATAAAATTACGGGATTATCAAGGAGTTCTGAAATTAACGTTAACGATTATTTTTTCGAATGTCACATCCTTTAAGATTTTAGAACACCGAATTGATTCCCTCACTCAGCCAGTTCAGCATTAAGACTTGTGTGTTTCTACAAGTCCAGACTCCAGGGTCAGTCTCGAGGTGACAATATCTGTCTAAAAATGTATGTGTCATGGGTTTAACACATACCAGTAATAGTTTATTGCAAATTTTGCGTTCGTATCAATGCGGTAATCCATCAAAAGTGAAAGATGGCGGTGGCAAACATCTAAAGGTGTCGCTAAGTGAGCTGCCGCTCCGCTCAGGGACTGGATTGACTGGCGCAGCTTCACTTACACTGCAGCTGTAGGAGTGAACTGTAGTTGTGCGTTTAGCATCTCCATTTTCAAATGTATAAGGTAACAGACTATATTATAGGTACTCATCTATATATAAATTTTACATGAAGTAATACAACAGTTAAAATATTGTAAAAATATTAGGATTGAAATCGTTAGCACAATTATGTTAAACATGTTTTACATTTCGCTGTTACCTCAATCCTAACCTGTAATGGACCAAATACAATTACACTCTAACTTAATGAATACTGGGTTTTTAATAAGAAATTAATTTGTACCAAACTAACTATTTAAATGCTTTTAGAAACTTTTTTAACAAATTAAATATATATTAAAATATTCTTGCTTTTGTTTTATGTTTTGCTAGTAAATAAACATGTCATCGTCGATTTACTTAACGATTTCACTCTCTTATTTGATGGTTTCTTACTGTCGAAACTCACGTTGTTGATACATTTTATCTTGGCAATGATATTATTTTCCAGAATAATTAGTAGAATTTTGAATATTTCAATATTTTATTATTTTAATTTTGAATATTTTAGAATATTTGGAATATTTTAGATTATGATTTGTAAGCTTTACAAAATATTAAAGAGTCTGTGTTAAGATTTTTTTAAGTTTATTCATTCCTTTGCCAAGAATACATTTCATTCTCCCTCACATGTTTTAATAATGTTTAATTTTTAAGTAGCAAAAGGTTATGACCCTCATAAACTATTTTTAAATTACTGATTTATTTCATACATCTGTTATTTCGTAAGAGAAAAGATAAATTCCCTTAGATGTAATTAATTATAGAATATCATTGTTCAAGGTACTATAAGTAGTTAGCGTTGGAGTCCCGTGTTCTTGTGTGCTGGGTGCCTGTAACAAGACCGCAGCCTGAGCTACAAAGGCAGCGATCCTCCTGAGGTTGACCGCGCTCGCCCGAGGCCGCGTTGGATTCCTTCTCGCAACTTATCGTATGTTATTGCGTTGCAAAATAATAAGCCGAATCCTTTGAGAGTAGCAGTGGTTAGATATGGAAATTATTCAAATCAAATTATAATCAACCAGCCTCTGGAGTAAACAATTTAACCCACAACAACTTCTTGTATTGATCTCAAAAGAGTTTTTAAGTTAATTTTAAATAAATTTGAAAATAAATTATATAAATAACAACTATTTCGTACGATTTATTAAAGATTACAACTATAGAAGTATTGCAAAGTAAAATATTTTAATAATAAGCGAAATAATTAATACAAAAAAAGAACGAACTAAAAAATTGGACATGCATAGTTTCAACATTAAACGCATTTTCAAAATCATTAGGTACATACATATAAAATAAATTAACGCTTGCCTCTCCCTTAGGTCGTAAAATTAACTACTTCTTTTAATTTAAAAAATACAACACCTTTTTTATTCAACATTGAGATTATACAAACTATTTTTCAATAAATATCTCTAACATCTCTAGCTGTAATACACATGTTGTAAATGTTACAGGCCTACACAGTTTGTTATGGTAATGATGCGCTCAACAAACTTATTGCGCTTTACGTTCCCTAATTTGACTCTAAAGGAATGGAGGTGCTTAATTAGGTGAGACTTTCGAAAAAATTTCAATCTACAAGTTCTCGTTATATTTATAAAATTCCAGAAGATAATATATATATATATATATATATATATATATATATATATATATATATTATCTTCTGGAATTTTATAAATATAACGAGAACTTGTAGATTGAAATTCACTGTATTCTGTATTCACTGTATTCTGTATTATTAATATTTTATACAACTAATTACAGCTGTATACAGTCTCCGGCAATGCTTTCCTTATATTGTTGTTTATGAGGGGTTTTCTAGATAAACAAGTACTTACTACTCGATTGTTGAATCTGGCGCACCCAACGCTAACTCAACTAGATTGGGGTTGTTTTTCTTGTTTTGTACATCCTGTTTTGATTCGTTCCTATCTGTTATTACTAAGTTTCTGCCCTGATAACATACACAGTGCAAGTAATTTTTTTTTATAATCACACAAACATACTGTAATAAGCTATTTAAAGAGCATTAAATAGTTAGGTTATAAATAACCTACGGTGTACAAAAATCTCTCCTTCAATACTTACAGAAATAAAATTATAATAACCCAAATAATTCACATAGGTTTCATTTTAAGAAATTTCTTATTAAAAGTCTCAAAGAGTAAAGCTGATAATATTCAAATGAAGAATGTACTAATAGTTATTTGTGCTTCTAGGGACTTAAGTACAATGTTTTCTCCCTGAAGGGACAATTTCCCTGAGGGAGAAAAGTACTTTAGTCCCTTGATGCACACAATATTTTTCCTCCACCTACACGAATAAAATTTAGGCCTAATAGGCCTACCGTAGATAATTTAACTTTACCTTTATATGATCCCTTGCTCCATCAAGCTGGATCTGTCACATCAACATAAAAACACACAAGGTAGGCCATATCAATTTTGAAGAACACGAAAAAACCAAAATATAATTTAAGCCTAGTCAAAAGTTTTACACTCATGTTTTGGACTTCTTAGGTTAATAGCCTACCCAAGCAAAATGTAAACAAACACCTACACTGCCACGGCCATCTCTAATACTAGAGATGCTGCTCACCCACTGCTGACTGAATGGTCAGCAGGTGAGCAGCAGCTACAGCTGCTATTAGCCAACAATGAGTAACGAAACAAATACAAGTAACAGCTGACTGTGGCTCATGTTCTTTTTAATCTCTCTTTTAATGTTATTCTTATGTAACTAACTTTAGCCCCGTGGTACGAAAAAACTCGAGTTTTCCCTAGATAGAAAGATTAAGTATTCAAGTCACATGGGATAGAAATTAGTACTTTACTATTCTATTCCAAGGAGTAAAATACGGCTTTGAATATTATTTAAAGTACGTAGGGCTTTAAATAGTAGGTGGAGGAAAATAAAATTTGTTTCCATTGAACGCAAATATTTAAATTTTAAATTAGCCTCGGAGCTATGATTGTGATTACGAAATCCCAAGGTAAGATAAGATAAAAATGAAAGGAGTTACAGATTGGATTATATCTGTAATGCACTATTAACCGCCATTACGGTAAATTGTTCACCTCATTTGTGCAAATATCAATTTATCAACGTAAATAAGAATGTATATATACAGTATATAATTCCGTAAGCGAATTGTTCCCCATGAAATATCTCGAGTTTGAAGAATTATAGGGTAAGATATGACGGCTCATTTGAAAGCTTTAGGGCCAAGGACGCAAGGAAAAATAACAGAATTATCAAAAGTTACCTGGGCTTCGCCCCGTTGAACCTTGAAGTTCCAATGTTAATCTAATGGGAAGAAGATCTTTACACGTATGATAAAGCTGATGTTCCAGTGTTTAATTTGTATCATAAATCAGCTGGTTTATTTACTTGAATTACAAACACATCATGACATAGGTAAGGTTAAAACTATTTTTACCACGTACGGTAGTAATATAGTGCAATGATTTTTTTCCATACAAAATAGGATTCTGTATTTTAATACAGGGTAAATTATTGGCAAAGTACTAATTGGATACCGCCACAAAGTTTCGTCAAGATAGGAAATATTTTATTAGAAAATCCAAACGTGTAAATTCACACTACAGCTTTAGAAAAATACAATAACACTGCAAGGAGTTGATAAATTGGATCTTATTTGTGTAGAAAAACTATCCATTTTGATTTTTAAAAGTCTTTTCCCCTTCAAGCCACTAGTTTTGAATTTATAACAATCTAAAACAATAGAATCAAGCAATACATTACGATATATATTAATATATTTGGGTTTCAAAAACGTTATAATAATATTATTACTGTTTCGACATTTTTATAAAATTCTAGTTAGTTATATTAGCATTCTAATAAGATTAATAAATACGTAATATAGCGTATCATATAGAACTTAGCAGTTCTTAAACTGGTCCACAATGTGCCACGTGGCTGTGAAATCAACGTCTGGAAAACATGTTTTCCGAGTCGAACCAGAGCGACCCCCTCACTGTATCGTTTGTCTCACAATCAGGCGAGACTCCGGTTTGACAAATGGTCTGTATACAATACCACAGACTTTGATAATTGTCATTTGACATCGCCTATAGACCATTGAGTCCGACTATCATCAATTGTGCGAATGTAATTGGCTAGCACTATTGAGTCCTTACAATCAACTGTAGACTGAAATCAACATTTCCTTGTTGCAAATCGTGTGATAGTTTTGAGTTTCACTCTAAACCCAAAAATCCAAATGTATAGAGTTTTTTATGAATTATTATGAAGTATACTTGTTGAAAGGGTTTAATTGAATCCTTAGTCATATTTTTTTATATTTTGAGCTAAGTCATTTTAATAAAGTATTATAACTAATTCTAATCCATGCCAATGGCGTCGATACAGTATAAAACATCCAGTGATAGATTTTTCACATTTCTAAATTAGATTTGGGCTATTTTTGCTTATTCATAAAAAAAGTAAAATAAAGTAAAAAGATAATGAATATGTAAATCTTTTTTTATTGTTGTGAGTTTCAATGCAAATTCAACGCCCGTTTTCGTCTCATTCTTCCTTAAAAGAGACATTAATTATTTACCAATCTGTTACCATCATGATACCATGACATTATTTTCATTCATTCATGATACTATTAGCCACGCCTGCATGTAACATAAAAATGTATGAATTGTTTTCTATGAGTGTACATTATTACTTTATCAAGAAATACCTTAACCCTCGTATTTTTTTACGGTATGGTCCAATATTCGAGGCTTACAATTCAATAACCACCCAGGTTTATACGGTATCCAGATTATATTTTTATTTGATTGTAAAATCTAGAAAGTTTTATTCGCTAGATTTTAGTATTAAAAAGAAAAGCATGTTTTATTCTAATTAAATTTTTCACTTTTGAATTTTACATTTTTGCTTGTTCTTAAGGAAGAACATATTAAAGTAATAGATATATTTAACCATTGGTAAAAAGTACTTTTCTTATTCTTAATAAAAAAAAGTACTCTTAAATGATTTAAACCGGTATACCATTACGTTGTTACGATCTTTTAACCTGCAATACATTTTATTCATGGTAGATAGATTGTTAAATAAGGGTTGTAAGAGTATAACATCACCATAATACGAGTATAGAATACTCTATATGTATCATCAAGCACACATGCAACCTAAAATATATGCGTTTTACTTCAACACATTACAAAACCAAAACTTAAAATCTATCTTTTGTTTTATTTTACAATAATTTTAAGAATTAACAATTAATTAAGTGGTATTGTTGTAAACTGTGTGTTCCTATTTTGTAAATAATGTGATTATATTGTAGTTAATTCAATGTTAAGAACGGTTAATTTGTTAACTGATTTTTATGACAAAAAAGCAAATGAAACAATGAAGGCAAATAATGTAACATATTTAGATGGCCAACATACACTCGAATATCAATTGATCTTTGTCTTGCTGAAGTAATAGTTGTTTGCCTTTGGCAAATCGCTTTAATGGGTGCACATTTATAAGCAACATAAATTGTTTTCTTTTTCAACATGCGTCCAGAAAGTTCATTCCCCTCTGTTAGTTTTTTTACTCCTCTGCATTTAGCATGCCAGAATATATTTCATCATCCCTATTGACTTCATATGATTTAAGATAATTTCCCCTTTATTTTATATTGATTTGAGACTAAAATAATTCATGCTTTCTATATTACATGTCCATAATTTATTACATTCTCTGAATAAAAAAAAATAATAAAAACTGTCTAAATAACTGTCTACAAACAGTTTCTTACTTACATATTGACAGTGCATTAGAAATTGTCATGACCCTCTCTCCAAGAGATATCATATATGAGAACACAACTTCAATCGTTGAATAATCTTGCATGAAAATCTATAAACAATATGTAGGAATACAGTTTTTTGTCTTATGTTCAAGTGTGTAGTGTAATTAATAGATTTCACAAAGTTATAAGTCTTCAAATGTAATATGCTATTTTTTCAGTAAAAGCTTCGATGGGCTACGATTTATTAGTATAGAATATTTTTCAATATGGATATAGTAGACATTGGTTATCATGATGTACCATGAGGGGTGATTTGTTCGCTGTATGTACTTACTGGGTGGTGCTAAACGAACAACAACTTTTAGCAGCTGAAAAACCACGCAAGTGATCTCTAAGCTGTGTCAGCTGCGAACGATATTCAAGCCTTTTTCAGGGCCAATTGAAAATTTTTAACTTTTAGCTGGCTAAACGAGCGACCCGATAATGAGGTATCATGAAAACATGTCATTAATTAAACAATAGAAATACTTTGTAAAACATTTATGATAGAAAAACATGTGTGAATGGATAATAATTGGTCGAGAGTAAAAGAACTATATGTATTGATAGTTTTCATACAGTGAGTGACGCATAGTTATAAAAATAAAAATACTGTATTGAAAGAATACTTACGGTCAACTTTTTTCCTATGTATGTTTTCAAAATGGCGATCATTTTAATTTTCTTAACTCATATATCTTAAACCCGGTAAATTTTATCAAACTTTACAAGAACTAAAAATTTGACGAGTTTAATTAATAACTAAAGATGCCGAGTTCATAAGGATCTGACTACAAATAATAGAGTTTTTGTGATTTTTCTATTAAAATAACCTTAATTTGCATTAATAATAATGCAAAGTTAACGCTTTTCTGCTGAAAAATCACAATAACTCCGTTATATAATGTCAGATTCTTACATTCTCGTATTATTGGTTACGTACTTAAAATTGTCGAATTTTTGTCATTCATAAAGTTTTGATAAAATTTACCGGTTTTAAGATATTTTAGTTTACAATTTAAAATGGCCGCAACTTAAAAAATACGAAACGGAAAAATATTTTTATTTTGGAGATGGGCATTGGTGTTACTAAGGTCAAAATGATGAATGGTCACATGTCAAAAATGAAGTTCCTACTTCAACCGTAAAACAAATAATAATTATTAAGTGAAAAAAACCAAATGGCGGATATAAAATTACATATACGACACATACCATCACATGAACTATTTTGCATATTTTTACCCAAAAAATATGAAAAATAGTTACTTCAGATATCAGCTGTACGTGGTAACGAGTGTAGTTGTCTAGTGTAGTAGTATAGAGTGTAGACAGTGCTACCAGATTTGTAATAACTATTATACGTGTTGCTTGAAACCGACCAATTTATTTTTATACAGTACAAATGTTACTTTTAGTTCTAAATCAATGACATCCGACCAATTGTGAATGTCTATAATCACTAAAAACTTCACATATTTACAGTTGAACATTAACAGTTGTTTAAAATGTTATATTCAATTCCAATGTTATTTTAATGTGAAATTTTGGGATTTCAATGGTGGATAGCGCTATTATTTTCAGTCCAATTCTCATCAGTTTTTGGCGGAAACAACTACAGACCAAGCTATATCCAACGACACCAAAAACTTGAAAATCGGTTAAAAATTGTAGGAGGAGTTCTGTACACCAAAAAAACCTTAGGGTATTAAATAAGTATAGTATTATTTAAGTATTATTACAACAGTAATTTTCTTTGAACGTTGAAAAATATTTGGACAAAACTTTAAACTCTTTGTTTTATTAAGTAGATTTGAATTTAAAAAGAGTTATGCCATGTTGATTCTCCTACGTTTTTAAAATCACATTCAAAAGACGACATAACGACCGGGTTTGTAAGTGTGGTTTGGATTGCGCTATTTTTTATATTATTTTTATAAAAAAGCTGGCAGGCCTCTTTTTGCCTTACTTTGACCCGTCCACATAGAGTATTGATCTGTGCGTGGAACGCATTAGACAAAGTGAGGGTGAAACTACGGTAAAGGTGAAACGTACTGATAAAAGTCACTGGCAAGTAGGGGGACTTGGCCGCCTGTCCGCCTGCTGCGGGATGAGCGGGATGAGCCCCCCCCCGAGACCACCCAAGTTGCGGAGCTCCCCCCCCCCCGAATTAGTAGAGGTATTTGACAATCTTTTATTTTATTTTTTTTTTAATTTTTTTTATTTATTTATTTATTTGTTTTTCTTTCGTTTATTTCATTTTTCAATTTACATAATTCCATTCCCGCCTTAACGAGACCCACGCCATCAACGTTAGTTACATAACCGTCCGTCTGTCCTTGAAACACGCGCGCTTTTTTCAAAATGTCGGTCGACTCATACACTGCAAGTAAGCAATTCACTCAGTCTTACACAGTCACTCGTGCGGTACAGACATGAGCGCGTCCGGATTAATAGACGACTACTTGAACGCATTCATGGCCGACATTAACGCCGCGGACGACAACGCTACAGTTGAGCAGATACCAGTTCCACCACCGCCGAGGCCTAAGAAGAGGATAAGACCTACGCCTAAGCCTAAAGTGGAAGAAACAGCAAAACCAGGATGGGTTCCAAAACCATCAGACGACTGCCAAATCGTGTCGTGGCTTGAAAATGGACAATTTTACGCGGTGCAGAATCCATCAAACAGCGGGCCAGTGCTTTTAAAAATGGAAATGTATGACGGTTCGGATATGATGTACACATGTGGATTATTTATAGACAAGAACAGTGAATTATACGAGAGCGTCAACCAGGTAGTGGACAAATCGGAGAATATGTGGATTAATAAAGCTACGGGAGTACTGAAGATTAGCGGCTTGACGCAAACAGTAACACGATACAGTAAGACAGTAGAGAAACCGAAAAAGCCAGTGGTAAAACCGAAAAAGCAAGCTGCACGTAGAAGACCCACCAAGAAAACATTGTAGGAACATCGTCTAGACACTGTGGAATGCGACCTCGCCGAACACCTGCGCTCATAAAAAATCCATGATGGTCGCCACCCTTCTCGACCACCTGCACAAACAAAAGACCCTTCTCAGAATTCATCGACCACCTGTACAAACAAAAGAAGCGGAGCGACCCTTCTCAGATTTCATCGACCACCTGCGCAAACAAAAGAAGATTTATGATGTCTAGACACTGTGGAATGTGCCAAACACCTGCGGGACGACCCTTCTCACGTTTCATCGACCACCTGCACTGAACACCTGCGCACATAAAAAATTCCAAGATGGCGTCGCGGGCAACAAAAATCGAACGAACGGACTGACCGAGCATCATTCTTCGCCTGGAGACCACTTCGACTAGTCGCATCATCCACATACTCTCTCATCATTACCATGTCGAGCATCAGCAGCAGCAACATGACTTCAGAGTCCGCACCTGGTGTAACGATGGACCTGCGAACATCATTGAACACCTGCAAGTCCAGCTCTCCGGCCTACACCCGCCTGTCTGATCTGCGAGAGGAGTGCAGATATGCGATCAGCGGGATGGAGCGTGTGACTACTCCATTCGGCGAGACAGTCGTCGTCATTCTCGAGGGACAAGTCGGCGATGATTTCTTCCTACGAGTCTACCTGCCCAGGCGTTTCAACCAAGTCCTGAGCGATCACGACATCGAGCGTTACAACAGCGGCTTCGGAGATCGACTTCGTCTGGTGAAGCGCAGTCCACTTCCAGGCAGTAAATTCACACCGTTGGTATTTTTGTAAAGCAAGAAAAAGAAGACTCAAGATTTAATTAACCTTTATAAATTTTGATAGCTTTCGTAAGCAATAAAAATCCATGTACATTACAGCATAAACTAATGTCTTTTATTTTAAGATGAAACCCCAAACCTTTATTTTAAGAAAAAATGTGTGTGTTATTAGTTTTAGTGTCAGTAGCAGTCATGAGCTTGAAGTGGCAACATCCATTCTCAGCCATTGTGGCTGGTCCTTCAGGTAGTGGTAAATCACATTTTGTGTCCAAGTTTATTGAACACATAGATGAAATGTGTGATGTAAAATTTACCAAAATTAACTGGCATTATGGTAGTGGTGGAGGAGGAGGTGATGTAAGTAATTCCAAAATAAACCACATTGAGGGTTTACCAGACTTGAGTGATTATGATGGTAAGGAACCGATACTGGTGATAATTGACGACATGATGCGTGAGGCAGACGATAGAGTGGTGGATCTATTCACGAAGGGTTGTCATCATCGTAACATAAGTGTGTTCTTCATTACACAAAATCTTTTTCATCAGGGTCGTGGGCAGAGGGACATCTCACTAAATGCTCACTACATTATATTTTTTAAAAATCCCAGGGACAGAGTACAAATCAGATATTTAGCCAGGCAGATATATCCAGACAGTCCAAAGTTCATAGAGGAAGCCTACAGTGATGCCACGAAACAGGCACACGGTTACCTGCTTTTGGATTTGAAACAGTCGACATCCGAGGACATGAGAGTACGCACTTGCATATTTCCCGAGGACCGTATAAACTACGTGTACTTGCCAAAGAAAAAATAGCTAGTCAGTTGCAATCATGTCGTGCTTGAAGAAGGACGCACCGCTGCTCAGAGCGCTGATACACGCAACACCCAAGGAACGCAAGGCACTGTTAAAGGTTTGTGACAAGAGTCGCATTCGTTCAGTCTGCGAGTGCGCCTATAACGTGCTACGTGGGAACGTGTCTCTGTCGAGTAAGACTAAAAGCCAGTTGAGCAAACATAAAGTGGCTCTGAGACGCTTAGTAAGACAAGGACAGTGTTGGGGAAAGAAACGAAATTATTTAGTGCAGAAAGGAGGTGGAGTTTTTATTCCATTACTGTTGGGCACAGTGTTACAGGCAGCAGTCAGTAGTGCATTAGGAAAGTGAAATGGATGTCCAGACAAAAGCATTTTATTTGACTTTACTTAGCGGTACGCCCCGCTCAGCAAAATATTATCCGAAAAATAACACGTCTGATTTCACCGTACAACTATTGAAGTACATTTGCTTGGACAGTAGAGATTGGGAAGTAGCGCTCGTAGAAGTGCATTACCAAGTTCGTTCTCAACAGTAGGGTCCGATGCTTTGCTACAAGTAGTTGGTACAAAAAAGGAAGAACCCAAGAAGTCTGTGGGAAAAGAAGGTAAATCAGTCAACAAAGAAGGTGAATCAACCATCAAAGAACCGACCAATAAGAAACCCAAAATATTCGCACACTTCGAAAGACCGAAACCCGGATACTACAATTTAGTTGAAGAATTGGTGGAAAACATCAATGGGCTGAATTATGTAAAGAAAACTGGAACTATATTCAGTCTTGACGAAGCAAAGCGTCTTAAAGTATCGTTAGGAACTGCGTTGGGACCTGTCACAAAAGTAATTTATTCCCAATTACTCGCACTTCAGTTGGGAACAGCATCGACAGATGATATAATATCTGAACCAAGTTTACTTAAGAGTACTAGACCGGCTAATTTAAATCTTGGTTTACCAGCACTTATGCTCATGCACTGCGATCTGGTTGAAGAACAAATTTTAAGCGATGATCGTATACCACTATTGAGGATTATCAATATATCCCACTCGATAAATGATTATGGAACGTACAAGACGGCATACATAAGTGATCCGCACTACGTGCCGGTGAGAAAGAAGACATTCGAAAGTGTGAGAATTTATGTGAAGGATATCTTAAAGCGAAATCTCTCATTCCGTCACGGAGCGTTGACCGTTAAACTACACTTCCGACCGGCCGCCGCTGCTGTAGATCAATAATGGAGCACGCAAAGAAGATGGCCGTCGTCCCGCAAGAGCTTATTGAGCGTTTACAGTCTACATCATCATCATCATCATCATCGGAGAAGACATCAAACAATTTGTCCACTACGGAAGGACTGGATGTGGAGATGCAGAAAATAATGAATAACAAGAATATAGACGATAGTGAAAAATGGAAACTGTACAATCAGGCGTTGCAACGTTTCTTACACTTTGCCTCTAATAATCGCCAGCCGATTAATATTCCAATCGTGGATGCGACATTCGGTGATGATGCACAACACCCGACACGGGGTGCAGCGGAAGGGCCAGTCGATGAGATTGTCGAAATGTTCTCAAAGACATACAGGAGTGACGCCCGCAATCTGTTACGATTTATGAAAAAACCCGATAGTCGAATCAGTTGGGATATCAACTACTCGGTGTTTATCGATGGTCGAAAACTACCGAATGCAAATATAGTTGATATTTTGAATAACATAGTGAGAGTTCGAATGACCGAACGTATACCACCAGGATGGATGGAAGTGATGACCGCTTTGAAAGAAATGAATGTACCTCTAGAATTTATAAATAATACCAGAGCGTTACGGGAATTGAATGATACATTCAAATCATCATTGCGGATGACCAGTTCACCGAGTGCACCATCACCGCGCAGAACACCGATGCGAGAGCGGCTACGTTCGTGGGCGGTAGTGAAAAGAGGAGCTAAGGAGCGGCGCGGTGAGACATCATTACAGAGAACATTACGTGAGGTCGATGATTATCTAGCCAAAACACCGATTGAAGAAGCGGCGACCGGCGGCTATGCTACGTCAACTCCTGCAAACAGGGATGAATACCAGTGGGAAACGGAGCCGCTGGGCTTTCTAGACAGGTGGGAACCGTATCCGGCCAAGTGAGTATGGATCGTCTCTATTACAACCCCGGCGCGTTCGGCGGTGTCGCACCGCTAGTGCGAGCTGCACGCAAGAGAGATATTTCAAAGTCGAAAGTAATCGAATGGTTACAATCACAGGATACTTATACATTACACAAGCCTGCCCGTAAACGCTTCCCACGCAATCAGTACTCTGTTTTCGGCCCGTATGAACTGTGGCAAGCGGACTTGAATGATATGCGAGGATTGAGTAAATACAACGATGGAGTCAATTACCTGCTGACCGTGATAGACGTGTTCAGTAAACGTCTGTACGTGAGAGCGTTGAAGAGAAAGGAAGGTGCAGAAGTGGCAGTGGCATTCGAAGAAATATTCAAAGAAGCGACTAAAACTCCACGTTGCCTCCAGTCTGACAAAGGAACAGAGTTTACCGGCACCAAGACCAGACAATTATTCAAAAAGTACGGAATAAAATATGTGACTACGCAGAATCCCGATGTTAAAGCGGCAGTAGTGGAACGCGTGAACCGCACGCTAAAGTCTCGCATGTGGCGTTACCTGACTTACAAAAACACTTACCGATATATCGATGTACTGAACAAACTGGTGAAAGCATACAATGCCAGTGAACACAAGAGTCTCGGCGGTGGATTGCGCCCCATCGATGTGAAAAATGATCGGACGATAGCACAAGTGCTACAACGCATGTACAGTAAAATTCCACGTCGTGTTAAGCCCAAACTCAAGATTGGTGACACTGTACGCATAGCAAAGGAGAAGGGTACATTCGCCAAAGGCTACGAGACCAATTGGAGTAACGAAGTGTTTACTATTCGTAAAGTGAACACTCTGATGCCGTTGCCCATGTACACGCTGGCGGACCTCAAAGGTGAAGTTTTGACCGGCCAGTTTTACGAACACGAATTACAGAAAGTGATCTATCGGAGTGATCAGCTATTCAAGATTGACAAAATTCTGGACACTCGTGGCAGAGGCGCCAGTAAGCGTTATTACGTCAAGTGGCGAGGTTACGGAGACGAGTTTAACTCTTGGGTGAGAGCGCAAGACTTGCAAAATGTCTAACTCACAATTCTTCCTTACGCTGCTCAGCAACAGTTCTATGGAATATTTCCCCAACAATAAGGTGTCAAACTACACTACGCATCTTTCGAAACAGATACGATTGGAAGGTTCGTGGGAGATGGCTCTGGTGGAATCTCACTATCCATGCTCATTTCCATTAGTGAACAAAAACGAGATTATAATAATCGAACAGGATACTATTCTTTCCGCCATAGATTTAGGAGATACAGACAAGTACACGTTTACTCTGGACATGGGTTACTACAAGAATATAACCGAACTGGTAAATATGATCAATGATGCGAAGGGTCTCATCGATTACGTAGAGTTCACTTATGACAAAGATGCGGACAGAGTGGAAATAAAAATACTGAAAGAAGACGTGGTTGCAATACATTTAGACAATAAACTGGCTTTACAATTGGGATTCGATCCGCAACAGAAGGACATTGTGAAAAACAATAAAGCGTCATGGCCCCCGAATCTATCGATGGGGCTTCCAGCTAATATGTACGTGTACTGCGATCTGATTGAGCCACAATTGATCGGTGACACTTCTGCCCCACTATTGAAGATTATCAACATTGACAGAGGCGACTACGTGCACGGCGCGAATAAGACTGTACTCTACACCAGCCCGCATTACGTACCGATCACCAAAGGAGCATTCGAGACTGTAGAAATCGACCTCAGGGATCACACGGGGCAAAACCTGTCATTCCTGTTCGGGACGTCGTACGTGAAGCTGCATTTCAGAAGAGCTCTGCATAATAATTAACTGTAAAAATGGCTTCGAACGTTCCGTACATGGCGTACTACTATCGCCAGCATTCGCAGACGGGTGGATCGATAGAAAAAGTGTTTCGCGGTGCCGCCTACCAGAGAGGACATGGAGTCGGCAGCTTCTTGGGCGGAATGTTTCGCACCGTATCTCCGATAATCAAGAGCGGAGTTGCAGCATTGGGCAGAGAAGCCTTAAAGTCCGGAATGGGTTTCCTAGGTGATGTCACTCTACGTACGAAACATCCCAGAGATGCGGCAGAGGAGCGCATGAAAGAGTTTACCGGCTCGTTGAAACGCACGGCCGATGACAAGATTGAACGAGTTCTCCGTGGTGGTGGTGGCAGTGTCAAGCGTCTGCGGCCGGCATCCAAAAAGCGCGGATCGCGTAAGAGTGGCGCGAAACGCGCAACGCGCAAGACTTCCGCGAAGCGCGCAATGCGTGGCGGCAAGAAACAATCGAGTAGCCGTCGCACACTGCGTGTCACACCTCAGTCTCTGGCTAAACTCCTTAGAGGGAGGACGTCATCATCGCCGTCCAAGAAGAGAAAAGCAGTAGTTAAAAATAAAAGGAAAGTAGCAAAGGACATAAGGGATATTTTTAATTAATCATGTCGTTCATACATCAAAGATCATGTGAATGCGTCAAGACGGAGCTGGACTTGTTTTCACTACCGCCCACACAGACGAGTATCGAAAATGGAAAATGGATTCAATACAAACCGATATCCACACTGACGGACGACTCACCGATAGAGTTTGTAGTGCCAGGCAATGGCGAAGAGTACACCGATCTATCACAAACAATGCTGGAAGTCACAGCATCGATAATCAAGGCTGACGGATCGGCGATCGCTGCGGCCGATGCAACAAAAGCTGGTCCGATAAATAACTGGCTACACTCGTTGTTCAGTCAAGTGGACATGTGCATGAATCAAAAATTGGTTACACCACAAAACAACACTTACGCCTATCGAGCGTACATCGAAACAGTATTGAACTATGGATTCGATGCCAGGAAATCTCATCTGTCATCCGTGCTGTGGAACGCCGATGATTCAGGCCATATGGAAAACACCGAAGACGATAATGATGGACTGGAAAAATGACGGAAGCTAACAAAAGGAGGACGAGAAATCGATATGGTCGGTCATCTGCATTTGGACATGTGTAATCAGAATAAATATCTTTTGAACGGAGTCGAGCTACGCTTCAAGTTAAACAGATCGAAAGATGCATTCTCCATGATGGTGCACGAAGGTGACTACAAAGTGCATATCGCCGATGCGAACCTGTGGATTAGAAGATGTAAAGTCAGCCCGACCGTACTGTTGGCGCACAGCAAGATACTGCAGTCCGGAACCGCTAAATATCCAATCACACGAGTGGACGTGAAATCTTTCACGCTCGCTTCCGGCATAAGGAGCAAGACTCTGGACAACGTATTTCTGGGACAAGTTCCGAAGCGCGTGATTGTCGGAATGGTAACCAATTCCGCATTCAACGGTGATGTCAAAAAGAATCCGTACAATTTCAAGAATTTCGATTTGAACTACTTCTCACTGTACGTGGACGGTGAACAGGTGCCGGCCAAGCCGCTCCAACCCAAGTTCTCTCCTGCCGGTAACGCAAAGTCAGTTATGGCGTACAACACAATATTCAGCGGCACGGGGATCTATTTCTCAGACGCTGGAAACGTGATTAGCAGAGAAGATTTCGAAAACGGCTACTGCCTGCTAGTGTTTGATCTGACACCCGACCTGTCTGCCAGCGATACCGGCCACTGGAATCTCGTACGCAACGGCAGCGTGCGCATGGAGCTGGGATTCGGTACCGCGCTAACCGAGACTGTCAACTGTTTGGTGTACGCAGAGTTTGACAACGTAATTGAAATCGATCGACACCGCAACATGATGGTTGACTTTGGTGGTTAGTCTCTCATCAACACTCGCACGAGATGGATCGCTTACGCAGAGTACGTTGCAGGAATTTGGCCGCTCCCATCATTATTGATTTCCAGAGTTTCAAAGACAACATCAATGATTACATAATGAAGGAAGTCTGCGTTATGGAAGTGGACAGCGGGATACTACTGATGCATCACATCGCCAAACCTCCATTCAACAGGGACGAACTGACCATCGACAAACATCGAGAATCACACTGGCTATCGAAACACTATCACGGATTAAAATGGGATCAAGGGGACATTAGCTACTGCGACTTGGAACAAAAGCTACGAAAGATAATCGCCAAACGACACACCGTCTATGTCAAAGGATCGGAAAAGAAGAATTTTATATACAGACATTTAGTTATTGATCACTGCACTACCAAAATTATCGACTTGGATGATATCGGATGCGGTTCACTGGCGACGATCAACAATCTACTATCGAAATCCACGCTGCGATGCCGTCATCACAGATCACCTAACCACCGATGTTCACTATCCAATTGCATCGCATTGCACGGCTGGTTATTTTTGACTAACAATATTGACGATGAATTGGAATCAACAGATGAAACAAGTTCGTATTTCTGCTCTTGCTTTCACACGTCTACGAGCACTACAACGAGTATTACCACTGCAACTGTTGGCATCGACACCGTAGAATGAATACCAATCAGATTGAGAAATATCTATCGACTCTGCCAGTGCACAATCATGGGGTCTACGCTGCCGACCGACTACCGCATCGCATCTCCCCGTCTACAGCAATCGTTGTGAATACCGATCCGCACAATGAAGCCGGTACGCACTGGGTTGCATTCTACCTGGACCGAAAGAGTGATGCCATTAAATTCTTCGATAGTTACGGACAGCCCCCACATCTGTACTTTTACCAAGGATTCCTGAGACGCAACGCTCGTCGTTACCTGTACAACGAGTATCGCCTACAAGATGATGACAGCACAGTCTGCGGCCACTACTGTCTGACTTACCTGTACTACCGAACTCACCATGATATGAGGATGATGGACTTCGTGCAGCTCTTCGACGACACCTCCACTGCTCACAATGATGCGATGATCAGAACTCTGTTCACCAGATTGTATAAACACTTGTAGCAATGTTTGCTTTTTCTTTGTAAAAATCTTTTTAATTTTTCTTTGTATTGTAAAATCTTTTTCATTTATCTTGTAATGTAATTTTTTCTTGTAATAAAAATGAGTACTCAACAAACACCAATCTTTTCATTTCCTTTTAGTATGTAAGTTTTCATTTTTAAAAAAAGCTCAATATTTCAAAGTGTATTTAGAAAAATCAGATAGTTTAATCTTTGTGCAGACTCGACATTAGATTTTACTTTCAAAGACCAGAGAGTCCAGTAACTCAGTATTTCAAAAGAGTCTGATAGTTTACTCATTGCACATATTTGACATAACAGTTCAAAGTGAAAAGAGCCTATTAGTTTAACCTTTATGCAGGCTCGACATTACATTTTTACTTTCAAAGACCAGAGAGTCCGGTAACTTGATATTTCAAAAGAGTTTGATAGTTTAAGTATTTGTACACCTCTGTGCAGACTCGCCATTTATATTTTACTTTCAAAGTGAAAAGAGTTTGATATCTTAGTATTTTTAAAAAGCAAAGAGTCTGACAGTGAATGATCTTATTACTATGTGTAAAACTGGAAAATAAAAACAAGTATGTCAATACAAATGACTAGATTTATTGAATCAATCTTAAACCTAACATCGAGTGTTTTGAAATGAATCATCAAATAGATACTTTATACAATATTTTCAAAAGATCAATAGAAATGACTAGATTTATTGAAATAAATGTTTGTAAGAAAATAATTTAGAAGAACTTTATACAATATTTACAAAAGAGTAAAATTTAAAATAGACAACAAGTATTTATATAAAACAAAAATTTATAGAATAGACAACAAAGATGAATTTGATTCATTAATAAAAATTTACATACAAGCAACAACAAGAAAAATGTGCACACAAAATAAATAAAAGTTCATATCACAGTCCACAAGAGTCCATAAACAGTCCATATCACAGTCCATCACACGAACACACTCCCGAGATCCGAACAGAGCCTACCCGATCACACTCATGCGACTTAAATTATACTGTCTAGTCGTCTACGTCCATCGGCGCTGGTAGAGCTGGAGGTAACGGTGGCGCCCTGGGGGGAATAGCGTAGTGCCCCCACGGAAGCGTGTTTATTCCGTCCTCTGGCATTACATAACGTTTGTCATCATAGGGTGCCAGGGACCGCTTCTTTACCACAATGGTGTAGATTATGTGGTGTTTGCTTTGGAACCTCTGATTGTCCGTACTTTTGATTGTCTTGTTGTATAAACAATCCAGGTAATCTTGTACGGACAGTTCCTTTGCAACTACGGCGCGGTTGACGCCCTTTGCCCGCTTTATCGGCGGAGGCGCACCACAGTCGTCGTCATCTCCGTTACCAACAGCACACGTAAAGCCTCCGGACACCATACAATATAATTTTGCCATCAAGCCGACGAATAACCTAATAACTCTCCCACCGACTTCGTCCTTAAATTTCCCCAAAACCCTAGCGTTGCGCCCGTCGTAGCACATGTGGTTCTGAGGATAGTTGCTGGTATCGAAGTCGTCCAGGTGCGTCATCATGTCGCGGTAGACGTCTAGGGTACGGATGGCGTAGACGATACCATCTGTGTCCATGTAGGCCATCTTGATATTTTCAGTGCCGTACCTTTCTACCATATCGTAGTGAAAACCGTACATCCACCGTTTACTGTGGTCCAGAATGCACATTCCCGCATAGACTGGCTTGTTGAGTACAACTCGTACTTTTGCCATATTTAGTAGTGCCAAGTTCTCATCGTACCAAATTCGATCGTTGAAATTTGCCTTGGCCACGTACTTCGTGTATGTCTTGCGGGATGTGGCGATCTTCATGTTTTGGTGTTTTCTCACATTCTGGAGACTCATACCGTAGACAGCATTGACCATCAATTTAAACATTTCTACTTCAAATTTATTGTTGGCCTGCCGTCTCAGTTCGGTATTCAGCATCACGTACGGTTTTAACCACGGCGACTGTTTAAAACGCATAACCCGGTGAACACGACGAACACGCAGTCCATTCTCGATCGCTTGTTGTAGATACCGATAGTGGATCACGTATTCATCCTTGTCCGTGAGAGTAGCCATTAGTTTGCTGGATTGTCCGGTCTTCTACGTGCAGCTTGCTTTTTCGGTTTTACCACTGGCTTTTTCGGTTTCTCTACTGTCTTACTGTATCGTGTTACTGTTTGCGTCAAGCCGCTAATCTTCGGTACTCCCGTAGCTTTATTAATCCACATATTCTCCGATTTGTCCACTACCTGGTTGACGCTCTCGTATAATTCACTGTTCTTGTCTATAAATAATCCACATCTGTACACCATATCCGAACCGTCATACATTTCCATTTTTAAAAGCACTGGCCCGCTGTTTGATGGATTCTGCACCGCGTAAAATTGTCCATTTTCAAACCACGACACGATGGGGCAGTCGTCTGATGGTTTTGGAACCCATCCTGGTTTTGCTGTTTCTTCCACTTTAGGCTTAGGCGTAGGTCTTATCCTCTTCTTAGGCCTCGGCGGTGGTGGAACTGGTATCTGCTCAACTGTAGCGTTGTCGTCCGCGGCGTTAATGTCGGCCATGAATGCGTTCAAGTAGTCGTCTATTAATCCGGACGCGCTCATGTCTGTACCGCACGAGTGACTGTGTAAGACTGAGTGAATTGCTTACTTGCAGTGTATGAGTCGACCGACATTTTGAAAAAAGCGCGCGTGTTTCAAGGACAGACGGACGGTTATGTAACTAACGTTGATGGCGTGGGTCTCGTTAAGGCGGGAATGGAATTATGTAAATTGAAAAATGAAATAAACGAAAATAAACGAAAGAAAAAAAATTTAAATAAAAAAAATTTAAAAAAAATAATAATAATAAAAGATTGTCAAATACCTCTACTAATTCGGGGGGGGGGGGGTGGGCTCCGCAACTTGGGAGGTCTCGGGGGGGGGGCTCATCCCGCTCATCCCGCAGCAGGCGGACAGGCGGCCAAGTCCCCCTACTTGCCAGTGACTTTTATCAGTACGTTGTACCTTTACCGTAGTTTCACCCTCACTTTGTCTAATGCGTTCCACGCACAGATCAATACTCTATGTGGACGGGTCAAAGTAAGGCAAAAAGAGGCCTGCCAGCTTTCTTATAAAAATAATATAAAAAATAGCGCAATCCAAACGACACTTACAAACCCGGTCGTTATGTCGTCTTTTGAATGTGATTTTAAAAACGTAGGAGAATCAACATGGCATAACTCTTTTTAAATTCAAAAAAAGCTTATTGTTGTTTATTGTTGGTTTATTGTTCTACTTAATAAAACAAAGAGTTTAAAGTTTTGTCCAAATATTTTTCAACGTTCAAAGAAAATTACTGTTGTAATAATACTTAAATAATACTATACTTATTTAATACCCTAAGGTTTTTTTGGTGTACAGAACTCCTCCTACAATTTTTAACCGATTTTCAAGTTTTTGGTGTCGTTGGATATAGCTTGGTCTGTAGTTGTTTCCGCCAAAAACTGATGAGAATTGGACTGAAAATAATGGCGCTATCCACCATTGAAATCCCAAAATTTCACATTAAAATAACATTGGAATTGAATAAAACATTTTAAACAACTGTTAATGTTCAACTGTAAATATGTGAAGTTTTGAGTGATTATAGACATTCCCAATTGGTCGGATGTCATTGATTTAGAACTAAAAGTAACATTTGTACTGTATAAAAATAAATTGGTCGGTTTCAAGCAACACGTATAATAGTTATTACAAATCTGGTAGCACTGTCTACACTCTATACTACTAAACTAGACAACTACACTCGTTACCACGTACAGCTGATATCTGAAGTAACTATTTTTCATATTTTTGGGTAAAAATATGCAAAATAGTTCATGTGATGGTATGTGTCGTATATGTAATTTTATATCCGCCATTTGGTTTTTTTCACTTAATAATTATTATTTGTTTTACGGTTGAAGTAGGAACTTCATTTTTGACATGTGACCATTCATCATTTTGACCTTAGTAACACCAATGCCCATCTCCAAAATAAAAATATTTTTCCGTTTCGTATTTTTTAAGTTGCGGCCATTTTAAATTGTAAACTAAAATATCTTAAAACCGGTAAATTTTATCAAAACTTTATGAATGACAAAAATTCGACAATTTTAAGTACGTAACCAATAATACGAGAATGTAAGAATCTGACATTATATAACGGAGTTATTGTGATTTTTCAGCAGAAAAGCGTTAACTTTGCATTATTATTAATGCAAATTAAGGTTATTTTAATAGAAAAATCACAATAACTCTATTATTTGTAGTCAGATCCTTATAAACTCGGCATCTTTAGTTATTAATTAAACTCGTCAAATTTTTAGTTCTTGTAAAGTTTGATAAAATTTACCGGGTTTAAGATATATGAGTTAAGAAAATTAAAATGATCGCCATTTTGAAAACATACATAGGAAAAAAGTTGACCGTAAGTATTCTTTCAATACAGTATTTTTATTTTTATAACTATGCGTCACTCACTGTATGAAAACTATCAATACATATAGTTCTTTTACTCTCGACCAATTATTATCCATTCACACATGTTTTTCTATCATAAATGTTTTACAAAGTATTTCTATTGTTTAATTAATGACATGTTTTCATGATACCTCATTATCGGGTCGCTCGTTTAGCCAGCTAAAAGTTAAAAATTTTCAATTGGCCCTGAAAAAGGCTTGAATATCGTTCGCAGCTGACACAGCTTAGAGATCACTTGCGTGGTTTTTCAGCTGCTAAAAGTTGTTGTTCGTTTAGCACCACCCAGTAAGTACATACAGCGAACAAATCACCCATCATGGTACATCATGATAACCAATGTCTACTATATCCATATTGAAAAATATTCTATACTAATAAATCGTAGCCCATCGAAGCTTTTACTGAAAAAATAGCATATTACATTTGAAGACTTATAACTTTGTGAAATCTATTAATTACACTACACACTTGAACATAAGACAAAAAACTGTATTCCTACATATTGTTTATAGATTTTCATGCAAGATTATTCAACGATTGAAGTTGTGTTCTCATATATGATATCTCTTGGAGAGAGGGTCATGACAATTTCTAATGCACTGTCAATATGTAAGTAAGAAACTGTTTGTAGACAGTTATTTAGACAGTTTTTATTATTTTTTTTTATTCAGAGTATGTAATAAATTATGGACATGTAATATAGAAAGCATGAATTATTTTAGTCTCAAATCAATATAAAATAAAGGGGAAATTATCTTAAATCATATGAAGTCAATAGGAATGATGAAATATATTCTGGCATGCTAAATGCAGAGGAGTAAAAAAACTAACAGAGGGGAATGAACTTTCTGGACGAATGTTGAAAAAGAAAACAATTTATGTTGCTTATAAATGTGCACCCATTAAAGCGATTTGCCAAAGGCCAACAACTATTACTTCAGCAAGACAAAGATCAATTGATATTCGAGTGTATGTTGGCCATCTAAATATGTTACATTATTTGCCTTCATTGTTTCATTTGCTTTTTTGTCATAAAAATCAGTTAACAAATTAACCGTTCTTAACATTGAATTAACTACAATATAATCACATTATTTACAAAATAGGAACACACAGTTTACAACAATACCACTTAATTAATTGTTAATTCTTAAAATTATTGTAAAATAAAACAAAAGATAGATTTTAAGTTTTGGTTTTGTAATGTGTTGAAGTAAAACGCATATATTTTAGGTTGCATGTGTGCTTGATGATACATATAGAGTATTCTATACTCGTATTATGGTGATGTTATACTCTTACAACCCTTATTTAACAATCTTTAAATAACTTTAAAAGATTAAACATTAAATAAATTTATGTAAATTTCCATCATATCCTGATGATTTTTTACCGGGCAGATAAGTGATTATTTCTACAAGTTCTTCTTTACTAACTATTAGATAACCTTGCCAACTCAAAATAGGTTGACCTGATTATCTAACAAAGAGTTGCTATACCTAGGTCTGCTTGAAAATTTGTCACACTGTGAAAAATAAAATCATTGGAAATGTTACTAAAAATGTCAGGGTTGTCTACCTTTAAACCACAACAATCTAACTGTGATCTTTCAAAATCGAAAGTGATGTTTTTAAAAGCGGGATTAACTTTAGTTTTAAAACCATTGATAAACTGCCATGCAGTTTTGTTTGGATTATTTGAAGTTACTGTTTTATTTTTCACAAATTCACATTTTGCTTTTTTATTGCTTTCCTGTAACTAAGGTTATGTTGATTGTATTGATTGCTTTACTAATCAATACAATCAACCCCATCGAACCCCATTGTTCCCTACTAAGACATTACAAAACCAAAACTTAAAATCTATCTTTTGTTTTATTTTACAATAATTTTAAGAATTAACAATTAATTAAGTGGTATTGTTGTAAACTGTGTGTTCCTATTTTGTAAATAAAGTGATTATATTGTAGTTAATTCAATGTTAAGAACGGTTAATTTGTTAACTGATTTTTATGACAAAAAAGCAAATGAAACAATGAAGGCAAATAATGTAACATATTTAGATGGCCAACATACACTCGAATATCAATTGATCTTTGTCTTGCTGAAGTAATAGTTGTTTGCCTTTGGCAAATCGCTTTAATGGGTGCACATTTATAAGCAACATAAATTGTTTTCTTTTTCAACATGCGTCCAGAAAGTTCATTCCCCTCTGTTAGTTTTTTTACTCCTCTGCATTTAGCATGCCAGAATATATTTCATCATCCCTATTGACTTCATATGATTTAAGATAATTTCCCCTTTATTTTATATTGATTTTAGACTAAAATAATTCATGCTTTCTATATTACATGTCCATAATTTATTACATTCTCTGAATAAAAAAAAATAATAAAAACTGTCTAAATAACTGTCTACAAACAGTTTCTTACTTACATATTGACAGTGCATTAGAAATTGTCATGACCCTCTCTCCAAGAGATATCATATATGAGAACACAACTTCAATCGTTGAATAATCTTGCATGAAAATCTATAAACAATATGTAGGAATACAGTTTTTTGTCTTATGTTCAAGTGTGTAGTGTAATTAATAGATTTCACAAAGTTATAAGTCTTCAAATGTAATATGCTATTTTTTCAGTAAAAGCTTCGATGGGCTACGATTTATTAGTATAGAATATTTTTCAATATGGATATAGTAGACATTGGTTATCATGATGTACCATGAGGGGTGATTTGTTCGCTGTATGTACTTACTGGGTGGTGCTAAACGAACAACAACTTTTAGCAGCTGAAAAACCACGCAAGTGATCTCTAAGCTGTGTCAGCTGCGAACGATATTCAAGCCTTTTTCAGGGCCAATTGAAAATTTTTAACTTTTAGCTGGCTAAACGAGCGACCCGATAATGAGGTATCATGAAAACATGTCATTAATTAAACAATAGAAATACTTTGTAAAACATTTATGATAGAAAAACATGTGTGAATGGATAATAATTGGTCGAGAGTAAAAGAACTATATGTATTGATAGTTTTCATACAGTGAGTGACGCATAGTTATAAAAATAAAAATACTGTATTGAAAGAATACTTACGGTCAACTTTTTTCCTATGTATGTTTTCAAAATGGCGATCATTTTAATTTTCTTAACTCATATATCTTAAACCCGGTAAATTTTATCAAACTTTACAAGAACTAAAAATTTGACGAGTTTAATTAATAACTAAAGATGCCGAGTTTATAAGGATCTGACTACAAATAATAGAGTTATTGTGATTTTTCTATTAAAATAACCTTAATTTGCATTAATAATAATGCAAAGTTAACGCTTTTCTGCTGAAAAATCACAATAACTCCGTTATATAATGTCAGATTCTTACATTCTCGTATTATTGGTTACGTACTTAAAATTGTCGAATTTTTGTCATTCATAAAGTTTTGATAAAATTTACCGGTTTTAAGATATTTTAGTTTACAATTTAAAATGGCCGCAACTTAAAAAATACGAAACGGAAAAATATTTTTATTTTGGAGATGGGCATTGGTGTTACTAAGGTCAAAATGATGAATGGTCACATGTCAAAAATAAAGTTCCTACTTCAACCGTAAAACAAATAATAATTATTAAGTGAAAAAAACCAAATGGCGGATATAAAATTACATATACGACACATACCATCACATGAACTATTTTGCATATTTTTACCCAAAAATATGAAAAATAGTTACTTCAGATATCAGCTGTACGTGGTAACGAGTGTAGTTGTCTAGTGTAGTAGTATAGAGTGTAGACAGTGCTACCAGATTTGTAATAACTATTATACGTGTTGCTTGAAACCGACCAATTTATTTTTATACAGTACAAATGTTACTTTTAGTTCTAAATCAATGACATCCGACCAATTGGGAATGTCTATAATCACTAAAAACTTCACATATTTACAGTTGAACATTAACAGTTGTTTAAAATGTTTTATTCAATTCCAATGTTATTTTAATGTGAAATTTTGGGATTTCAATGGTGGATAGCGCCATTATTTTCAGTCCAATTCTCATCAGTTTTTGGCGGAAACAACTACAGACCAAGCTATATCCAACGACACCAAAAACTTGAAAATCGGTTAAAAATTGTAGGAGGAGTTCTGTACACCAAAAAAACCTTAGGGTATTAAATAAGTATAGTATTATTTAAGTATTATTACAACAGTAATTTTCTTTGAACGTTGAAAAATATTTGGACAAAACTTTAAACTCTTTGTTTTATTAAGTAGATTTGAATTTAAAAAGAGTTATGCCATGTTGATTCTCCTACGTTTTTAAAATCACATTCAAAAGACGACATAACGACCGGGTTTGTAAGTGTGGTTTGGATTGCGCTATTTTTTATATTATTTTTATAAAAAAGCTGGCAGGCCTCTTTTTGCCTTACTTTTTTTTATTTTTATTTTTTTTATTTTTTTTTATTTTTTTTTATTTTAAGAGGTTGGCGGACCTCTTTTTGCCTTACTTTGCCCCGTCCACATAGACTCTTGATCTGTGCGTGGATCGTTATTAGACAAAGTAAGGGGGTGAGCCGCTACAGTACAAGGTGAAAGGTACTGATAAAAGTCACTGGCCAGAATGCGGATTCGAACCCACGACATCGCTGCCATGGTCCCGAAGTCCGGCGCGCTGACCACTATGCCACCGACTCACCCAAAAATGGACTTTGACCCGTCCACATAGAGTATTGATCTGTGCGTGGAACGCATTAGACAAAGTGAGGGTGAAACTACGGTAAAGGTGAAACGTACTGATAAAAGTCACTGGCAGAACGCGGATTCGAACCCACGACATCGCTGCCATGGTCCTGAAGTCCGGCGCGCTAACGACTACGCCGCCGACTCACCCAAG
Source organism: Neoaliturus tenellus (assembly GCA_030545055.2). Taxonomy (NCBI): domain Eukaryota; kingdom Metazoa; phylum Arthropoda; class Insecta; order Hemiptera; family Cicadellidae; genus Neoaliturus; species Neoaliturus tenellus. Next base: position 236,280,645 of record CM061533.1, read on the forward strand.
TCATATGTGCTATAGTATTCATTGTTCAAACTCTAATACAGTCATCGAGGCCTAAAAAAGAAAAATCTTTCTTTTTTTGTTATATTCAACTATAAACTGTTACCTTCTGATCTAAATACAGGTAGAAGGCAAATGCAATAACTTGAGAAAATTTTGGCCGTTAAATCTTAAGCTTAACACAAAGGAAAGTATAACAAACTTAACATAAAGCGCTAAGTGATAAGTTTTTATGTAAGATATAAAAAATAACGACAAATAAAAACACTTTTTTGTTTAAAGTGCCACTAAGCGGCAATTTTGTGATGTTCGAAGCTAAAAATATTTAAGATATACAAATTTTGAACAATGGCGAGGAAATCCAATGGGAGATCCCAACAGCAACCCTTTATAAAGAGCTGTCCATCAACTGTCAATTGCGCCACCTAAAACATTCAACCGGCTTTATAGGTTAGGGAGGGCTCTCAATCCTGATAAATTTTAAATGTCTTTGAAATAATATGACAAATGGGATAACCATTAGTTATTTCGTATTGTTTAAAACTTAATGTATTAATAACTTTATTGTTCTGTCCAGGCTTTTCAACCTTTAAACTATTTCACCCTTTAAATAACACATTATAGGTAAACTCGATCGTTTGAACTCTGTTTTTCATAACAAGTATATTTTGCAGCTATACTCTAATTCAAAACAAGATGAAAACGAGTATATTTATAACTACAGGGTGTAAAAAAGTTCGTCTCCCCCCTTTATTTTTATTTTATTTTTTCTTAAGGTAAACAAATATTGCTTGGGGATGATGGTAACTTAACACAAAGTACCTTTTGACGTTATCAAACATTTTTAGTCATTTTAGGGGGACGGACCACCAGAGGAGTCTTAAGTGTAAGAAAATCTTAAATGTAAGCATAGGTTGATATGTACATGAATATCATGGTCTTACTTGGCAGAGTACAATGCTATGAACTAGACTTAAAATGGATGACCCAGACAAAAATTAATGGTAGGCATTCAAAGTTTCCAACAAAATAATACGAGTAATACTTAAAAATTCAATAACTTTCTTAACACTCAATCTTTTGACGTCGGGTTTGTGGCTAATTACTCCAAATAAAAAGACGTTTAAAATGAGTATACCAAAACAAGACCGTAGATACAAAATATTTTCATCAAATGGAGATTAACAGTTGGCAGCTAGAATGTTTCATAAGAAATAGTGATCAATGATCAATTATTTTATTCAAATCAAACATCGAATAAGCTTACAGTGTACAAGAAACAGTGATTGGATTCTTATATTTTCCAAATGTATAAGTATAAGCTTATCGTCAAATGATAGCTTAACACAACACTTATCAGTCAGTTTGGTGCGGTCTACAGCGAATTTGCGGTGAATCATACATTATGTCTCTTTATTTTTTAACCAAGTTTGCCATTTCTACGGGAGAGTATAAAGGTTTTTGGCATTATATTAGCATACAAAAACCATCATTTTGAAATATTACAATAGGTTTTTCCATTATCACGCAGGATATAAAAATGTCGTATCCATGAATTGTAGAGGACTGATGTTTTTTGTTTGAAGATTTACCTTCGTTTATGTATACATTTACAATCATTAAAATATTGTTGTGAAATGTTCATCTTTGAAATTGACTTTATTTTGTAGTAAAATGTATGTACAGTACTTTGATAATACTTTTTACTGCAAATATGAAATGATGTTTAAAGTTCAATAAATAATATTTCATGATGTTGGCGTTTACTTTGATGATGTGTAACCCACAGATATCTACATGTGTCAGCTTTGGGCTGACACTTAACAAAAGAATTGTAAAACTAAAATAACCAAAGGGTTGGAATTTGATTAAATTATATCCTATTAGTCAGCCGCCACACGCAATTGCTGCAACATTCGTCGTCCCTTTACACTTGAATGAAGCATTATCTCCTGACAACGCTAACACCCCAATGAAGTTAATAGTTGATGGGAGAGCATTATTTTGGACCATAACAATAAAATTGTGAATAATTAAGTTTTAGTGAATGTGTGGTATCATTTAAAATATATTAGGAACCGTGAAAATAAAGCAGTAAAATTAACTGGAAGATTTACTGTTCGCTATCTTGTTTACACAAAACCAAATATTAAGCACTCGGAATAGATATACACTGTGTGGAAAAAACGTTTTTAATAATTTAGAGGTTTACTTGTCACATCGATAAGTAAAAAAGTTACCATAAAGATATGTCCCAGGGTGCATTGTTGAGTCGCTATCCACCATTCAGTTTTTCATGGAATTTGTTATCAAAATATCTCTGTATTTTTTCAATCTATACCCCGAAATAATATGTATACATACATATAATCTGTTACTCTATAATAACATATGATTTTCTGTACTATGACCTTATGCATGAAACATTTTTCCCTAATGCAAGCCAAACAACTGGTAAAGTTTATTAGACTTATTATGAAACACCTTTTAACACGGCTTACAATTTCCCTTTAGAGAATGCGATGTTAGGTAGTAGCCATGAGACCTAAGGACTTAAGCCCGGTACCACTTTACTTTTTCTTTTTGAGGTCCCCATAAGCGAAAAACACTATTCGTTCATTGTCATATATATGTGTGTGTCCTTGGTACTGATAATTATTGAAGGGGACAAACGATTTTCGTGAAATTTTGTAGGAAGGTGTAAGACCAGGTCTATTTTCATGAGTTCATGAACCAGCAATGTCGGGTTAGGTGAAAGGGGTTTTATGGTGTTTCAAAGGGGTAAAAAATGGGTTTTTGGCATTTTTGGACCTCAATCTTCAAAATTCAAGAAGTTTAACTAAGAACCATTTAAAATATCTTAAAAAACAAACAATTTAGTATTTTGAATGTTTAATTAGCTTAACAGATTCCGGATAAAAGCTAAAAGTGATGATATTCCCATGTTAAAGAAGGACCACGAGGTTGAAATCTTTTAATTTATACCCGGCAGTCTCGTGTTATGATTAACTGACCAGAACCCGAGAACCACCAATAATGTCTTAATTTTCCTCACAGTTCTTTTTTACATTGAATTTGCCTCTGTGAAATGATTTAGCCAATAAGCTACTTGGTCTAACCAGTACTATAGAAAATGTACTTTTTATTTTTCTATCTAAAACCAACTAACTATTTTTATTGATCAGTGTGTCTAATTACGGTGTACAATTATAAATTCAAAATTACTATTTTATTGAATTGTATATAAACAATAAGATTCAAACACCTTCCATAATACATGTTACAGTTTGTTTCGGCCAACGGGAATCGATTGGATCTGGCTCATGTTTGGGAAAATCTGGTTTCCGCTCTACAGCCCTACAAAGTTTTCATGTTACCCTTATGGGCATTTCAACTTAGTTTTTAAATTGAACCAAAATCAGCTAATAATAACATGTTACTTTACAACAAAGGGTTCATTAGATTAAAAAAGTCAATGTCCCCAGAAATGAATGAATGAATGTCCCAGAAATGTCCTGTGGCCACGAAATTTTTATGTGGAATGGCGAGTGAGTGGAGTGAACGAGCTCGTTAAGGGGGCGAGTGATCGGAGCAACGGGCTTGTCTTGCAAGTTTACAAAGCAAGCGCTCGGGCCCCCTGGAACTATTACTTAACTTGCAGACTGTTTGTGATAATTACTGTTTCATTTATATGTTGAACGAAACAAGTGTTCACTTTAATATAGTTGTTTACTATGAATAGTAAATTATATATATTTTTTAAGTTATACCCAAATATGTATTTCAAATTGTTTCAGTTAACTTTAAATTTACGTTTCAAGTTGTGACATGTTTAAACGGGCAGTTAAAATAGAAATAATAATAAATAAATAATTAACGAGAGGGCTAATATTTGATTAAATTATATCCTATTAGTCAGACGTGCTCACGCCATTACTGCATCATTCATGATCCCATTAGATACGGTTGAATGAAGCATCGTCCGACCACGCCAACTCAACGGGTTAATAATGGATTCTACCATAACAGTTATTGTTAAGCTTCATCAATTATATATATACAATTATGTATGTATATACACCTATATACAGTATGTGTGTATGTATGTATGTAAAATCGTGGTGCTAAAGAAGTGCAGCGGGAAATACCAATATTAACCCCTTTCCAGCGGAGGCAATACGAAGGTCGTAAAGAACTGTATTGGCTTATGACCTGTGTTTATCAATTTAATAGTTATTGAATATAGAGCAAAACGCCAAATCTCAAAGGCCAAATATGTCGCGAGTTGTTTGAAATTTCAATAAATTAGTGAAAAGTTAGCGTTACTCACCCCACACTTCTTGATAAACTTGCAGCTATAGGTATCAAAGGCAAGACTCTGAGCTTGATTGAATCCTATCCCTCCAACAGGTTCCAAAAATAAAAATATACTTCTTGAATCGGAATGGAATTAAAATATATTCTTACTCAAAACTTAAATTAGCCAGTTTTGGTGTTCCACAAGGCTCAATTTTAGGGACAATTATTTTTCTGTTGTATATTAAAGACATCTCAAACTACTTACCCGGTCATCTTCTCACCATTTTTGCCGATGATACTTCTTTATTTACCTCAAAAAATATTGTAATCTTAGAGCAGAAAAAACTTTTTAAATTTGAACTCACTTAGTATTTTTCCAACATTAATCGTCATATTAATCAGAATAATACACAATATCTTCATTTCATGACGGATCAAAAGAGGAATTGCTTGGTTAGGTTTGACTCCGTTTTACCCTTTGTTGTACTCGGTGATACTGTCATCGAAGAGGCCCAATTTGTAGACTATCTGGGGATGATTTTGGACGGTGGTCTCAGGTGGGGTGAATAATATGAATATAAATTGGCTAAGCAGCTTCTTCCAATATTTTTGTTTTGAAAAACAAAAATAATTCATTCAATAATTTGCCTTGATCAAAATTAGTTTATTTTGGATTGATAGAGAGGTTGGTCAAATATTCAATTATATTGTGGGGCTCTGGATGCTGATTGAAAAGTGGCTAGCGGTCACAGTCATAAAACCACCACCACCACCATCTTCCCAAAGTAATTTAAAGAGGATTTTTGTGCTACAAAAGAGGGCAGTTAGATATATGTTAGGACTTAAACCAACTGATTCCTGTTTCGAACATTTTAATGTTTTGGGACTCCTAACAGTAGCTAGCATATATATATATCATACCCAAAAACACAAAGTGTTGAGGGGTTGCCAAGTCCTAAAAATGTATGATATCAAAATTTCTTCCAAGTCAATGCCATTGGTTTTAGAATAGCTACTCGACAAATTGATTTAATCTTTTAATGCTTGATAAACATTTTGTAAAACATTATTATTTTGTTTCGGGACCGTACTTGGCCAGCAGATGTACGTTTTTATCATTGAACCAAATGTAAATTCAATATATTCCCATTGATCGTAATATATCCCCATTCGTAGAAGGTCTAACTTTGTTAATACATCTGCTGGCCAAGTACGGTCCCGAAATAAAATAATAATGTTTTACAAAATGTTTATCAAGCATTAAAAGATTAAATCAATTTGTCGAGTAGCTATTCTAAAACCAATGGCATTGACTTGGAAGAAATTTTGATATCATACATTTTTAGGACTTGGCAACCCCTCAACACTTTGTGTTTTTGTGTATGATATCATTATTTTTTATCATATTTGGGTTTTAACAATACGATTTTTAAGTAGGAAGAGAGTTTTAATTAAGTTTTAAAATTTAACAGAACACTATGTATTCGTTTGTCTGATTTTTAAACAGTATAGGTAAAAATGTGCGAGGAACACTGCAGTTGTTCATAGGATCGAATTTAGCTATTTAACTGCATTGCGAGATTGAAATACTAATGTATGGACCCATGCTTAATGCTATACCCATGCTAATGCTGATACCCATGATTCGTAACGGAAGTGACAGGATTTATTAATTTGAAGGTCTCTTTAGTTTTGGTTACCCGCCTCCGAATTCCTTTTTACGATTAAGATATATAGGAATAAAACAAAATATTGTAAAAGGCATATACGTTTGTGCACTGATGTTGATGTATCAAGTTTTATTGCTTCATATGTAGTGTTAAAAAATGTACGGTACTTGTACTCCCTAAAAAACTCTGCAAGTGAAATTTTCAAACTACATAGAAACATCTTTGAGTAAAGACAACCTAAGAATAACTGCAAGTAGGCATCACGAAAATGCGAGCCTGAATTTAAAACAGTGTTGCCGATTTGTACCGACCTATCCAGCTGTTGGCAGCTGTTATTAATTAATTACTGCAATAATAGGAAAACATGAAAACAAAACAAAACCAACAACATCGCTATAGCGAGACTATAGGTAAGATAGACCTAATAGGTAAGACTAAAATCACCTTCCAGCAGTTTAAATTTCCGAACTCGTAATTTCATGGCGCCTAAGTAGTGTAAAAGTAAGGCTTTTAAAACAGTTCAAGGTCACCCGAGCGATGACGTCATCGATGACGTCATCGAGGTCAATGACCCCATCGATGACGTCATCGATTGCATCATCGATGACGTCATCACCAATGACGTCACTTCCTTGACGTCACACCCATGACGTCACAGAAATGACGTGCTGATGACGTCATCACCCCTTACGTCACCAAGATGACGTCATCGATGTCACAAAGGTCAAGGTCACGCTGAAACCTAAAATTTTTTGGCACTTTTGCTGTTTCTCGCACTACGCTCCGAGTTTCAGTCACAGTTACCATGACCTTGACAACTTGGAGCGAATTTGCGATGAGAAACAGCAAAAGTGCTGAGGAAACTCGAAGTTTGCAACGTGACTCTGCCTAAACCGTCATGTGACACCGCTCGGGTGACCTTGAACTGGCCCAAAAGCCTTACTTTAACCATCACTGCAACCGCGATGTGCACCCTACGACAGACACCGAGCGACTGACTGTCCGGCCCCGCGCACTCTAGGTATATTGGCTTAAGAGACTAAGACTCTAAACTGTCAGGAATGGGAGTAACTAACTGAATTTTGCAAGGAAAAGTCATTTCATCCAATATTTTAAACAAATCCTCATCAGTAAAACTGACATTAGTCTGTTTTGTATAAAACTTAGGGTGTCCGCGCAACAGTTTGCGCCACTTAGCTAAAGTTGAAACTCTCTTAACTTTCAGTGGTGGACAGTGAGCAACTAATAAAGTCTTAACACGGCTAAGTTTCTTACCTAAAGCGTCCCGCGGCATGGCTTCCCCCTCACAAAAGTCCGCACAATACTGAGAGACTGCTTGTAGCGCATGAGTCAAGGGAAAAGAGGTGGGGGAAACAGCAGGAGTGGGGGAAGGTCACAGTGGCGGGGGAAGGTGAGGTGGTACGCTGGAGTTTCGCATCACTTCACCATGAGCTGTCCTACAGTCAACACACTGTTCTCTTGGCCCGAGTTGGCACTAGAAGAAACATTTCTGTACAGCTTAGGCTGTGAGAGCCGAGGAAGCAAAGTCAAAGTGGAAATTGTGTTAAACTCCAAGATGAAGAGTCTCCTAAATAAACTAATTGTATCCCTGCAATCACCTATAACTTTAGAGAAATACAACTTTATTAAGCGACACCTCATACTTTGGCAAAACGAAGCGGAAATGGAAAAGATTACAGTAAAATTAATGTAACTTAAAACTTGGACTGGACACTCATGGTGATACCACGTGGCGTGCAAATGCCACCCTAAACATTACAAGTTAGGTTATTGAGCACCTCTGGTACGATAACCGATGTGCTATAGTTAAAGTGTGATGACCTTGAGTCAAAACACTGAAATACCACAAGTCGATATCGTCCCAAAGTTAAAGTGTAGTGACCTACATTCAGAACTTGTAAAATTACTTACATATAGAGAGCTAGAGAACAGCGAGACGCACCGCATGGAAGCCGGAGACATACTGGCGAAGCGGTGTTGTGCAGCCTAGGGACCCAGTTGTGGTGGGGGGTATAGCCAACACTTAGAGTACAAGTGTTGTGGGTGACCTTGACCCACTTAACTTACCTGACCCCCCCCCCCGACAAAAAGTGCGAACCCCCCCCCCCTCCCCCCCCTCCCCCCCCGACAAAAAGTGCGAACCCCCCCCTCCCCCCCTCCCCCCCCGACAAAAAGTGCGAACCCCCCCCCCCCCCCGACAAAAAGTGCGAACCCCCCCCCCCTGATATCCTGGGCGTGGCAGCCCCGGCGGGGATATAAGGGGGCCCAGCCAGAGCCGGCTCGCAGTCCGCTCCCGCGCGTTGAACGTGAACGACCGGGACGGACCGCCATAGGCATCACTAAACATTGAATGGCGCCTTCAGTGTTTAGCGAAGTCTACTCTAACTTTAAGACTTGTATTAGTTGTAAGATATTGCGCTTGCGTTTGGGTATTGCGAATTGTTTTATATGAGAGTATTTTACTTGTACCCTATGTCTCCTGTGTGTCTTTTATCATTTGTGTCTTGTTTGTTATATGTGTTTAATGTGTATGTGCTTGTTCCAGCATTGACTACGTTGAGCTCAATTGTGTGTTGTAAGTGTGTTATATGTTTCTAAAGTGTATAAGCTTGTTTTAGCAATCCCCCCTTGAGCTTTTTCAATGCTCAAAGTAAATTGTAAAGTCAGGGAACGGGAGTAGGCCCCCGTGTAAAAGCATTTTATACCAACGTTAGCATGAGTCCTCTCAGGCATGCAATATTGCGGCTGGGTTTGGGACTCGGTCCGTTTGTACGCTGACATGCAGACCACAGCTGTGGCCAATTTGCGGTGGCCTCTGCACTCGGACCGAGGGCGTAAGCCACTAGGGCTGTCCTCAACCTCTTGTTTCCCTTCTGGAAACTCAAAATTATGTAAATGAATCTTTGTTAGCTATTTGTGTTTTTAGTCCCCAAGGCCCCCGAACATTCGTGGTTCGCCATGGATGTACGGGGGCCGAAATTTTTTAATGTCCGTGTGGCCTTGACCCACAAAGACTTGTAAAAGTTAATGCATTGTAAATTAAAAATATTAAAGATAGGTTACGGGAGTAGGCCCCCGTGTAAAGCCTATTTTAATTATCGGTAGGCTCCTGCCAGGCATGCAAAAGGTTGCGGATGGCATTTGGGAGCATGTCCGTTTGTACGCTGGCATGCAAAAGGTTGCGGCGGCCTCTGCACTCGGACGAGGACGTAAGCCACTAGGGTGTCCTCAGTTTGTTTCCTTCTGGAAACTCAAAATTATGTAAATGAATCTTTGTTAGCTACTGAAAAGACAATGCAGTAAATGTTTACAAGTCTTGCGTGGCGAAGGGTACACGACATTGGATGTTGCCTTGTTGTCATAGTTGGGTCTCTTCGGAGGCTACAGCGATGACAACCCAAGTGCCCCACACCCCCATTGGGGGTGTGGGGCTTAATTTTTTTAAAGTTTTTCCGTGACCTTGACCTAAATAGAAAACGTAAAATTTTGTAACGGTCATGTGTCTTTTAAGACACTAAATATATTAAAGTACTTTGTAAACACTAATGGGTAGGCATTACTAACACACAAATCTGGAGTTGTGTTTCATTCACTAGGGATCCAGTTGTGGTAAGGGTATAGCCAACACTTAGAGTACAAGTGTCGTGGGTGACCTTGACCCACCTAAACTACAACCCCCCCGCCCCCCCCCCGACAAAAAGTGCGAGCCCCCCCCCCTGAATACCCTAGGCGTGGCCGCCCCGGTGGGGATATAAGGCAGCCAGGTTGCACGCACTTCTCATTTACGCTCCAGCTTTCGTTGGAAGTGGCTGTCCAGGAGCCCATTCTTAAGAAGACCGGTGACCAAAAATGTCTCGTCGTATACCTTATAAACCTTCATACTATAATCTGATTGGTATTAATAATATTACAGACAATGAGAAGAAATTGTATAAAAAATTTTGTTGTTTACTTGACAGAACGCACAAACTACCGCCAAATACTTTCACCTACAAGCTACCCCTGATAGACAAGGATGATGTAAGCAAACTAACATCAGTTCAACTGAAATTGGTGGAAGACAAAATTCTTGTTTGTGTGAGAGAAGTGTTTCATAATGAATATTCAAGAAGATTGGCTTTTAACTTTATTAAGGAACATGCAGGATGTGAAACAAAACAGTATCCAGGACTATATTATTTATATCTTTTCGAGAATGGAGCAAGTGTAACGGTAGAAATAAGTATTAAACTAATGTAAGTCTCCCAACCAAGTGTTAAACTAGGACCTGAACTTGGACTTGATTGAGGTTTTGTAGAACAGAGCGGGGGATAGATCACTTTGCGGCAATGGACTAGCATGCTGCTTAGTGGTTTATCCCCCGCTCAAAGGGTATTTTTACGCGACCTTGACCCACATAAATGCATAGTTTGTGGGGGGTATAAAAAAAGGGGCAAACCAATTGGATGGATACACCACTTCTATACTATGGCTCTATTGCAGTGCTCTATCCCGCTAAAAAAATAATAATTCCAAGTGACCTTGTTCCACATAAACTTGCTCAAACAGACAACTTTCAAAAAATTTGTACAAAGTAGTGGATTTAGACCAAACATTATTGGTTTATCAAGCCTGTTGAAGAATATATTGAATATGGGTGTTTAAAAGCCAAATTTATTAAATGAATGATAAACCGGATGTATATGACGCCACCTCCCCCCACCCTTCAACCTCGGGTATAAAGGGACCTGGTTGAGCGCGCTGCTCATTATTGCTTGGACATTCACCGAGTGCACACTCAAAGCCAAACTGTAAAGAAATGGCTCTTTGCGATATTTGTGGTGAGTTTTTCCAAGATGAAGATATCTTTGTTTTACACCGAGAATTGCATCATGAAGAGAACAGAAAAGAAGAGATTGTTGTAAGTGAAGAAGACTTGGATGCGTTAGATCGGTTATTGGAAAACTACCAGAAGCAGATGGACGACTGTGATAGCTATCTACAGTTACACCGAGAATTGCATCGTGAAGAGGACAGAAAAGAAGAGATTGTAATAAGTGAAGAAGACTTGGATGCGATTGATCGGTTTTTGGAAAAACCCCATAAGCAGAAGGACTGGGCTAGCTATTTACAGTTAATGCAAAGAAGAAGACCAAGTGTTATTCAATTTGCCGGAGCTGGACCATCTACAGCTGGAGGATTTATTCAAGAAGAGAAAATGGAAGAAGATACGGAAGAAGTGGAAGATGTAAGACAACTGCGTACCCAAGAAGAGGATATGGAAGATATAAGACAACTGCGCACTACAGCCTTGCCAGGACCAGTTGTAATTCATTTCAAAATTAATAACGTGCAATTAGAATTGGAAAATTTTATAACTCAAGCTAAAAAACTAGTTGTAAAAACATTGACGGAAGAATTGGCAAGATTGAACTTTATTAAATTTGGATTGGTGTTGGAGGCTATGTTTACTAATACCGATGGTGAAAATTCACCGAGAGCATTCATTGCTAAAAACCGAACCCTTACAACCACATCTGATATCAACGAAATTTTAGAAGAATGTTTGGTTGAACTGCTAGTGAAACTTCAAGAACATGAAGGAAGAGGATCCGGCTGGACGCTATCATCAATTGAAGGTATGGATGTGAGGGTTCACAAGCATGGATATGGTATGAGAGGAAGCAGCTTTATCCCTCTACCAAAGGTGATCCGAGATACAAGATCATGTATCAATGTGAAAAATGAGGATAATGAATGTTTCCGGTATGCAATGTTAGCAAAATATGTGGAACCTAATGCCTGTAGACCTAGCATAGCATACGAAGCTGTTCAACACCGCTATAACTTCCAAGGTATGTCGTATCCTGTTAGTCTTAATGATGTTGCTAAATTTGAAAGAAAAAACCCAGGAGTTTCAGTTAATGTGTTTGGTTTAGACGAATCAAATAATGTATACCCGTTACGAGTTACAAAGACTGAACGTCAAAATCATACGGATTTACTGCTATTGACCAAAGGTGAAATATCACATTATGTTTACATCAAGAACTTTGAAACTTTGGTTGGACGACAAGTGACTAAAAATAAAATTAGAGTAACAGTGTGTAAGAGATGCTTTTGTTTCACAAATAAAGACTTGAGACGTGGAGGATCAGAGTGGTTGTCAGAACACCAACGTCTTTGTAATGACAACTATGAAGTGAAGATTAGTCTGCCACCACCATCTAGAGCATTTGTCCAGTTCAATAAAACAGTTCACCAATACCGGATTCCACTAGTTATCTACGCTGACTTTGAATCCACGTTAGTGCCACAGGAACTTCCGGATGGTGAAGTAACTAGAAGAACCAAATATCAATTGCATCAACCTAACAGTTTTTGCTTATTGGTGAAATCTACTTTACCTGAAGAACAATTGCAAGACTATGGCTTAACATCCACTCCAATACTCTACCGTGGTGAAGAAGCCGCTAAGTATTTTGTAGACCAGTTGTACGACATTGCTGAAAAGGCGCAACGCTTATACGGTAATGTTGTACCTATGGAACCTTTGAACCAAAATCAACAAGAAGAATGCAATTCGGCAACAAGATGTTATTTATGCAAGAAGAGCTTCAGTGAAGAAAATCAAAAAGTAAGAGATCACGATCACCTGACAGGGTTATACAGAGGAGCTGCTTGTAATTCATGCAATATAAATTACAAACTGCCAAACTTTATCCCTGTCGTGTTACACAATCTTAGCGGCTATGACTCTCACTTTATTATCCCAGAGTTAGGACGAGATGATGGAAAAATTGAAGTATTAGCTGAAACATTGGAGAAGTACATCAGTTTCTCAAAAACAGTAGGTAAAATTAAACTTCGCTTCGTAGACTCTTATAGATTTATGTCATCTAGTTTGAGTAAATTGTCTGAGAACCTAAGAAGAGAAGACCTAAAAGAAACCAGCAAAATTGTACCTGAAGATAAATTGGACTTAGTAATGCGTAAAGGAGTGTTCCCCTATGATTACATAACTTCTGTAGAAAAATTTGAAGAAACCAGTCTGCCACCGATTGAAGCCTTCAATAGCAAGTTAAATGAAAGTGCAATCACCGTTGAAGACTACAATCATGCTTGTAATGTTTGGAACCAACTAAACATTCAAACCTTAGGGGAATATTCTGACTTTTACATAAAATTGGATGTAACTCTGCTGTGCGATGTGATGGAAGAATTTCGAAACACCTGCTTCTCCGCCTATGGACTGGACCCTCTACACTCGTACACATCTCCAGGATTAGCATGGCAAGCTATGCTAAAGTCAACCAACTGTCGATTAGAACTTTTAACAGATATTGATATGGTGCTCATGATAGAATCTGGTGTACGAGGCGGTTTGACACAAGCTGTAACACGTCATGTGAAAGCTAACAACAAGTACATTCCAGGCTTCGACGAGAGACAACCATCGGTCTACCTTGGCTACTTTGACGCAAACAACCTTTATGGTTGGGCAATGTCAAATCCGCTTCCCTACGCTGACTTCAAATGGATCGACCCAGCCACCATCGGTGACATCTCACAGATTCCAAAGAATGGTCCAAAAGGCTATATTTTGGACTGTGATTTTGAATATCCAGAGCACCTTCATGATCATCACTACGACTTGCCTCTCTTAGCCAAGACTGAAGTTTCACCAACAGGAAGATGGCCAAAATTAATGATGACCTTGGAGAATAAAGATCGGTATGTGGCTCACTACTGGGTAGTTCAACAAGCTCTTGAATTGGGTCTACGTTTATTAAGAATTCATAGAGCAATTGAATTCACCCAGTCTTGTTGGTTGAAACCATATATTGATTCCAACACTACAAGAAGAGCAGCAGCAACATCAGCATTTGAAAAGGACTTTTATAAATTGATGAACAACGCCATCTTTGGGAAGACCTTAGAAAACAAAAGAAAACACAAGATTGTAAAATTAGTAAGTGATCCTAGGAAATTGGAAAAATTAGTTCAAAAACCAAATTTTGGAACATCCATGATTATAAACGAAGATCTAGTCGCCGTTAGTATGAAGAAAACAACAATAGTGATGGATCGTCCGTTATACATTGGAATGTCGATTTTGGATATAAGTAAAACTCTGATGTATGATTTCCATTACAACAAAATGGTTAAACACTACGGAAGAGACAACATTGGAGTTGCATACATGGATACCGACGCGTTCATCTACTGGTTAAAGACTTTGGACATGTATGAAG
>CM061533.1:236294965-236422230 GCA_030545055.2 Neoaliturus tenellus
AATCTGTTTTCCAACTTAAAGAATTTTACTGTAAAACCAAAATGGGCCAAAATATGATAAAAATAATGATATCATACCCAAAAACACAAAGTGTTGAGGGGTTGCCAAGTCCTAAAAAGGTATGATATCAAAATTTGTTCCAAGTCAATGACATTGGTTTTAGAATAGCTACTAGACAAACTGATTGGATCTTTTAATGATTGGTAAACATTCTGTAAGACATTATTATTTTATATAGAAATCGTACTTGGCCAGCAGATGTGTGGTATTTTATTTTATATTGTATTTAACTGTATGTAAATTCAGAATTTCCCTATTCATCGTAATATATCCCCATTAGTAAATAGGCCTAACTTTGCTAATACATCTGCTGGCCAAGTACGGTTTCTAGATGAAACAATAATGTTTTACAGAATGTTTACAAAGATTAAAAGATCGAATCAGTTTGTCTAGTAGCTATTCTAAACCAGTGTCATTGACTTGGAACAAATTTTGATATCATACCTTTTTAGGACTTGGCAACTCCTCAACACTTGTGTTTTTGGGGTATAATAATTAATTACCAATGTAAGAATCACTTGTGACAAAAAATCCGTAACCTCATCCTTGTTCACGAATTCAGGAAAAATAGACCTATTGCTACATCCTCATGCCAAATTCATATGAAATGTGTTTTCAGCTCCTGGCAATTGACACCAATGTTATATTCACCTTGGTCAGTGTCTACAATTGGTTCAACGATTTTTAATATAGTTTTAAGGTGATAAAATATAAAAATTTGGAGTGTTAGCCCCAGAACTGGGATTTGACATATTTTGAGATTAATAAGTTACCTCCGTTTGCAGTTCCAACTTGAAGTGTTACAACAGACTCTTTCCAGGAGCAGGAACAGGAACAGACAGAGAGTCTGTACCTGCTCGTGACTATGGCAATATCGGGTTATGTGGATAGGCCTATCAGCTTTTCGTTCGTTAACGTATATGTGTCGTGTTTTGTGAAATGTGTGTATTTTAAATCATCTAACGAAGCTCTTGAAGTGGATTGATTTATTGTTTCTGTACAGCTTGGTAATGGCAGAATTGCCGAAACATATGTAGGAGTAAACACTACAAGTTGAAACTGCAGACTTATTATTTTGTTTAGTTGCACCAGATTTAGTTGAGTGATTTAGTTGAGTGTAGTTGAGTGTACTTTGGACAGGAGGTAACTTCTTATTCTCATAATGTGATAAAAAGTGTAATAGTAGTAGAGAAAATAAAAATAGGCTTCCTTCGAATAAATCAAACATTTTTTCGAGTTAATTGAACCCATTAGATTGGTGGGGAATCGTTCATTTGTGCCAGTTGTAGACTCATAGCCAGTGGTGTCAGGGCTGTTGAACATGACAGGGGACATGTGACAGCGACGATTGACCAAATAAGTGTCAACTGACTATTGCCAACGACACGCCCACACCCGAAATTGACTAAAATGTAATTTTTTTGCACATTATAATGTTAAAAATTTATTGCAGTATCTTGAGAAATACAGCCTAGTTAATACATTATATGAAATAAGAATGTGAAGTTTATGAAACCATTTGAATAATTTAAAATATTTCATAATTTTTTCAATACCAATGACGTCAATTTAAAGTTATTCTCATTATATTATTTTTCTCATTAAAAAAGTTTCCTATATTGAGCACTCAATTTCATATTATATAGTTATTTTACAAGAATTAAATATTCATCAAGTATTAAAGGATAATATATTTTCATTTACATAAAGTTTTCATTTTAAAAAGTAATATTCGAATTCTTAGCTTTAATCAACATTTATTTATTTTTAATTAAATTGATCGACTGTTAAACTTCCCAGACAAATAGTTTAACTAATCTCCCCAGAACTTTGCAATCAGGTGTTTTGAAAGCTTTAAAAAATTGTTTTTTTCAAACTTTTACCTAAACTTTTCGGCACGTTTTACAAAACACGGTCTCACTTTTTTTTAAGTATTTGTGTTTGGCAACCTTAAATCGTTCATTCATTTATTTGTTATTAATTTGTTGTATATTTATATAAAGGCAATCATTTTGCTCACCTGCTTAGTTTTATATCGATATTATTGATGAAGTATACTGTATTACCCAAGCTATTGAATTCGTTTAAGCATTAAGGCATCTATGAGATTTAGGAATCCGCAACAGGAATTAAAACTACATAAAGCCCTAGTAATGTGTAGGGCTGGCAACATTCGTCAAAACGAAAGCTATAAATATCAGTGCGAAACTGAGTTTCACCGGTTCACGTGGTCTCTCAGGATGACTGAAGGTCATGAATAAGTCATGACGACAGATGCGCGCCCTGGCGGCCCGGCATGCCACGGAACTGCCTTCACTGGATCAATCCCGGGACGCTTTTAGTGGAAATTGTAAGTGTAAGGGCGTAACCTTGCTTGCTATATGGTTAACTACCAAAATTCGTGGTTTGGTGTACTTTAAAATTTAATTGTTAAAACTAGTATTAAATATTTTTAATACTGCTTTAGATTACCAGTCGATCATCTTTTGATAGTTTTATTACTGCCCCTTGTAAGCAGTCAAGATTACATCTTATTCTTATTTTGTAATAATATATAGCGGTATATAGGGATATATAGTGATAATTTTTATCGATAACCCTAAGGGGGTCTTAACAGTCGAGTTAAAAAAATAGTAGTAAAATTTATTTACATTTAAGTTTTAATTGACGAAAATAAAATCAAGGAGTCAACCTCGTCTTCGATAACACAACGTTGACGGAAATCAAGATACAATTTTACTCGACTAAATGCTCAGCCGTCTTTCGGTTACCATCAGCTTTGTTAAACATTCTGGTGGTCATGTAGTTGAAGGTGTTAGAATCGGAAGTGCAAGGTGAATGAGGAATGGGTTGTCAAGTTTTAATAATACAGTATCACAATTTCAAAAAAACAAATAGTACCAAATTAATGGAATGGGAAAAGGTTTCATATAAATGTTACATCAAATGTCTTTAAATACGTTAATTTCTATAAAACTCATTCAATTGCGGCGAACCTGTCTGGTATGCCGGCCTGTGATGAATATTCAGTGGTACGTGCACCCCGACACGTCTCTCATACGTGACCGGTCCTGTGTGACGGTGACGCGACGCGACGCGCGACGGTAGCGCTGCCACGCGGCGCGGCCTATACACTCAACTAAATCTGGGGAACTAAAACCAAATAACTCACAAGAAGAGATCGAAAAAAAGCATTTTACAACACGTTATACTTATGAAATAAAAAATTATACAATAATTTAAATTGAATTTTTGCTTTTTTACAACATAATAATGTAAACCTACGTTTTGGTTCTGAAATTAAGTTTTGGTTTTAAAGCTATATTTTTTTACTATGAAATAGAATTTATTTATAAGCTTTGTTAGAAATGCTATAACAATCTTCATCTTAATCGTGTAATCTTTTTTATAGTTTTGTTAAAAGCTTTAACAAAATATACTTTTGGAAATTGTAAAAAAGGGGTTCTTGCACACAGCTTGTTTACCTATTCCAAAAAAAGGTTTCTAATTTAAGCTCCGTTGAAAATAAATTTATTTCGAACTAATCTCTTAACAGGAACATCTTTGAACACCAAAAGGAAACGCCATAAATAATAATAACATTTCAAAATATCTCGTTTAAAAACTTTATTGAACTCCTAATAATACATTCATAAAATACTGAGCATGAAACTTCAAAGTGTCACGTAAGAAACGAGCGGCAACAATGTTGTGTGATGGAGGGCTAATTGTAATAGAGGGGTGTAACTAATTTAATTTTGACCACAGGCTAGGCAATATAACCTTGGTACAATATTATACTTCATAATAGATGTTGTTTCACCACAAACTATCAAAGTAAAAGTATATTTATCATGAAAAATATTAGTAGAAATAAATGGCTAAATCTGAAAACCAAATGAATTGGCTAAAAAGACTTCTTAAATTTTCTCAATTCACATGTATAAACACCATATTATAATAAAATTTCGGCTTAGAATTTGGATAACACATCAATATAATAGCCTTTTATTTTTTAACGATATTTCATACTGTTTAATATAATTTACTTATTTAAATTATTTTAAATCTTTGAGAAAGTCATGCACACACATATATACTTCAGGCAATTTTTCCGTTTATTGTAGACACTTCACATAGCTAAAGAAATATAAAAAATTATATTTGAGAGTAATCGAATATACTTTCAAGATTTTCAAGAACTTTGTGACTAATAAAACTAATAAAACATCTATTTTTTAAAGAATACCCGTAATTATTTTTACGTGCTATCAGCTAGTTTCTTATATAAACGTCATTTGATGAAAATATAACGGTTTCATTTTCCGAACAAAATTTCTTCACTAGCAAAAGTCAGGGTCTTAGGTTATGAACTGACAAACGTTTACCCTAACTAAATAATGTTGAATTAACTGCGTGAATAACCATGGCTCCGTCACGAGTTGATCTTGTTCCCTGAGGATTCCACTTTCGCAACATTTCCAAAGTCTCAAAATTTAATAATCATCTAACTTTTTAAAAGTTTGTGGTAAGTCTAATTAGGATATTATGCGCTGGTATCATAGTGCCAGTTTTATTGGATTTAACTAATTTATAGAATTTGTTTACTAATTAAGTTTACGAATTAATTGTATACAAATATTTCCGTTTAATCATTGTTAATAAATAGGAAAGTTTGTATGGTTATGGGTTTCCTTAAGTCGGGTCGCTCGGAATCCGTATAAATAGGCCAAAAATGTTATGTAGGAATACAAAATCTGAGATTATTAAATTTTTATTCAGCTCTGCCGTAGATGATGTATAAGTTCCCATGTTATTCTTTGGTCCAGTAAAAAATAAAGTTCTTAGAAATAGTAAATTATGAAAACTAACTTTTTTAATTAAATAATCAATAAACATATAACAACATATTAGGTTGAATTTGTATTCCCAGTAGTGTAAAGTTGAGCGGTTCACTTGTGACAAAACGGCCGTTGCGAAACCTACCAAACAGATGGTGGCTGTTGTTTCGGAAATTAAGGTTCATAACATCCACATCCACAGTTAAAAACTTTTAGAATCATAAGGCAATTTTTCACCAAAACATATTATGTCCCATTTTTATGGTTGTGTAAAGTAAAAAGCTGGACGTGAAAAAAGTCGATTTTACTGCCTAACTATCGCAAACTTAGACATTTCCGTCAGAAAAGTCACATTTACTATGTTATGTGTTGTTTAATATTTATCATCTTGGTATTATTATGTAAATAGTTAAATTTGTAAAACTTTTGGCCGTAATAAAATGTTGATAAACTTTTCAGTTTTTTACATAATTTACATTGAAAATTTCAAATTAACAAAATTTTTAAAACACAAATAAAAAAAATTATATAGTTTTCTAGAAATGAAAGTTACGACAACGAGTATGCTAAAGATGAACTTATTAAAAAAAAAAATCCTACGGAATGAAAATTCATATTTGTAAAAAACTAAATCTTGGCAATTAGCTTAACAAGACATTTTAGTAAATAGTTATTTGTGCCTTCTAGGGACTAAAGTACAATGTTTTCTCCCTGAAGGAAAGTGTTGTCGCGAAGGCGAAGCCGAGGGCGACAATTTCCCTGAGGGAGAAAAGTACTTTAGTCCCTTGATGCACACAACATTTTCCTCCACCTACACGAATAAAATTTAGGCCTAATAGGCCTACCGTAGATAATTTAACTTTACCTTCATATGATCCTTGCTCCGTCAAGCTGGATCTGTCACATCAACATAAAAAAACACACAAGGTAGGCCATATCAATTTTGAAGAACACGAAAAAAACAAAATATAATTTAAGCCTAGTCAAAGTTTTACACTAATGTTTTGGACTTCTTAGGTTAATAGCCTACCCAAGCAAAATGTAAACAAACACCTACACTGCCACGGCCATCTCTAATACTAGAGATGCTGCTCACCCACTGCTGACTGAATGGTCAGCAGTGAGTGAGCAGCAGCTACAGCTGCTGTTAGTCAACAATGAGTAACGAAACAAATACAAGTAACAGCTGACTGTGGCTCATGTTCTTTTTAATCTCTCTTTAATGTTATTCTTATGTAACTAACTTTAGCCCCGTGGTACGAAAAAACTCGAGTTTTCCCTAGGTAGAAAGATTAAGTATTCAAGTCACATGGGATAGAAATTAGTACTTTACTACTCTATTCCAAGGAGTAAAATACGCCTTTAGATAGTAGGTGGAGGAAAAATACTTTAAATTAACTTTTTGAATGCATATTTTGACATGTGCCATAACCTCCGGAATCTGCAACGTTCTTCTAAACACCCTGAATATGATTAAGGGAAACTTCTTTTATTTCCAAATTTAACTTTATAAAGTAAAATGTAGTAGGCATACCCTAAATACTGTTAACCATAAATAGAACAAAAATAGAATCTTTTGGAAATTGGTATCAAAGGAATTGTTTTACATACTTGGTCAGCCAATTGATGTTTTGGGTTGTCTGGAATTTAGAATATTACGTCATATTTTCGCACTTTTATCTACAAGTAACGTTTATTTCATATATTACTAAAGTATGAATCGCACTCAGCCATTACACATTTATGTTATGTTGCAGTAGCTTTTAAAAAGTCAATTAGTTAAAAGAAAAAATATTTTGAAATATAATTTTCTTTTATGTTCACTACACATGTGCGTATTTATTATTATTTTCACGTTCGTACCCGATAAATTCCATAAAAATTCCCAGAACAAAAACAATTTCCATATGTGTTTGTTATTCGATCAATGTTTACATACCACTGTTTTCCGTTCATCGAATATCTTACAAGCATAAAACGTTACCAACTGACAAAAAAAAAAACAAAAAAAAAAAAAAAAAAAAAAACAGATAAGATAGTTTTTGCACATACGGTAAATTAATATGGTATACGCTAAACGCTAGTTAAAAATTTGCAAATTGAAGGGTAATATGTTATGTAATATAGTTCAACTGTATATATTACAAGTAATGCTTGACATTGATCACTTTTCAATAAGGCTTCACAACTTCAAACAGTACAAATAGCTAAATTCGCCATTATTGAAATGGCATTTGCGTTTGCCGTATTCATTTACCGTATGTGAAAAAACTCTCTATTATTATGAAAGTGTTATATAAGTTGCTTGATCGCATGTTGCAACTTAACATCGTGATTATGACAACTAATGTTTTTGGTGAAAGTTTATTTGATAGGTTTTTTTTATAAACTACAAATATTAGGGGCTACGAATTTTTCTTTTTTGAATAATGTATTACATGATAAATTGATCCGATCAATTAAATGTTCTTAAGCTTTGAAAGCCAATTAAATTCAAATGTCCACAATTATAATTAATGGTGTTTACTTAGTGTAATTATAGCAAAATGAACGTAACATTCAACCCCATTCAAGTAAGCTAATTGAGGGGACATTTAGCGATAATAATTAGCTTGTTTAATGAAAGCTGAACGTAGGCAATTGGAGTTAATCGACTATTACTACTAATAAAAACACTAAGAGTAGGCCTATATTTTACTAATTTATAAAGAAACTTTAATTAAAGAATCACAGACAAAAATTAAATTGCCAACATTTTAAATTTTAGTATTGTATACAGGCTATATAAATTAAAGATAAATTCTTTCCATAATAGTCTTAATGCTTTGGAAAATTAAACAATTATTTACACAATTAAGTTGTAATTTTTCGGTTAGACATAATAATAAAACCAAAAGCAAAAAATGCTTGTTGAAATCCAATTCCATTCAAATTGCAGTTATAATTAGGGATTTAATTTAAAAAGTTACTACATTTAAAAGAATACTAATAATGTAATTTCGTTCTAAGTAATAAGTGTTTCTCATAATATTTGTTTATAAGCCAGGAGGCGAAGTCAGCAATATTGAACTTCATTTTCCCAGTCCAATAAAATATTGCAACGCTGCAGCGACCTACTTCCTTGTCCGGTACCGACCGCACCCCAGCCACATCGGCATCCATGGACAGTGAAAAAATCAATATAATGGTAAATATAAACTCTGGTGGCCTGTTTTTAAAAATCAAAAGTCATTATTGGTTGTGACATGCATTTAAAAAGTCACGGAGTTTAATTCAGTAGCTACAAAGTCAGCATAATGAAGTTAACTTCTTTTCTTTTGAAATCCGTGGACTTGAAATTTATATTTTGAAACTTAATCATTACTATGTTTTAAATTATTAATTACCTATATACGTAAAACAATTATTGTTAAAAAAAGTAAATTTTCGTACTATTCTAATTTTGTATTACAATTTCAGTGAAATGTATTACTTTAGTTATTTTTCGTATTATATTGTTAATAATGTCGTTCACATTTAAGTCCTCCTTTTTTAACTTTTTAATACCAACGCAATAAAATTAAAAAAATATATCATTATATACAGTTTTTGATAAAGAGTTCTCCAAATTAAATACAATTGAATGACAAATTTTTAATATTTCCTTTGTTAAATAAAAATATATTGAGTTCATGTTGAGTTCAATATGAAAAGTGTTAATTGGAAAGTTGGATTTATTCCGGCTGACAACAACAGGCTACAACTACTGGCGGGTGGAGTATTAGCTCTACCCTTGAGCTGTATTGGATCTGCTCTGCATTAGTGAAACGGGTACAGTAAACTGTTGGAAATAAACTGCAGCTCAGAACAAGTGTTTTATTTAAGTTTCCATGATCTCTGTTTAGTTAAACCTATATAATGATTAAACCTATATAAGTCTTAGAAAGTCTGAAAACAACGATTTCAACGTTATGAGCTTTTGATTTTTCAAGAATTGTTTTATGATTGATTTATAAATTTTAAATTTAGTTTATCTATCCCTCACCGGACTAATTTATATTTTAAATAAAAAATTGAAATATGTAAAAGGGTATTAAAAATTATGTATTTCGCAAAACATTCCATGTAATATTTTTTCACTTTATTTTTGTATTTGAATTAATGTATCTATTCATGCATCTGCTTTGAAATAATTTTAAGCGTCCATCAGTTTAAAAAGACCCCTACCAAGATAAGATTTAGTTTCCGTAATTAATACAATTTAAGATTATCATCAAACAGTACTATATTCCATAATTTTTTATGTTTAATTCCATTTTATTTTTAATTTATATGTGTTGATATTTTTGTATGGTTCATCAATTGTATTTTTATTCCAAACCCTAATACACAGGATACATACCTATCGAATTCCCTCTTGAGAAAAATTTATGTGCATACAATATACGTTTTGTCCCTGAATAAGCTGTTCAGATATTACTCTCAAATAATTAACGTACCATAATACTGAACAACCCTCTAATAATAATAAATATTGACAAGCAATTGTGTGATTCGCTGACTGATATTTCTAAATAGTGATTGTATTGCTCATTTCAATAATTTTATGTTCAATAAACTAGTATCACAATTAAATGAATATAGTTTAAATATAAATTACAGTTTAGCAGATGGAGGAAAAGGAAGCTGTAATGAAAGAGTTTAATAAGTGAGCTAAAATAAATTTCCCAAACGAGAACAAAGATCTTTACTTAATATTCTACGGTCCGATGTGCCTCGTTTAGAATTGAAATCGCACTGTTTAAAGAAGTTCTTCCTTTCTCACCTACCTTGCTATATTGTGTAATATTTACTTTGTTTGGTTTCTTACTTATAAGGTGATATTTATCAGTAGATAAGTTTTATGTTGTGGTTTGGATGATAAGAAATCGAATTGCATAAAAATTACATACCTTTTTTAATGTTTGCTTCTTCATAAAGCACATTTTGTACTTAAGTAAATTCCTCAAATAAGGTTGGACTTTCAGGTTTTATCTGAGTTGGCGATATTATATTACATTTCAATTTAGTTTTTGTTATTTGAATACAATATCTTTTTATCTTTAAAATACCAGCGAGGGTGCAATCTTGAATTATTTCAAGGACCTCGTGGTCATGTGTTGCCTAATTATAAAGGTCTTAACCAAAGTCATTAAATAAAGTGAAACGATAGTACACCGACATATAACAGCCATATTTTTTTCTTTTATTGTAGAAGCGGAAAACATTATTGAATTTAGTTATAGAAATAAAATATGAGATATAAATAAATAAAATATGAAATAAAATAAAATATAAAATAAAATCTCCTAAGATCCCATGTATGGTTTTTTTTGCACTTGTTGCACGTGTTTTGCAAAGTCATAAATGTGTCACATCAATCAAAATATTCATATAAAGTTACTATTAAATTAGCTCAGTATATAGGGCTCCTGGGATTGTTGTATTTAAATTATTTTATTACTGAATGCACACAACAACATTTGCATAATTTACTTCGAACAGATTTTAGATACCTAACGTTCAATGATGATTTAGTAAGTGTAAAACAGTAACAGTTATTGTGTAAGTCTTCTTGGAGCTCAATTTCAAATGTTAACTAACACCCGGTGGAGTAAGTTTCTACAACCGAAATGTATTCAGATTCACTAAATCACTCACTGTTATCCTCTGTTTCAGCCAACTCAGCATTAATGTGATGCTAAGTGATCAACCCCAACCCCCTTTTGTCCTTAGTGTTGTTTAAGAAAATTATCATAAAACTTATATTTTCAGTTTATTCCACTTACAAAACACAATATTTAACTGTCTATAAATATAACTCGTAAATTTAAGTTGAGTTTTCAATTAATGATGAAACACAAGTTTTTTAAGCATTTCCAAAAGCACCTCATACATCCATATACTTAATTGATGAAAACTCCAGAAAACTGACGATGGATCACCTTCTTCAACCGTTTAAAAAGTGAAGACCTTTCAAAATTGCTGTGTTGGCTGCCGAGTTTGGTACCCTCCTTAGTTTTTGATTCTAGGGCCTCAAGGGTGTACCTGATCTTTAATCTGATGGGAAATCGTTAGTGGGGAATTAAATTATCAACAACTTTTGTGTTTGAGGCTTTGCTCTATCTTTCGCAGTTTTCACATAAAACCACTTAAAAGTTGGAAGTTGACTTTTGGCTGTCGCATATAACACAAGTTTTTTTTAGCATTCCATGAGTTAAAAACCCCCACAACCATACATATACTTGATTAAAAGATCTTGAAAGGAAACTCCAGAAAAAGTTGCGATACTTCATCCTTCCAACCTCCGTAGGGCTCCGCCTCACACTTCTTCAAAGTTGCCATGTTATTCTTATGGAAGCAGCATTTTGGTGATGAACACATAATTACATTGGGAATATTAATTTATAAATAGCTGACCTCATTTTAAGTACTAGGGGAAGAGGGGCAATTAAAAACTTATATTCCCAATGACATTATAGACTTAAGCGAGCTAAACCTGATGGCGAGAGAAGACAACGAACGAGTTGAAGCTGACGGGGAGTGAGTGTCGTGAACGAGCTCACCTGAAGTGCAAAGAAATTACGCGGGTTGGCATTGCAATTTGAGTTCGTGAAGTACAGGTAAGTCATCTAGTACCTATACCTTGTAATGTGTCCGGGAAATTTTTTTCTCTCTCCAATGATTTTTTTTATTTTTTTGTTGAATATGGTTTTTTGGCCATGATGAATCGATTGGTGTTGGTCCCATATCTGGGGAAAATAAAGTTTTCGTCTTATAGCCCTTTAAAGTTCCCAACTTATGTAGTAGTACATGAGAGCAGAAGTGGTGCTTCCGCCGCGCTCTTGCTACAAGACAATCCTCTTGGCCTGGATCTCAAGCAGTAGTAATTACTGACTGTCGAATACTCGATTAACCCATTAGACGACTACGGCTCTGCCACAGAGCTTTCTCTAAGGCGGTAATAGTATATTTTAAAATAAAAAAAATAAAGGGTAGTATCTAGACCTTCCCATGTTTTTCTACTTCACAAGACGCCATCCTATTAAAATTTAATGTTACAACATTTTCAAATTAATTGTTCTGATATAAAGGAAACTAAGTAATCCGTACCCCAACTTATACTGTTGCGTTTATTTAAGGGGGCGTTGGGCGTTGGAGTCAATTGAGATTCCGTCTTTCCCCCATAAGAGCAATGTTAAACGGGAAACCAAATAACTCTTTTATTTGTAATCAGAAAATAATTGTTTATAGCTCTAAATAAAGGATTAATCAATTCGGATTTGGTTTGCGAGAGGAATTTTTGTTAAAAAGTAGAGTTTTTTACTAACTTGATACAACAAAGCAAGTTTTTTACAACTTTTAAAACATTTTCTACAGAATTTTATAAATTAGTTACAAAGAATCGATCTCGCAAAAGGAACGGTAAATTTAATTGAGATTCAAACGCTATTCATTCTAAACCAATCGGACAAGAAATAAAGAAATTATATGACATATGCCGGGAACAAGTTTAGCATTGTTCTTATGGGAAATAAATCCAACATGGCGGCACTCCAACGCCCTCTTAAGTTTGCCCGAATAAGAGTGTCTGACTTGCTGTGCTTATTGTTTCATCGTAAAAATAAATAATCATACATCTTCAAGAAATGTTTCAGGCAATATCATTTACGCCTTTAGCAATGTTTACACATTAACTTCATATTTTTTACCAAATAGTATAAGTTATACTATTTGGTATAACTATTTTTATAAATAGTAATAAGTTATTACTTATCGGTATATGATTCTAAAATACCAATATCATCGTGATAAAATATTCCCGAAGGTTAGAAGTGATTTGCCTTATTGTGACAATGTAAAAATAAATTTTGATTGTTATGTCTACTGTGATAGACTTTGATAATTATGTAAGTAGGAAACTCTTTTGATACTATTTATTAAAATTGTATTGAAAATGGCATTCATTTAATATGTATATGCCAATTTGTATATTTATTAGCAGTGTAATGTGCCGCATCTAACAGATTGGGTTTATACGATCATTTCTACGGGTTGTAAGATTATTCTTTAAACATATGTTGTTATGCTGTTTAGCTTTAAATTATCACTTACGAAATTAAAGTTTTGTTGGAATTCAATTAAAATCAATATTAAAGACAAATAACCAACCCTTAAACCGGCTGCCCTTGCCCTTCACAATAGAAGTATGTACCCAAAATGTAAACAGAAACATACGAAACGACAAAACTATGAAATTGCAATAATTTTCCGGCCCCCTAACCATTTGGGGGAACAATTAAGTTATACTTAGATTAGAATTTTTATTTTGCACGTAGAATGACTGATTTTTAAAAGAATTTTGACACCACTTCCATTATTTTATGACTTCCGGTTTAGAAGTTATGTTTTTCCATTATATTGGACATTTAACAGTAAGGGTCCAAAAATTGATAAATATACACATATTAATTTTCAAGCGCTAAATTCATAAAAAATATTGCTTTATTATAAAAAAGAGTTTTACTTATAACTTTTATTATGTTGTAAGTGAAAATAATTGGATTGGGCAAGTGTATAAAAATAAGGTTAACAAAGTTAATAAATTTTTCTTCTGGAAAAAGTAAAAAATGGAAAATTTTAAGTTCGAAGACTGATTTTGGGCCAAAAATGAGGGAGGCCAAAAAATATCAGAGTATTTTTAACCTTTGATCTCAAAAATTTGAATAAATTCATTTAATTTATTTTCATTCAACATTTTAAAAAGTAATATATTTTGCATATATAACAGTATTATGAACAAGTAATTTTCTATTAAAGAAGAGCAAATATATTAGTTTGGATAAATAATAGGTTTGTCAATGATGATTACTGAAGCAACTGGCTCATATCTGTTATTGATGGCCACAGAACCATGAAATGATAACAAGCACACTAATTAGGTAAACATCTGGAGACTGCTGATTTAAGACCAAAATATCAGTTTCCAATAATTAATTTATATGTTACCTCCAATACATTTATAATTTATAATTGTTATCACTTTATAACAACTTATAATTCAATTGATTTAAGGAAATATATACAGTATTAAAAGATTAGTTTACACTTTTATAGGCTACTTGAGCTAAGACAATCAGCCAAACAGCTTTTATATTACCATCCTGACGGGTATACTAGGTTTTAATAAACTCTGAACTAAACCGTTTTACGATTACAATTTTCTACGCTCATAGGCCTCTAGGTGTTTCTGTTGGATGGACAAATACTATTTCCAACTAAAATTTGTGTGATCTTTGTATAATACATCACAAAAATCCGTAAGAGGTAACTTAATATGACCACATTGTTGGTGTTTTTGTAAATCAACTATTTTTTTAGTCTAGTCACGTCCCTGATTACCCCAAAGCTCCTATTCCATCTCGCTTATTTTCAAAATAACTCGATTAAATCCGGAAAATTGAGATTTTCGTAATTATTTTTTTCTTTTAAATCAAATTAGGGATGAAAATGATTATTATTCACTGTAACTGTAAAATGGATTTTCTTCAAAAAGATTTAATTGAATAGTTATATCGCTTACATAAGCTACGTCATAATTATGACATCAGGAGAGTGTATGCCGGTTTATCTCCTGTGAGGTGTTTAATTATTAATCACACCGCTTGCTGGCGCTAATGATGTTTGCCTGCTGAATTACAAATATTAATTATAAATATTTATCAATTAAAATTACAAAAATGAATCTTCTATAATTCCGTAAGCGAATCTGTCCCCACGAAATATCTCGAGTTAGAAGAAATATATGGTGTCATAATTAGGCCTTATTTTAAAGCTTAATGTCCAAGTACGCAAGGAAAAATACCAGAATCATCAAAAGTTACCTGGGCTTCACCCCATTGGACATTGAAGTTCCAATGTTAATCTTATGGGAAGAAGATTTTTAGATCTACACGTGTGATTAAGCAGATGTTCCAGTGAATATTTTTTATCATAAACTCATCTGGTTATTGATCAGATATTTTGAGTTAAGATAACTATTTAGTTATAACTTTCACAAACGTAATAACGTAACTTGAGTTAACGTAAATTATTACGAACTCTTTGTGTGTACATATTTTAGGTTAAAACTAACTTTATTACGTCCGGCAGTCTAATAGTGCAATGAGTTTTCTTTTTTCTACAAAATAGACTACCTACTGTATTTCAATGCGGGGGAGATTATTGGTTAGTTACTGATTTGATACCGCAAAAAAGATTAGTCAAGAGTAGGTAATAAATAAAAAAAAAAAAAATAAAATAAAAAAACTCTACCGGGTGAATTTACACTACAGCTTAAGAAATGGAGTAATTGTGCAAGGAGGTGATAAATTTAAACTTAATTTTTGAGATAACATTATCATTTGAATTTTTAGGAGCCTTTGCCCCTACAAGCCCCTAGTATTACTTTAAGGCATATTAAATTGAAAAGTTGATTTCTTCAATAAACAAAAATATTGAGTACATGGATCTAGATAAACATGTAGTAAATGTTTATGTTGGTAATTTTATTGTTTGGTTTTACACATAATTTTTATTTGTAGAGCTACGATAAATGCAAGTATCTAAAAACTCTTGGAAAACGGCAATAATTCAATTACAGTTGGTTCATCATATAAGTACGATTAAAGAAATGTTAAGTTACTTACTGTATTACAAAAAAAGAACAAATACTGCATATGCGTTTATTTACTTTATTGAAGGAAACTACTTGTTATCATCACTGAGTGAGTTTCTATTCTTAGTTATTTTAGTTAAATGTTTCATATAGACAAAGACAAGTTCCCCAGTTGTACATTCGTTTACTATTCTATGACATTTAATTATTCTTTTACTTTCAGCTAAAGATGGGCTTTAATCTTTTTTTACATAAATGCAAAAATAAGGACTTGTTGTTACTGTACATAGAAAAGCTATCATCGATTGTAGAGTTTTCATTTGAACATCAAAACGATCGTTAAGAGATATGAGATGTCTCGAAATGGCCGTAAAGTGGGGAAAATGGCCTTCTTGTTTCTCTCTGACAGGCGACGACAGCGAAAGAGCTATTACTATTAAAACCTTTGTCTGAACATTTATTTGAAATAGAATTCAATACCTTATTAACTTCGATGTTTGTTAATCTGTACAATCTTATAAGATTAAGAAAATTTAATTCAAGAACACATTTTACAAAGTTCTCTCATTTCATTTACAGGCTGTTAAGTTTAATTTTACTTAGGTACTATTATGATGATTCACTAGCACGAAGGATCTGATGTTTCTCTCATCAACTATGCAAACAAAGTTTGACAAGAGCTATTAAACCTGCAATTTTCTTTTAATTGCTAAAGTTTAAGAGATAAAGAATTGTTTCTAATTGTTACTCGTGCAACGCAGACAACTTTATTTCCCTTGTCAGCATCCTGGAGATACATTTATTACTTCTGATTCATTTATCAATTTCAGCAAGACATTTAAATAACTATTCTTTTCTTCAACCATCACGAAAGTTTAGTGCAAATAGTCATAATAGATGACATAAAAATACATAGTACCATCATCCATTTTGATAATTTAAGGAACTTTTTACTTGTTACAATCAGGTTTTTTTTTATGATTGTCGTTTTTTAATTCTTTGAAGAGCACGCTTTTAATGCCATGTTTTCTTTTATTTATAATCGTAAGTATTTATATTGTGAAGAAAAACTTTTTTTGTATAAGGTGGATTACTGATTTAGACTGCTTAGGTAGGTAATTATTATTAATTCAACTTATTATTCAACACCTATTATTAGTTCAATTTGTTCTGTTAATCATATAAAGATATAGCAATACATAAGCCTAACAATTAATTCATAACTAAAGAATATATGTTTAACTTTATAAGTATAAATTAAATGTTTTATGTCAGAAATCTACCTTAGTTTATATTCTTAATTCCCGTAGAGTACACGGGTACATTTTTAAAATAGTCAGCAATAAATTAAATAGTATACCAATGTATACTATTTAATTTATTTTAATCTTTTACAATTGCTGACAGATAATTAGTTAGAACTCAACAATATATTGTTTACCTAAATTATAAGGAGATGAGCTAGAATCACAAAGTAGATTGTTAAGAGGGGCCTAAAGGAATAGAGCTTGCTATTCATTGACTAGACTACGTTCATAGCCTGCGTGCCCGGCAGTTTCAGCGGCTGCCGATAGAGACTGTCAGTATCGGGGGTCTTGCAGATCAAAAATTCATCATGCTATGAATGGTCTAAAGTTTATTTAAAGTTAATCAACATTGAACTATTATAGCTTCTTAAATGGATTCAAATATAAAAAATATAAAAAGCGAATCAAATAGCCCAAGTTTTTTATCTTTCATTCAAAACCTCCCACACCTTTATCGGAATAAATAACCTTTATAAACTCTCGAAATGGGAGCAGGTGGAGCACTGCACGACGTTCTGGGAGGTAAGCTTAGACCTCCTTGACCTTAAACCTTTAGCCCCCCTCTTAAGTGGTTTCTTCCATATGCTGGGTTTAACAAAATATTTTTATAAAAATTCAAAAATCATGATCTCATGCTGCATATTAGAGTACATGTTTTGAAAATTGTAAAATAAATGCCATTTAGAAAAAAATATTGCCTGGGTATTTTAGTGTTCTATAACCAGAGCTCACATTGCATTAAAATATCAGCTAGTATTTTAGTGATAAGTTTCCTTCCCTACCCCCTTCCAATGCACCTTATAAGTTAACATATACACGAATTACGTAGCAAAATATTGTTAAATAACTAGTAAGGCTTCCATGTAGCAGCAAAACTCTTTATGGACCAATTTTGATTATTGAGGTGTAAAATTAAATGAAATTCTCTGTAAACGTCATGGAATAACTTTTTGTCACCTTGTTTTCATGTATTTAAAATAAAAGACCAAATTTAGTAACTTTTCCTATGATTCATTTCATGAAAACAAACAGCTGTTTCATAGAAATAAAATCCTATACTATAATACGAGCAATGTCTGAAGGGATGTGTGTTCAACGATCTCGAAATCTAGCGGGTAGATTTTTCTTAAACTTTGCATTTAAGAGTGTTTTAGACCAAAAATAAGTTTAGAAACATCCTTAATCCCAGGAAAAATCGAATTTGGCCTAAATTTAAGTTTAAAATCATAATTTTTAAAATCATTGGTCTTATGGGTTGTTATTTTGGTAACGAAATAACAACAAAAGGTATACAAAAATAAAGGAACTTAATGTTAAGAAGTCTTTTTAAAACAGCTGTTAACTGTAGTTGGTTGTTGGTGGACATTTAATAGCTTTATTACCATGACACTTTATTAAAAGTGAATAATTAAAACCAACGAGCAAGGCTCGGTTAACCTGGTACTGTAGTTAATATTAGGTATTAACTTTTGAAACAGCTAGTACTGAAAAAATGTTGTAATTTTTACACAAAAAATGTTGTAAATGTTGTACACTGTGAAAAGAAACAAGAATATTTTAATTACAAATAGCATTACACGATGAACATGGCAATCCAAATATTTTTCGATCGACTTTTTTGTACAAATACATTTTATATTGGTACAAAAGGGCTTCATACAACTAGTAATTTCATAAATTACAACCGTGTTGTATGCCGTTCTACTGAAAACGAGTATTAGAAATTTCAATTGGTAATTTGGACATCTATTTTAGCCTGCTGTATAAATTATCATGGTGAATTCAGCAGAGATGTCAAGAGCGATTTGATTATGGTAGAATACACCATCTCACTATATTATACAGTTTTTGATGATAAAGAACATTTTTTACTCATAATCTTTATTGCATCAGACATTCATACTTAGTGAGAACACACAGCCACCCATATAAATATCCATTACCAAAAAGTTACCAATACGCTAAGAAATAATATTTATGAATCTTACTATTTTTCTAACGAGGAATCCTACAGTAAAATTTGCTTTCAATTAACTATTAATCAAACGTTCATACAAATGGTATGATCAGAAAAACATTTTAAAGTTTATTTAGTAGTGGAGTTATTTACAGTTTAGGGATACCAAATTTATGGTTGTCCCATCGAATCTTGCCTTACAAAAATGAACTTGATGTTTTATATATTTAAAGACACATACACCGATTAAGATATGTATATTCTCTTTAATACTGACACAAAATTTCAATTTTTTGGTTTTAAAATTTTTAACTACGTAATAGAAAAACAAAATAAATAGTACTTTATGATCTACGGTACACAACAATTATCCAACTTTATGGGGCGCCTCGAATTTTATATAAATTAATGTAACATTACATGCAAATAATACCATATCCACATAATAAATGCTAACAAAACAAAATTTTGCTTATAAACAAAAATATGTTTTATATTATTTGTTCATGTGTACTTAGAAACCCGAACATCACATTTGGGCTAGTTATATCATACAACTAGTTACCCATACATTTTAACCGTGGTGTATGCCGTTCATCAGCTAACAAAGGATTATAAATTTCAATGAGTGCAACAAAAGAGTGCCTGACATTCCTCTTTCTCTCAATCGCCCACTCTCACCACTTCCCAATCGTTCAAGGGAGCGTCATTAGATTTTTGCAAAGGTCACTGCTCCCCCTAAAATAAAAGGGCTTCTTTCGGTTGGCCTGTGATGGTTTTCTGACTACGTTTAATATAATTATCAACGTACTAAATAACCCCTAGAATGTAACCGGATAAAAGAGACAGATTTTGCGTTATAAAAAACTTTACAATTGGTAATTTTTAGGATAGGCACATAATGTAACTGTGTTTATGAACAACTAATGTATAACAAGGTTTAATTTGGAATCTTTCACAAAGTAATTGTTAAAATAAAAATAAAATATCCCTTGAATGTTATGCAAGTATGTAAAATTAGAAACAATTGTTATGAGGTTTACTGTGTTTATAAACAACTAATGTATAACAAGGTTTAATTTGGAATCTTTCACAAAGTAATTGTTAAAATGAAAATAAAATATCCCTTGAATATAATGCAAGTATGTAAAATTAGAAACATTTGTTATGAGGTTTACTGTGATAAAATTGTTACACAGGGACGTAAAAGTGTATATAAAACGACCATCAGATAAAAAAGAGTCGAGATTCGATTAGTGTGGCGATGCATCACGTAGTCCTGGGCAGCGCTGTTGTTTATATTAGCTGATTAGCAGTAACGTTAATCGACACGGGCGGCGGCGTCACCCAGTGGGACATCCCGGCTCCCACACCTGCAAACATTAGCTCTAAACAATCACTGATCACTGATCACTGCTGTGAGTCTTACGTTCACACAGAAACGTGTTCCATAGCAACAGGTTTCTAAATTATATTACCAAATGTATGAAGGCCAACCTTTTTTGGATACGACAAATCTCACCAAGGTAAAGTTTTCTGCTTCACACCGATGACCCCCCCTAAAACATAGCATGCATGGATGAAAGTAAAATTCACATAGAAGACTTTATTAATTTACTAAGAATAAGAGAAGAAACTCAGTAAGACAAAAAAATCGAAACTATTCTATAATATTAATTGTTTTACACCACTGATTTACATCCACTTTTATATCCACTATATATGCTTAAAAAATAATAATAAAAAATAAAAACAGGACAAAATTGGCATTTGTATTTTAATCCAATAAAATTATTTATTTAAAATGTTTTTCTTTTATCTTTCATTAGTAAGTATTTTAGTATGGGGAGCTTGGAGCACTCACAAAACAAAGACGCCATACAATTAGGTTATTTTTTTATAAGACATAACTCCAATAACAGTGTTTTTGGAGTTTTATATGTTGTAAATTTTGTGTTGAATGTGGTTAATTTTGTGAGTAGTTCGAAATGCGTTATTTCGTTTTTCCTAACTGATTATACAAAGTTATTATCGTAAACTTAAATTTCTTATTAATTGCAAACAATATTCAGTAGCAGGAGTATCAATCTATTACTCTGATAGCAATTGTCTGACCGACACGAAACTTCAAAGCCAAGTTGTGCAATACAAGTTGGGCGTGAGGCAATCCGCAAATGCACCTCGGGTTATCGCCTCTAGTGCTCCCCTTTATCGGCGTCCCAGCGTCCCACTTGCTCGCCGACAAATGCCACCACTGAGGTGCTCGTCTCAGATGAGCTGCACAGATAGATGAGCGTAGTATTTCCTTCATGCTGCATAATAACCAAGGGCATTGATGATGGTTATTTTCTTTTTAATGCGGAATATGAATAAAACTATTTTTACTGTTAAAATGCCGAGCGACACACACTTTTTATTACTCAATGATGAATCTTCTATTATTTTCTTTTTATGTGAGTTTTCTCTATTTTTCAATTTAATTTTACAAAAAATAGTTCATGAACCAATCTTAGACAAAATTCTGTTTCTAAATCCTACTACTGTAAGCAGTAAGCACGATTTAAAAACAGAATTCTTTCGTAAATTGGTTCCTGATACATAGGCATATATTACTTACAATCCTGAAAATTCTCTCTGCACTTGTGTCAACAAACATTTTCCATCACGCAATATTTACCCAAACGTTCTCAATATGTTTTGTTCCGCTGGGTGTGCGTTATACGATACTGCAATAACATTTATTGAATCACCGAGCTGAGAATAAACATCGAATATATTGCTTTTTGTTGTTTTACTTCTTTGATACAATACAAAAATATTTACTTTACACTTATTATAGATCATTGTAATTTTTTCTTCGTTAATTATTTAATGTTAACCCGTTATGACACGTAATGAACGAATGGAGAAATCCGTTATGATAGTAAAAAAAAAAAAAAAAAAAAAAAAAACTACCTAGGATAGTAGTCTAGACCTAGTCTAATCTATCCCTTTGCATACATCATTAGAGGAAATTGAAATATTTTTAAATACTAGCTTACCAGGCATGCTTTGCAATGCGAACCTGAGGAATCTTTTGCCCTTCAGGTGAGCTCGTTCCCTACGCTCACTCGCCTAAAGGTTCAAATCGTTCGCTACGCTCACTCGCCTTGTGGGTCAGCTCATTCGCTGCACTCAATCGCCGCCAGGTTTAGATCGTTCATTGAACTCACTCGCCATCAGGTTTTAGCTCGTTCGTTACGCTCTTTCGCCGTAACTCTATAATGTTCTGTATTTTTTATTGCCAATCTTCTCTCAATATTTTAAATTAATAAAGCTGTTTAAAGAACTAATATTTTTAAATTGTAATCATATGTCCCAATACAAAAATGTTGCTTCCATAATAATAACATTAAAGACATGTAACTTTAAAGACGTGTGGGGCGGAGCCCTGTGGAATTTTCTTAATTATTTTTCTTTCATAAGAACCTTCGCCTGACAATAACAAACACAACAAAAAAGGAATTAGCGAAATCAGTCGAGCCTTTCATGCTGTGACTAGAGAAAAGGAATTCATTTTTATTTATAGAGATGAATCCTAATATTTTGTAATTTTTAAAAACTTAATACTTAAATTACCATAGACTGTGACAATTTTATTGATCACAATTTACTTCAAAGTATCATATACATCGAGTTTGTTTATTTTTGTATACTTATTCAATATATTAGCATACAAACAAAAATCAAAATAACATATATAATGAGTTTGAAATCTGGTAAAGCTTTTTAAACAAGTAGTTCTATAATAAATCTCAATTTACAAAAGGAGTGACTTTTTATTTAAAAAAAGGTAGCATCAAAACAGTTAACAGTAACTTGACAACATCACAAACATGAAAACAGTTAGTTCTCACCCCTTAGAATTTTAGCAAAAGTTATCTTAAAACTAGAAAATGTTAGATTTTACAGAAACTCATGAGCTTATAATTGGAAATTTTGTAATATTAGTGAAAATTCTGGAAAAAAGGTACAGTATTCAGTTTTAAGACAGCATTTAGTTGCTAATATAGTCTCCAAAAATTAAACCATGGAGAGATTAAAACAGCATAATACATGTTATAATTATTATATAAATACCTTTTTTTTGAAATAGTGGATTTTAAAATTAAAAAACCGTAGCTATATTAATACTTACGTCTAGTTAGTTGACATACAAATTATTTTGAATGTTTTATTTATTACTTTAAAGAGATGGTCTGATTTCCTTTTTACAAATGTTTTACGGATCGTCAGAAGACAAGGAGACGAGTATGATGGACATGACAAGAGACCGGAGCTGGAGGGTGGTCTCGGACGTAAGTGGTCTCATAGTGGCGCGTGAGGCGGCTCTAAACGGTCCTTTTGTTGGAAGTGAAAGCTTTCAGAGACACAAGCACGCTCTTGAGTATATTGAAAAATATTCAGTTACACAGTGGTCATAGATATTAAAACATTTTAATTTCGCTTGATTACAATGTAATTTTGATATAAAACTCAACTTTGGAGACCTGTATGACATATCGTGAACCCGCTATCAAGCAGGTATTAAATGATTTTATTCTGCTCAAGTTAAATGTTTTAAGTTTAGTTTCTAGCTGCAAATCAGGAGTAATAAAAATAATATTTCACTACACTGTAATAAAAATAACATTTTGCAGAATAGAACTCATTGCAATAAACGTCAAACTAAAAAATAAGTAATTACTAAGCCAACTAGAAGGTAAGTAAAAAACATCATGGGCCAAAAGATTACTTTTAGAATGTTTGTTATCTTAAGGGAAATTTAATTAATATGAACATTTTAGACTTATATAGTGTACGTATTATCCCAACTATCTTTTTTACATGTAGGGTATTGCCAATTTAAAAAGATTACTCAGTAAAAATGCTTTATGCTTTATGTCAGCATATTTCATCAAGCATGACGTTGTTAAATAATTTAAGCTATAAACATTACTGTGCATCTTAGCTATAAGCTATAAGACACCTTATCTAATTTTTACTATCTAGTTCCTTCTAGATCGCTAATACTGGCTATTCATATTACACGAATGATTTCTTAAAAGTTGGATTCAAAAGCAAATTAAAGAATAATGAAAAAAATGGATGAATGCTGTAATTTAAAATATTAATTATAAAAGAGACTAAAATGTACAGAAATAAAACAAAAATGTATCTAATCATTAAATTGAGAGTTTAAATTGCATGATACTAGAAACATGTCTTTGAAAAAAATTTTATTTTTGTTCTTATCATTTTAGATACAAATTTGCATTTAACAAGTTCTGTATTACAAAATCATACGTGCAGAAACTAACATTTGAGTATCTAGAGAACACCATTAAGGAACTGGGGCATTGAGCACCTCGGTGTATTCGCGCTTACATGCTTGTGCGGGTTTACGTTAGAGTTACCAACATGAATTCAACAAAAATTTTCATTATACATGAATAAATGTGTATGACGCGATCAATTAAATAATAATACTTATTAGAGATCGCTCGCTGGTCAAAATATGACCTAATTTCAATTTATTTGAACAGAATTTGATTTGAAATATTTTAAAATAGAAAAATCTGTTTCATTTGATTTGCTAGCATTTTATTTAAATATTTATCTAATAATTCAATTAACTGTCCTTCTTCCGTAGGAACGTTGAAAATTTTAAAGCGTGGGGATCGATGTAAATTAATTGGTTTTTGTTCATCTGCATCAAACTATTTTGCAACGTTATGCACGGATTTATTCTACGATGCAAAAAAAGAGAAGAAAATATGTGTATGATGCAAACTGAGCAAAAAAGAAGAAAAAGACATCATTTTTTAATATTAACGTAGATTAAGTAACGCATGTATAGTGATTAATTACATAATAATACATATTTATGTTACCTTGTTACTTGCAATAAAACTGCAATAAAACGTTTGTCTAGGTGGTGTCTGTTTGTCTAAGGGGGTGTGCTTCGTGCATGAAGAGAATGAGCTGTGCCCAATTTTTGTAGTCGATTTACCTTGATTTGTATTAAATTTAAATCTTTTTTGTTTATTTTTCTGCAGCAAATCAAGTTCATACACTTAGTTCTGAAACATAGCAGCTGATAGTTCAAGAACTGCTGATATGATTTGTTGCCAGAGAGATTATGATGAGAATATTCGTGATAATTATGAAACCCTGCATATTCCTCTTAGAGGATAAAGGAGCATAAACAAAAATCTGTTGGTGCACTGCGAAAGTCATTTCACTCGTGAACACTCTAGTTCTTATGACTCAAGCTTTTTAAATTGCTACTTTATAAAATGTAGAAGTCATATGCTGTATAAATATCTATTTAAATAAGTTTTCCTCTTTTAAAATGGCTATATTTAAATGAATTGTAATGTTTTGTTATTTATTATTGTATTACTGTCATACTGCATATTCAGCCAATTATTATTTGAAATTAGGGTTTTAATAGTCCGAAATTTATGTAAGTGATTATGATATGGTACAAATATTTACCCCTACGATTGTTCATGTAATACATCCTATACATTAATTTGGACTACTGGTGCTATTATTTAATAATTCTTTATAGCTCAAATTAAAAAATTATCATAGTACTTTGACTACAGTAAAACATTTTTCTTGCAAAATATAAAATTCACACAAATTAATTTATTTAGTTTCAAGATAACGTTTACTTTTTAAGAATATATTTTAGATCATAATGTGTTTTATTTAATAATATATTATTTTATAGTTTTCAAACCGTATTGCACTACACAAAACCCAAAATGTTTTTATCTTTGATTTTCTCATTCATATATATATGAGTAAAATCACTCATTCTTTTAAATCAATTAATAAATCTTTGCATCGGGAACTTCGCCTTGGAGATGTATCGAGGCTAGTCACACGTCAGTTTTTAGTCTTTAGAGACAAACGTTTTTGCTGCTTTATGTTTTGTTCTCTGTAACAGATGTTCCTGTCACTTTCTTGTTACAGGGAATTTATGTTTCTGAGCGTTTTCCTTTTATAAACAAAAACATTAATCATTCATATTTTTCATAATTTTCATCACAATGTAAATTGATTAATTATTCATATATTTACTAACACTGCACCATTAATGTTATGAGTCTATTGCAGTGGTGTGGAAAATAGGCTAGTTTTAATCACCTTTTCGTGAATAAATTGTATATAAATTATATTTTAGTTTAATTTGTATCTAGATACATTTTTTATATCATGTTAGTATAACTTTAAATGGATGATGGTTGCCTTAAACTCAAAAGATACATATCATTACTATATCATTTTAAATATTGTACCTAATTGTATATTTATTTTTTTAATACGAATTCTTATTTTTTTGTGATTTACATTGTATCTGTTTAGTACGCAAATTAATTTAATTGTTTACATAGTATAGATATTTTAGATGTGTTTCTCAATCAAAAGAGAACGTTTTATAATAAAACCAGTCTAAAATAAAATATTTAAGATTACATTCAATATCACAGTTTGGCTGTTAGCATATCTCAAATTACGGATAATGTTTTTCATACGTATTAAACTTTAAGTATATAAATTAGTTTTAAGTCTATCACTAATCCTATCTCAGTTTAATGAGTCTCTTCCCACATGATTTTCATGAGTTTTAAGTCTGTGAGTTTTTAATTTAAGCTGTTCACTCTTTTTTTAGAACATTTCAGAAATGGTTTTACTTGGTTTTGAAAATGCTTAATCAATATTTTTAGTTGCAATTTATTTATTAGATATAATGCCATTGAGTGAACAGATTAAGATTAAGAAGCATGCGTAAGCACCTCCAATTTTCAAAAAGCCAAAAACTTAATTTATACTCAAAATAAATAAATAAATATGAATGTATAAAAATGTGTGAAATAAATAGATTGTTTGATTTATACTAATCTTTGTAAATTAAAACGTAATTAAACAGTGAAATATTACACGCAATCCCTATAAGTTTATTGAGACAGTATGAAGACACAGTAAAGGAGGAAGTACCTACGGGGAGCCTACCATACAAAATCGATGTTAAAATCAACTTATTCTATTGAAGTTTTGTTGCTTTGATTTTTTTTTTTTTTTTTTACTAAAAAACAACAATCTCCCACAAAAATATACCGCAGTATATAAAAAATAGTGATTTAAATTAATATCAGTGTAAAGCAGTAGCAACGAATGACAGTAGCATGCCATTAAAGTGTTAAATATTTTGAATGTAAAAGGAATTTTTCTTTTAACACAATATGAACAATTATTCAAACGTTTTGTGGTATAGTTCATAATAGAGTCAGTAGAAACTCTTTTAACTCTTTTTTTTACGTCTCATTGTCATACACATATTTAAACATTAGTTTTTATAGATAGAAGATATATAATACATTCATTTTGGATAAAAGATCAGGAATAAATATCTAGGGCGAAACAGGAATAACAATTATTTTATTTAATGTTAAATAATATACTTTTTTACTTACCAATTTTTACCCAATATGCACCAAACCATATGAAATGTAAATAGGGTAACGGAGGTTAGTATGAATAATACGTTTTACAAAATGACAATATTTGTGGGTCACGAATAATTACATTTCTATGTAAGATTTAGTTCCTAAAAGCAAAAACTTGTTTCCTCTAATATTTTGATTTAAACCCCTCCCTGGGGCCTCATTACAGTGGAGGGGGGGGGGGGGTGTTCTCCATCATTATCGCTGAGCATTGTACCCAGGAGAGAATGAATAACAAAAACGCTACCTCGCAATGTGTAAAACTTAAATGCACTACATTCAAATGCAATTAAAACAAATGTTCCATTTAAATATTTAATTACGATAGTTTTCATTTCGATATTTTGGATCTACTAAACCCTTTATTTAGGCCAAATAAATTAATTAAAAAATAAATGTAAACAAAGATATTTTCGGATGGATTTCAATACTTCACTACTATAATTACTGTTCCCTTATATTTTAGGGCACATTTGTTTTTGGAATTAAATTTACCAGGATATAAAAATAAAACATTGGTAATGCTAAAGAAACAATTTAATGGAGGCAAAACTCTCGTGGCAGCACCTTTTATAATAATAAATTAAATGTAAACCAATATACATTGCATTTCTCTATGAACTGAATTAAAATAATCCTGAAAATCTATTTCATGCTACAGGTAATTTTTTAATTGGAAACTCTTATATTGAACTGTGACGCAAATTATTACAACACTATGATGACTTTACTGTTGATCAAATAAATTTCAACAACTATCCAATAGATGTCAGTAATAAGTTCATCGGAGTAAGTAAATAGTTTATAACTCTTAGAAATGTCATGTTTAAAGATGTACTCTAATAATTTAGGCTACTCCATGAGTGACTGTTTAATAAGGGCTGTTAGAACTAAAATCATAATTTTCTCTGACAATAGTTTAGCTTTTTTAAAGTAGTTCTTTAGGCTAATTCAAAGTTATTTGGAACTGAAGTATCTATCCAGCATATTTTACATAAGATCTTTTACTATAAAACATACAATACTGTAGATAAAGACTGAATTCAAGTTTCCCTAATCTCAAGTAATGAAAACGATTGCAGCGTTCACAGCGATTGCTGCAGAGTCTCTTTGCGAAAGGCAGAATTTTTAATTTAATTAATGCAAATTGATGGTAAATCAGGCCTAATCTCTCTTGTACAATATTATTTCAAACTGTTCATCTAGATTGAATGTTAAGTCTATCTATTACCGTTACATCTATTACTTTGCAACGTAAGTTTAAGTAAAAAAAAATATTTAAAACTCAAACGTCGTTTGCTCCACTCGCTTCTAAGTGTAGAACAAAGTAATGTTTGTTGGTTAAAAGGTCTTAAGGTAAAGTTAGGTACAAGTCTGGCATATAACTGCATATACCCCTGACTTCCTGGATATAAATTAATAAAACTTAGTATTGTTTGTATTTGGTATATTGTACAATACTATGCAGGTAATAATACCCGCATATGAATGTATTTCACTGCTCTTATGCATGTCCGGGGTATTTACCATGTAGAAAGTCTTCAAATCTAAAATGCAAGCATATTTGATATGCACATCCAATTAAAGACAATGCCACAAACCTGATTTCAAAGCATGTCCGAGCCGAAAATTGCTAATATCAAAAGTAACATAAAAATCATACTGCCAAATACTGTATTAAAATACTCAATAACTTGTGAGCTATTTAATTTTCTTAGTTGTGGTATTTTTGGGATTTTTCTCAAAATACAAATTAAACCTTTAAAATTATGTAGTAGGCCTATGTATGAAACTTGTGTTTGTAATATACAGTTTCACCCAAGACTTTTTAAGACGGAAGTCCTCAAAGGAAGTCTTTGGACAAAATTCTGAAACCAAATGTCAACACTCAGGAAATTTTCAAATTAGTGATGATCCAACGAGTACACCTTTGCCTTTCATAAATTTAGATAGGACGGGTTAAAAGTAAATTCAAAATCAAACTGTTCTTATAACTGATGATTAATTACGATTCTTTTCGTTTAAATGTGATGGTTACTAATCTTTCGTGTAATAAGGTACAACTTTTAGTGTGTAAAGATATTTTCTGGGCATGTAGTAATACTACTTCATACTAAATAACAGAATTTGTGCATACAAAGTAAATAATAAAATTA
Organism: Neoaliturus tenellus; assembly: GCA_030545055.2. Classification (NCBI taxonomy): domain Eukaryota; kingdom Metazoa; phylum Arthropoda; class Insecta; order Hemiptera; family Cicadellidae; genus Neoaliturus; species Neoaliturus tenellus. The sequence goes on from CM061533.1 coordinate 236,324,499, forward strand.
AACAAATAAATAGAAATTTTAAATATTAATAGAAATATTTAAATAAATTTTAGAAAATATAAAACACACGTTTTAACAAACTGTACAAACATTGCATCGTCTGATCCTCATGGAAGTGTGTGTTTGAAGTTTGAGATTAATTTCAACTCCCGCTCTAAATTCAGGATACCCATGTCAACACTTGGGATTGTTCCATACATCCCAAATCTAATTCAACAACCAAACAACAATCTCCAACGTTTTTTCTGTTTAGTTTTACACCCAATTGAATTAAATTAAATACGAAAATCTACTATTCAAACCTAATTGCTGTTATGATGCTATTTATACTTCGAATTTTAATGGAAAACCTAATAAATTTTTAAAAATGTATTAAACAAAAATCTTTCTTTTTTAAATCAATAAGTTAGTTGATTGCTATTCATGTGTTTCGAGACAAAGAATAATTAATTACATCTAATATTTGCCAATAAAATAAAATAATAATAACAAACCAATAAAAAAAATAATTTTCCTACTCTAAAAAATGAAATAAAATAAGCGACCAATGAATATATGTTAGAGGTAGTGTAAAATATAACGACTATTAAGTTGTCATTTCCAGGCTGTTCCTGTAATTTGTCTACCGCAAGCGAATGAGCAGCAGCTTATACCTTCTTTTATTTTCTTAAATATTATTACTCAGTACGGTAAACATTTGTAAATCATAAAGTACAATTAATTTTATTTACTTTAAAGCAAGATTTTACCTTGGTCAAATCATGTAAGTGACTAATATTTTTTTTCGACTGTAATTACATCGAATTAATTTTATATGCTAATTTCTTACATATTTTACGACACTTTTTATAGCGCCCTGCAAAAAAACCTTAGTCTTTTAAAATTTATTGTTAGTTTTAATTATAATTTATACAAATACAATAACTAACAAAAAAAATTTCCCGCATTCCTCATACGGAGTTTTTTACCTTTGACTTCCTATTATTTTGATAGAAAGTAAATCTCCTTATCTGTTATGCAGAAATAACACCAGTTTGTTTGCAAATGTTGTTACAAGAGCGTTGGTGGTGCGGGGCGCGGTGGGGGGGGGGGGGAGGGCGGCGGGTAGACGCCAACATGGCCGCGGGCCCTCACCGCGACTGGTGGCATTTGTGTGCTAATGAAGTCGAAGGAGTCAATCAACAAGGTAAAATTTAATTCTTCTAAATTATGTGCCTAGAATTTTTATTTAATTATTTTATTTCCAACAAATGTTGTTAAAACAAATACAATAATGGTTGTATGCATTGGTTGTTTCACGTGATTTTATAGTGATTTTAATATAACGCAATAAATATTTAAACTTTTAAAGATATTTTTTAAGTAAGAAAAATAATGTTAGTAAGATATTAAGATTTAAAGAAGTTTTCAATAAGACAATTTTTCTACAACATAACAACTTTCTAATTAGAAAATAATCAAATTATAGTAGTCACAACGTAAAAGTGCATTCCATGCAATTAATCTTCCAATTAAATCAAGTAACCGTATATAATTACCTACTGTAATTTAATATAATTTAAAATAGTCTTTTAATAATGGCACTCATTAACTCTGTAGGCCTACTTCCTTTATTCTTAAAGACACATATTTAAACTATTTTGCTGGTGTATCCTCACAATATGATTGTGTGTGAGAGGAAGGCGTATACAAAAATAGTTTTAAAATCTTAAACTATCCCTTTGCATAATTATATAATTGAAATTTGTGTAACAAAATGGTGAGCTTTTCACAAATATCAAGACGATGAAAATTGTCTCAAATTAAAGGTCTCGGTCCCAGTCACTAGCGAAAAATTCGTCGTGTCCATAAACTTAGCAGAAAATGAAAAATAACGTAAAACATCTTCCATTATAACAATGGGATTTGAGAAACGTCTGCTTTGTGTACATTGGAACATGATTTTGGTTTGAATTCAAAACGGGGTAGATTATGACAGTGAGTGAAGAACATCTACATCTATTAACCTTGAGTTTCGATACTATAATAATTGCAGTTTTTTGAGGCGTTAAATAACTAAAACATCCACTAGGACTGTTCCTAAACTATTACGAAGTGACTGTAGATTTTTACCTCGTTTTTTAAATAGGCAATAATATAAAATTGAATGTCTTTTAAGATCTGTGAATAACTTGCGAAGGCTCTAATTAAATAAATTACCATATTATACCCCGTGCAAAATAAATGTGCGGTCGAAATGCAGATTTCAATTCCCCCATTTCTCCCGTTCCTCCCACTGCTATCAATCCAACCAATCGCAATCACTAAAAATTTGTACAGCTGTTTAATATCTCATGTCCCTTTATGCTAATGTTTTGATTTTTCGTAAACAAATATTCATATTTTGACGTTTGAGATGTAAAAAGAAGCGCTTGCAACGGCAACGAGGTGAAGTAACATATTCATTAGCGCTATTTTATACTCTGAATTTCAAGGGCGAAATTAAAATAACATATGATTTTGAAGAAAATAGGGGAATTAAGAACGATATTAAGGGGATTTCCCTTATGGTGGGAAATAAAATTTTGTCTTTCGAGCGCACATTAATTTTGAACGGGGTATAAAACTGTATATGTTTAAATGTCAATGCAGTATTAAATATTTATCATCATAAAACGACGAAATAAAAAATAACATATCGCACGTTTATATGGTGCGATTTAGATGTGATACAATTAACGTTGCTTGTTTTATTTGCAAGGTTTTATCACTGGAAGTTGGCAAACCTGGCCAGGAGACATACGGACAGTAGTCTCACGGCGGGGTCAACCACTACTCGAATCTGATTGGTTGGACGGTGGCTCCAGGCTAACCGGGTACCATACGCCAAACGACCATATGACTTGCCCCGTTGAGAGTTTCCATCGGATAGCCAATCCCGGCAACATCACATCACACATAGATGAGGAGGAGAGTCACCATGGAAACCGCACCTGCAACTCCCAAGAAGCGCACGTGCTGCTGGTCTGAAGGAAAATCCTTTGTGAATTATTTCAACGGAATTCACTAAATTATCAATAAGGTCCAAATAAAAACTCTATTTAAATATCTGAACAAAAAAAAAACTTGATTTGTTTCATGATTAACAGTAGTGTGTTTTGGTTACTTCTGGACCGGAAGTCGTGCCAGCTGCCCGAGCAGCTGCTCGAGCAGATGGCGTCAGATGCTGGGGTGCAGATGGCGAGAGCATATGCCTTGTATTTGAAGTAGAATTGGGCATGAATTAAGAGTTAGTTGAAAACTAAAATTTAACTGTGTTAACTAAACTCTAAAAGTTGAACAGAAATTAAGAGTAAGATGAAAACTGAAATTCAACAGTTATAACTGGGGGCCTGGAAAGTATGTCAAGGTCATCCAGAGTAAGTTTTAAAAAAGCCTACCCAACTACCACCAGAAATAGTTTAAAGTTGAACTAGTTGGTGATAGTGGGATAATTTATTCGTGCCATGGGAGAGGTGTTTATTGTTTGAAAGTTGGCGATCGAATGAGAAGCGCCGCCTAGGGAGAGGGCTTATAAAACGGCAACCTTCCCCCACCACCCCTTCCCCCACTCCTTTAGACCAATAACCGGTTGCAGACTCTATGTGGTGAAACTGAATTAAACATGGCGGCCGCCATGGATAATTCTAACCTCAAACCTTAGCTCAGCTGAAGAGAATAGAGGAGCATGAAGTAGGAATTGTGGTGACAGCGCTTATATGAGGAATAGTAGGGGTAAAATAAAAAAACTTGTTGAACACAGTCGATAGGTGTAACAAGTTCAAAGTTGTTGAATTGTAACATAGAATGCAAAATGTTGTAAATAACACTATCATCAACATTAACCTGCGAAGTCTTTGAAGAGTATAATGGGTTAAAACTGTACTTCTTCCTAACTCTATTTAAATTAGTTCTACACTTTGAAATTGAAGGTTTAGAAGTACTTTGTAATATGTGTTGTGTTCGCAAAAGCTTTAATTTTAAACATTGTGCAGTCATCATAACCGATGTGTTAAGTTCAGAAGTTAAAAGAAGACTGAGATATAAAATGAAGTGTAAAAGAAATTGAAACAGAAAGCCAGAGTAGTAATTTTATAGGTTAGAATTTACGAAGGCTATTCCATGGATAATTCTAACCTCAAACCTAGTAAGTGAAGTAGTCATAACATAAAACTAACGAGAGATGATGACCGAGCGGATGCGAGGCAATGAATGTTTGTAGCGCGATAAACTACCCACCTTTATAGAGGCAATAACCCCAGCCAGATGGCGGCAGATGGCAAGCAAATGACTGGTTGACCGACTTTCACCTGAGTAGTAAGAGAAGTAGGGTTCTGTGTCTATCCCTACTCCTTGGGGTCAATGACCGACCGGAAAGGTCAATGACCTCCCCCCCCCTCCCCCCCTCCCCCCCCTCCCCCCCCCTCCCCCCCGAAAAAATGGAGCCCCCCCCCCTTCCCCCTTCCCCCACTCCTTCCCCCACTCCTCCAGGTCAATGGCCGGTCACCACCGGTTGTTGACTTTATGTGGTGAAACCAGACTAAATATGGCAGCTGCCATGGATAATTCTAACCTCAAACCTGCTGCGCATGCAACGAGTTCTCCGGATAGGAATGAGTCTATGCTATGCGCATGCGCCTAGTCCTGTATTACTCACTTTAGCGCTACTGCACATGGATAATTCTAACCTCAAACCTTGGTTTTGTGTTGTTGCGCATGCGCCGCTCCCCACTCCTTTGCCTTTCTTTTACACTGCTGCGAATTGGACTGGATTGAACACTGTACTGTAGTGAAACAACTTCCCCCACTACTGGAGAATCCGAGGAGCGATACGAGCCTGATCTTAGCGTCAGTCGTCAACAAACTTTCATAGCGAAAGGTTGTTGGCGACTCAGCAAGAGGTTTCAAATATATAGTAGGCCTATATATATTTGAACTTCTTCTACTACGTTGCGTTTTTTAATGCAATGTAGTAATGTAGTATGTGTGTGTGTGTTTAGTTTTAAGTTGTATTAAATTTAAGAAATAATTTGCGCATTGCGATGTTAGTTATAAGTTGGGTTTAGCATTAAGGTGTATTAATTTTAAGAGGTATTTAGCATTAAGGTGTATTAATTTTAAGAATAATGATGGTATTTGGTTGTGTTGAATTATTTGGTTTTTTAATAATGATGTGTTGTTAGTTTTAAGTGTTGGTAATACTAATTAATGTTGTTTTGCCTTACAGCTAGATGTTAGGGGGTAGATTAAATGTAAATTCAGAAGTTCAGTTGAACTTCACTTAGAAGGGGTGGGACATCCGCAAAATGCGGACTAGGTTTTTGCATTTTTGTTTAGGAATATAATGGGTGGGATTAGTTTGGGTGGGGTTAGAGTTGCGTTTCTGCATTAGGTGTTCCAGTTTCCCTTGGAATTCATGGTTACGGTAGACCCGGACCGGACCGTTACGGTAGACCCGGACGGTCCAAACAAAATTGCGTCGATGTCCCTTGCAGAACGTAACTAGTGGGTTGGGAGTGGGAACCGTTAGGCAAACAGGGTGGTGGGAACAGTATTACTGTTCCCATCACCTTGGATCATTATAAATCTTGAATGACCTTGACCCACTTTTGGAAGGGTCAATGACCCCCCCCCTCCCCCCCCCTCCCCCCCCCCTCCCCCCCAGAAAAAATGGAGTCGATCCCCCCCCCCTTCCCCCACTCCTACCCCCACTCCTTCCCCCACTCCTTCCCCTACTACTCCGGGTGAACGACCGGTCATGACCTGAAAAATTAAAATGGCTATAGCTTGATAACGGATTGACGGATTTGGACAAGCGATACATCATTGAAAAGGTCTATGTAAGACAAACATTTTGGTAAAAGAAGAATTTGGTTATCTTATTTTAGTCAAATGTTATGCGAATTATTTTAAATAAATACCTTCTCTTTTCCCTTTTCCCCCACCTCCCAGGTCAATAATCAGTCTCGACCAGCTGCTACCCCTCTCATTTGCATATTGTTATAAAAGACGCACCGACTGCGGCTAACATTTCATTCTGATTCCAGACGTTACGCTGCGAACTTGGAGCCACAACCATGTCATCTCTGCCAACTACAACTTCTACTTTAACTTCTACTTCAACTTCTACTACGGCTGTTACTGCACCAAAGAAAACTCTTCGTCTGAAAAATCCTCCTGACTGGTACAAGAAGCAACTTGGATCCCAACCTTCAACTTCTGGCACTATTCTTCCGCCTATCAAGACTTCTAAACTTCGAAGCATTTTTTCACCGCCTTCGCCTTCTACTTCGCTTTCAAACGACTCCACACCGCCATCAACCATCATGCCGCCTCCACAGAAGCCAGCTCCCCGTCTTAATACCCCTTCATTTGAAACTTTGCTTCATAGTCTTAGTACACCTATCATTCCACTGTCACCATTGCCTCCTACCCCACCACTTACTATGCCTGAAGACCACACCTATCATAAAACTAAATCCACTAAGCCTACTCCCAAACCTGCTCCTAAGCCTGCTCCTTCAGAGCAATTTCAATTATTACAAGAAGAGCGTCGTAGGGCATTTAGCCGTCCCACTACTTGCCCTGAAGTGCTCACTAGGGGAATTAAGAAAGGATCAGCTTGTGGGAGGAAATGTGTTAAAAATGAAAGTTTTTGCCGTGTACATATCGTGAAACATATTTCTGAACCACAACTGACAGAAATCCCCACCGTTGAAGACGATCCTAAAATAATATCCGTCAGAGGAGAGAGGCTTAAGAAAGGTTTGAAATATTTTTTTCTAAGTGTTGTTGACCACCAACACATTTTGGCAAAATGTAACGGCTTAAAATATAAAATTAGAGTTTGTGAGAATTTGTGTAAAGAGAAGAGATTTAACACTTTAGATTCTCAAGACTTTCTCCTCAGGGATAAAAAGGATCGTATTACAAGGTGGGGGCGTAAACAGTAAATTGACTTAGTTTTTTCCAAATTGTTGCTAAAAAAAATAATGGGGGAGAAACACAATGCGTTATAGCGTTGTGTTTCTCCCCCATTATTTTTTAACACTCTAAGTCCCGTGACCTACTAACCTACTTCCATTTGAGTAGTAAGAAAAGTACTTCCCCCACTCCTTTGGGTCGATGACCGGTTAAGGTCAGCTCTTACCCCTCATTTGCATACTGTTATAAAAGCGGAGCGAGTGTTGGTCACTCCATCATTTTGCTTCTACATGCCGCTCTTGTTGTTTCGTCTCTGCTGTTTACAATATTACCTACTTCAAAATGCCTCCTCATGTGAATGACCATATTAATTCTTCCAAAATTTCCGATGTTTTTCTACAACCTGAAGACATTTTAAATAATGATAGTGAGAGTGAGGATGATGATGATTATACTGTTGAACTTAGTGAAGAACGTAAGGTTATAGCAATTGATCCACAATTTCCATTTGATACAATAGAAAAGTTTATAGTTGAAGCTAATAAATGGTTAAATTTAGGATGTTATGTACGAATTGACTCTTTTATATTGTATGGTGATAGTCATTCTTTCCTTGTCACACTAAATGACAGAGACCGCATGTTGCAGTGGGCACAATCTATGATGGAGTGCTATGAACAAGGTGTGGATACTGGCGGCTATTTTCTTGCACAACTAGTGTAATAACAAATTACCCTTCCCCCCATGTAGTGAAAAAGGAAAAGAAATATTAGGAATCTAATTATAATACTTCCTTCCACATATAAAGAAGAGGGGAAAGGAGTGGGGATTATAAAGTGGTGGGGGAATGTGTATAAATGCAGGTTGTTTGAAGAGACTTTTATTATTATTGTGGCTTTAGCAGAAACAACATGGAGTTTAAATCTTCAGCAAAAATAAGGAATAATATAATAAAGAAAGAAATTCGCAAGAAAGAAAAGATTGAACTTATAAAATTACAACTTATAATACCTTCCATTGAAATTGGATGTAGCAAACTAAAGACTTTGGTTAAAACTAATGAATATTTGTTACAATTGCTAAAAACAATCGAAGAGTTGAAGAGAAAGAATGGACATTCTACATAGTAAAATTTGAACATTTTAATATAAATAAGTAAACTGAAAAAAGTAGATGTAGAATAGAGAGCGAGGAATAGATCACTTTGTGGTAATGGACTAACATGCCACTTAGTGCTCTATTCCTCGTTCTCGCGTTAAATTGGATTACCTTGACCTATTTGTTTGACTGTTAGAATTTGGTTAACACTGTTGAATTTCAGTTTTGAACTAATGTTTATTTTTATTCAACTGTTAGAGTTTTTTAACACTGTCGAATTTTAGTTTTGAACTAACTTTTAATTTATGCGAATTTTCAGTTCAACTCTAGTTAATTTATGCGCAAATTTAGTTCAAACAAGTGCCTGTGCTCTAGCCATTTTCCACTCCAACATTTGTTCTTTTAACATCTGTCCCATAACATCTGTCCTAACAGATGTTAAAAGAAAGTTTGTTAAAGTTTGAATATAAAGAAGTATATACTAAAACTCCAATGGGAATAAAGAACACGAATGAACAATTAGTTTGTAGAAGGTTAATATTTTGTTGAAAATGTTTGATTTCCTAGGATAGTGAAGAGGATGAAATAGTGGTGGGGGAACCATTATAATAGGAGGAACGTGAGAGCCCACTTCATTTCTTGGTGAAATTTCGAAGAGTAAACATCTCAACATGTATCGTTGCGATAAATGTTCGGAATCGTTTCACGATGAAATTCTATTAGACTGTCATAAAGAACTAATTCACAACAACCCAGAAGAAAAACAAGAACAACAAGAACAACAAGAAGAACAAGAACAACAAGAAGAACAAGAAGAACAATATGAAATAACAGCAACATCTTCAACTACTTTACCAAATCTACAAGTATTTGCATTACCTGGTAAAGTAGTAATGCATCATAAGATTCAAAATGAAAACTTGAAGCTAGAAGAATTTATTAGAGAAGCAAAACCAATTGTAAGTAAAACTTTAAAAGAAGAATTAAAAAGATTGAACTTTCTTAAATTTGGTTTACTACTAGAAGCTATGTTTATAAATGTACAAGAAGAATTATCACCAAGAGGATTCATAACAAAAAACCGAACCATTATGGGAAGTTCAAACATTGATTCAATAGTAGAGAACTGTATAGAAGAAATATTAACAAAAATTCAGGAACACGAAGGAAGAGGATCCGGATGGAGTCTTACAAGTATTGAAGTATTAGATATAAGAGTTCACAAACATGGATATGGACTAATGGGATCAAGTTACATTCCTCTGCCAAAAAGAATTGAAGATACAAAATCTTGTATTAATGTTAAAAATGAAGACAATGAATGTTTTCGTTATGCAATGACAACTAAATTTGTACCACATAATGCGAATAGACCTGACCAAGAATATGAAAATCAAAGATTTAGATACAATTTTCAAGGAATCACTTATCCTGTATCACTGAAAGATATATCAAAATTTGAGAAGAAAAATCCCGGTACGTCTATCAATGTTTTTGCATTAGATAGTTCAAACAAAGTGTATCCTTTACGTATTGCAAAAGAAGAGCTACCAGATCATACGGATTTACTACTACTAACGCGAGGAGATGTGTCTCACTATGTGTACATAAAGCAATTTGATCGTCTTGTTAACAAGCAACTTTCAAAAAATCGAAACAAAAAGATAATTTGCAAGAGATGTTTTAATTTTCAACGAGAAGGAAGAGAAGGAAGAGAATGGTTACAAGAGCACAAAAGACTATGTAACAATAATTATGAAGCAAAGATTAATTTACCTGCGGAAAACAGAGCATTCGTTAAATTTGAAAAGGTTCATTATCAATACCGTATCCCTTTCGTTGTGTATGCGGACTTTGAATCAACACTTGTTCCTGTTGAAGATGAAAATTGTGAAGCTAGAAAAAGTGTCAAGTATCAAATGCACAAACCAAACAGTTTTTGTTTAATGGTGAAATCGACATTATCAGAAGAACATTTAAACAGATATGGATTAACTTCAGAACCTCTAGTATATCGTGGTGAAAATGTAGAAAAAATATTTCTTGATCACTTATATTCAATAGCTGGAAATGTACAAAGATTATATACAAATATTGTACCAATGAAAATGATGGAGGAAGAAGAAGAAATTCAACATGAAAATGCAACTCGATGTTTCTTGTGCAAAAATGATTTTACTATTGAGAATTATAAAGTTAAAGATCACGATCACCTCACTGGTTATTACAGGGGTGCTGCTTGTAATAAATGCAACTTGAGCTATCGTTTACCACTATTTATTCCTGTGGTTCTGCATAACCTCAGTGGGTACGATGCTCATTTCATAATACCCGAATTAGGAAGAGACGATGGTAAAATTGATGTATTAGCTGAAACTTCAGAGAAGTTCATCAGTTTTTCCAAAGAAGTTGGAAACATGAAATTAAGATTCTTAGACTCCTACAGATTTATGCCGTCGAGTTTGTCCAAACTTTCAGAAAATTTAAGGAAACAAGATTTCATCGAAACAAAGAAGATTGTAAATAACGACAAACTGGATTTGGTACTTCGGAAAGGTGTGTTTCCATATGATTACATAGACAGTTTAGAAAAATTTAATGAAACATCACTTCCGGCTAAAGAAGAATTTAAAAGTAAACTTTACGACATGGACATATCTCAAGAGGACTATGATCATGCATGTAAAGTATGGAACGAATTAGGATTTAGAACATTAGGAGAATATTCAGATTTTTATGTTAAATTAGATGTAACTTTATTATGTGATATAATGGAAGAATTTAGAAATACGTGTTTTGCAGCTTATGGATTGGACCCTCTTCATTCGTACACTTCACCTGGATTAGCATGGCAAGCCATGTTGAAAGAAACAAATTGTAAAATACAACTTCTTACTGATATAGATATGGTTTTAATGTTAGAGTCAGGAGTTCGAGGGGGATTGACGCAAAGCGTTACACGACATTTTAAGGCGAACAACAAGTATCTGCCCGATTATGATGCATCAAAACCAACAACATTCCTGGGTTATTTTGATGCAAATAACTTATACGGATGGGCAATGTCAAATCCCCTTCCATATGATAATTTTAAATGGATAGATCCAGAATCGATTGGAAACATAATGGATATACCGAAGCATGGTGAAACTGGTTACATTTTTGATGTGGATTTTGAATATCCTGAACATCTTCATGATCAACATTATGATTTACCACTTCTTCCGAAGACTGAAATTTCCCCTACTGGAAGATGGCCAAAATTATTGATGACTTTAACCGACAAGTCTCGATATGTTGGACACTACTGGATGATACAACAGGCTTTAGACTTAGGACTGAGAATTACAAAAATTAATCGAGTACTACAATTTTCTCAATCTTGTTGGTTAAAACCTTACATCGACAACAACACAAGAAGAAGAGCCGCCGCTACATCAAGTTTTCAAAAAGATTTTTTCAAATTAATGAACAACGCAATATTTGGCAAGACTTTGGAAAACAAAAGGAAACATAAGGATATCAAATTGGTAACTGATCCAGTAAAATTACAGAAATTAGTGCAACAACCAAACTTTGGTTCATCTGTAATTATTAATGAAAATCTAGTTGTTATTTCCATGAACAAGAAGTCAGTTGAAATGGATCGTCCTTTGTATCTTGGAATGTCAATCTTGGATATTTCAAAAACACATATGTATGAGTTTCATTATAAGAAGATGGTTAACTATTATGGAAGAGAGAACATTGGTATTGCATATATGGATACGGATGCACTCATTTACTGGATTAAAACAAATGACATGTATGAAGATCTACGCACCTTTATATATAAAGATGATTTCGACTTTTCCGATTATCCTAAGGATCATCCAAATTACGACTACGACAAAAACAAGAAAGTATTGGGAAAATTTAAAGATGAAACAAATGGTGTGCCGATGATGGAAATTGTAGCATTAATGTCCAAACTGTATTCATTTCAACTGTACATAAATGAAAGGAATGAACATCAAGTCACGAAAAAAGCCAAAGGAATAAAATCTTCTTTCCTGAAGAAGAATGTACAGTTTGAACATTATAAAAGATGTTTGTTTGAAAATGTTGAAACAACTGCAACGTTCAACACTATTAGAAGTTATAATCATCAACTTTTTAGTGTCAAACAAACAAAGTGGGCATTAAGCTACAAAGATGACAAGCGCCATATTTTAGAAGATAAAATTAATACTTTACCATTCGGCCACTACTCCCTGAACCCTATCGACCAGTAAACCTATTCTTCGTCCTCTACCTTCTTCCTTTTTCCTTTCCGTAAAGAAGAGGGGACATGGCAAGCCCAATGCCATGTTCCCTCTTTTTTACACTAATATGAAATGGCCTTGACCTATATTCAAACTATATAAATGAGAATTAACTATTCTATGGGTCAGTATTTTTACAAGCGGTGTACAAGAAACATCTGAAGATGGAAAGTGTGAAGGACAAGATTGTAAATGAACTACATAAACCAGCAAGAAGAAGATTTCCAAGAAGAAGTACAATCATTAAAGGAATGAATGATCTTTATCAAGCTGATCTCATTGAAATGATACCGCACAGTAAATTAAATAAAGGATTTAAATATATTTTAACAATTATAGACTGTTTTACTAAAATAGCTGATGCTTTACCATTGAAGGATAAGACTGGTAAAAGTGTTACAAAAGCTATGGAAACCACAATACAAAGAAATAAATTTAAAATTAAACATTTACAGACCGATGATGGAAAAGAATATTTTAATAAAGACTTTGGAGCTTTGATGAAGAAATATCAAATAAATCATTATTCTACAAATTCTGAAGTTAAAGCTTCAATAATTGAAAGATTCAATAGAACATTAAAAAGTGCGATGTATAAACAATTTTCAAAACGAGGATCATACGTGTGGTATGACATATTACCACAACTTATAAAAGAGTATAACAACAAATATCATCGTACCATTGGAATGAAACCTATCCAGGTAAATAGTGCTAATGCCAAAATTGTATTACAACGCATTAAAAATAATACAACACCGAAATTGGAAAAATTGCAACCAAAGAAGTTCAAGGTCAACGATAAAGTTCGTATAAGCAAATACAAAGGTGTATTTAGTAAAAGATATCTACCAAATTGGACTAATGAAGTATTTACAATTTATAAAGTGCAACCAACTATACCTGAAACCTATTTATTAAAGGATAACAAGGGTGAATTACTTCAAGGTGGATTCTACGGACACGAATTGTTGAAATCAACAGTTGGTGATGTATATCTTGTCGAGAAGATTTTACAAAGGAAAAAGGATATGGTTAAAGTCCGGTGGTTAGGGTTTGATAAAAGTGAAGACTCTTGGATTCCTTCAAAAGACTTAGTATAGTTGTTTAATAGCTCATTGTGTGTTTAACCTTTATACAAGATGGAGATTGTACAACAAAAAGATCGATTTAATATCAATAACATTGATGAATTGACAGTTGACAATGATAAGTTAAATCATGGAAAACATGGTGAATTACTACCAAATACGATAAGATGTCTAATAACTGGTCCTTCAAATTGTGGAAAAACTAATGTTGTTTTTAACCTTATAACTAATCCTAAAGGATTGCGTTTTAACAATATATATATTTTTTCAAAATCATTGCAACAACCAAAATATCAATTATTGGATAAAGTACTTGCAAGTGTACCTGAAGTAAATTTTTACAAGTTTAATGCCAGTGAAACAATTATGCAACCAAATGAAGCAAAACCATTTTCTATTTTTATATTTGACGATGTTTCTTGTGAAAATCATGACACAATAAGGAATTATTTTGCTATGGGAAGACATCATAATATTGATAGCATTTACATTGGTCAAACATACAGTAAAATTCCAAAACAACTTATAAGAGACAATGCAAATATGTTGATCATCTTCAAGCAAGATGAAACAAATTTAAAGCATATATATAATGATCATGTAAATGCAGATATGCCATTTGAAAAATTTAAAGAGATGTGTGGCAAAGCATGGAATGAGAAATATAGCTTTCTCGTTAGTATGAAGGAAGAAGATATTAAAAATGGTAGATATCGTATAGGGTTGGATAAATTTGTATTTATGCGTTGAACTACCGATGCTACATCTAGTTACATGTTGAACTTCACAGTGTAAACATGGTGAATCAAGAAAAACTATTGAAAGAAATAAAATCACTCAGTGATTCTATTAGGATGAAGAATCGTGCATTGAGGATGGGTTTAAGTGAAAGAGAAGAATTTCTAGAGACTACATTTAAACCTATTACGGAACCTTTAAAACAGATATCAGAAACTATTGGTAAACCTCGTTATGAAGGAGATGTTTTACTACCAGTTTCTAAACAAGAAGTACAAGCATTAAAAAAAGAAGAAGATGATGATTCATATACAAGTGCTAGTGAGCAAGAAGAAACAAAAGAAGAAGAACCAATTGTTGAAAAGGAAGAAGAACAGCCAATACCTGAAGCTGAACAATCTATTCCAAATTTAACTCAATTGAGTAGCGATATATTACAACATGGACCTCTTGGAAGAAAATATATAATGAAAATGCTACATGATATGAAATCAAACCCGAATTTGAGTAGATCACACGTATACGGAGCAAGAATTGATGGGAATGAATTGAAGATTGGCGATTCAAAGCTTGAAATAACACAAGACGATTACATCATTATTGGTGAGCATAGATATAAAGGAACAAAAGGATTATATGAATTAATTTTTAAAAACATACCACTAAGATATTCATCCAAAGATTTAAATGTTTTTAAGGAGATTCTCCAAAATACTAACGCTCATAAAAGAAACTACGTAAAGGATGCAATGATTAATCGTTCACGTGCAACAAAATATAACATCGTTATAAAAAAGTTGTTTCCTCCACGAAAATTGCCAACATTACGTACTGCATCAGCGGTGAGACAACCACTGAAAAGAAAATCTTTATCACTTATGGATTTATCACTTCTTGAACAACATGGTAAAAAGAGTAAAGGAGATACTTCAACATCTGGTAAAGGATTGATGAAAAATCTATACAATACGAATGTGATTTACTACAACGATATCAATAAATTGGTTGATAGAATGAGACTATTGCATGAAGCCATGGAAGCCGGTCATACAGGTTTGAATAATGAATGGGTGGCTCTAGTTGATGAACTTAGGAATCGCGGTATAGTCGTATAATTGTCCGTGGATATAAAAGAGGTGCAAGCATAAGACGTATCAGTTCTAACATGAGCGTCGACAAGTTCGGACGGTACTCCGCTTTAGGAGTGCAAGTTGGAGAAGACAGAAAAAGAAGTGGATTACCGCAAACACCTGAAGGAGACTATAGCATAAGTAATAAACGTTTAAAACTAGTTAAAGATCCAGAAGAAGATACTGATGGAGCAAATTTGAAGACAGTAAAAGAAGCTACTTCAACATCATTAAAATTACATAAGAATACTTACGATGTTAAATCACATAGATTAATTAATGTTGGTAAACCAACTGAAGGTTCTGATGCAATTACTAAAGAGTACTTATCATCTGAACTTTTAAATACTTTAAAATTGCAATGGGGTAATAACTTAAAAGATGGACAAACGTATAATGCTGGAAATTATAGAATAACCAACGTGGGAAATCCCAAAAATGATAAAGATTCAGTTAATAAAGAATATTTACATTCTATAATACCTGAAAAAACTGAACATGGATTTTCTTTTTATAAATTTATTATAAATGACATTGGATACCCAAAAGAAGACGGTGATGCTGTAAACCTAAAATACATCAAGGACAACTGTATTTTACAAGATGCTGATGGAATCGATTGTCATGGAAAACCATTGACAAATGTAAAGTTTGGTTCTCAACCAAAAGATGCTGTTACTATGGAGCAATTATCCAAAGAATTAAAAAAAGAAACATCAAATTTTGTAAAACATGAAGATGCCGTGTTAAAGCGGGGAGATAAATTTATACATGGAAATAAAAAGTTTGATTTAATGCAAGGAAATAATGATGAATGGGATGCAGGACATAAAACAATAACAAATGGAAGATTTGGTATAAAAGATTCAGATGTACCTCTTATGGTGCAAACATTAATTGCAAGTGGTGGTAGATTAGATACATACGATGGTCGTAATAGAAGAATAAAAAATATTTATCCTGGTTATGGAGATGATGATTGTGTTACATTGAGACAAACAATAACTTGGGATAAACACTTTGGGACCAAATATGATGCAAAGATGAAGAAAATAATTAATATTTTACCAGGTGAAGATTCAAATGATGCTGCTACTATTGGACAAGTCATAACAACATCAAAAAGTGATTTAACCGCTTACACGTGTAATGATAAACGTATTATGCAGTTACAAGATCCTCAACATCCAAAAGATGCTGTAACTTTAGATTGTTTAATAAGAATAGTGGGTAATTTACTTATTGATACCCACAATCATATAGCTAGTACAACGAATCATGTGGTGATTCAACCCGATGAACGAGAAGCTTGGATTAAAAATAGAATCATAAATCAGTATATAATTAATTTGAATAACTAAGTCTTTAAATATAAAAGATTTTGCACAAGTTATTCATTTATGTAAAGTATCTCGTGGAGTAAACACACCAGTTATATAAGACAACATAATGAAGACCGTATCGCTCAGTCATCGTCAAGACAGCGGCAAGAGAGGACGTGGTATAACATCAGCTGCATTATCCCTGCTCAGACGGATTCCAGTTGGTGCTGTTGTAAATCGAACGATAGACGCTTTACCATACGAATTACATCTGCCCGGAGGTTATCAATATTGTGGACCTGGAACTAAGTTGGCAAAACGTTTAGCAAGAGGAGATCCTGGAATTAATAAATTAGATCAAGCTTGCAAAGAACACGATATAGCATATTCAAAGTATAAAGATTCAACAAATAGATCAATAGCAGACAAAATTCTAGCGGAAAAAGCTTGGCAAAGAGTAAAATCAAGTGACGCAAATATTGCAGAAAAAGCAGCAGCTTGGGCAGTAACTACAGCCATGAAGACAAAAGCAAAGTTAGGTGGTGGAAGATGTCGCAGAGGAAGACCTGCAAAGAGAGGCGCTCCCAAAAGAGGTGGAAACATTAAAAAAGGACGTCGTAGAACTCATAAGGCAAGTGTAAAGAAGACTTCTGTTTGGCAAATGGTAAAAAACGGAGCAGGTTTATACCTAAGACCATACCGTGTGTACTAAATAAGAAGAATCAATTGATAATTCCAAATAAAGCCTTAACAAATCATCAGTTAAATGATTATGTAAAATGTTTGAAAATACCATTCTTTCGAGGAGTTTTTATGAAAGATGCATTACCAACTAAAATATGGAAAAATGAAACTGGAATAGTAAATTTGGATTCCACCTATGGTCCAGGCACTCATTGGGTATGCTATAAAAAACTCGGACAAACCATTTACTACTTTGACAGTTTTGGCAATCTACCACCGCCAAAAGAACTGCAACATTATTTTCGAAACTCCAAAAACATTTTTTACAATTACAAAAGAGAACAACCTAACAATACTGAAATATGTGGGCATTTATGTTTGGAGTTTCTAGCGAAGAGTGTCAGTCAGCTTTAAGATGTCATCGTATACAGTGTCACTGAGTGGAAATTCATCCACATTGAAAAGTACGCTGTTCCCAGCATTGCGTCTATCCAAGGAAAAATTATGGGAAGCGGCATTACTTGACTTGACTACCTACAACTCAATTCCCAATGTTACGGAAGGAAAGAACAATTTACTACATTATTATGAAACTAAGGATGCTTCAGGAAAATACTCAGAATTGAAAATAATTACATTTCCTACTGGAGCATATGAAATTGATGATATAAACCAATTATTACAGAAACAACTTGGAGAAGACAATATCACCGTTAAAGGAAACAACAATACTTTAAAAGCAGAAATAACTTCCAAATATTATATTGATGTTGGCTTGGAAAACTCTATTGGCAGTTTACTTGGATTTACAGATACCAAAAAGAAAATCTTAACTCCTGGAACTACTCATTCAGGTGATTCAACTGTAACAATATTGAAAGTAAATAGTATCAATGTCACGTGCAACATTATACACGGATCGTATAGAGATGGAGTTAATCAACATATTTTACATACATTTTATCCAACAGTAGCTCCCGGTTTTAAAATTGTTGAGAAGCCACAAAACTTGATATACCTACCGTTAAACACCAGTTTCATTTCAGACATCGTACTGAACATATTGGATCAAGACGGTCATAGTGTTGACTTTAGAGGAGAAACAATTACTATACGGATACACATTAGAGCAGCAACATAAAAGTCAACATGGGATTATCATTTAAACCACAACAGAAGAGTCGGGAGCTCAGTAGCTCCTCGACATTGGAAGAGTTAACATCGGACAACATTCGTTTTCTACAGAAGATTGGATTGAAACTTAACAGCGATGGATATACTGGATATATCTCAAGGACCAACATTCGACGAAACACTATGGGAGAAGGAATATCACACGCACAACCCTTACACTTCATCAAAATTAAACAATAACGATGAAATAAGGATTCCCATTCAACAACAAGATATTTACACGTTACCATGTGAAAGTTACTTGTACATCGAAGGACGGGTATTAAAATTGGATGGAAAAACTGCTTCAACAGTTCCTTTTATAAATAACCCAATGGCATATCTTTTTGATGAAATAAGATATGAAATATCAGGGGTGATGGTTGATTCAACAAAAAAGGTTGGTTTAACAACGACATTGAAAGGATTAACATCATTAACACCGCATGAGAAGAATTCAATAGTCACCGCCGGATGGGTTGCCCCCGATAAAGACACTATAACACCAGCTTCCAACGGTCACTTTGATTTTCATGTACCTTTACGATTGCTTTTGGGATTCGCTGAAGATTACAAACGGGTAATAATAAATGTCAAACAAGAATTAGTATTACTCAGATCTTCAACTAATAAGGACTTAATACTTGCAGACCCTGCAACTACGGAAGATAAACTGGAATGGCAACTACAGTTGGATAAAGTTGTTTGGAGAGTACCTCATGTAAGATTGGCCGATGAACATAGAATCCTATTATTGAGAAAGTTAAAATCTGACCGTGATATTGTGATGCCATTCCGAAGTTGGGAATTTCATGAATACCCTACACTACCTCAGACAGAACGACAAACATGGACCGTCAAGACATCAACTTACTTGGAACGAGCAAGGTACATAATACTCGGTTTTCAAACTAAGCGAAAAGATGTTATCACTGCAAATGCTGGTCAATTTGATCACTGTAAAATAAAGAATTGTAAAGTTTTCCTAAACTCTCAATTCTTTCCCTATGACAATTTGAATGTCATGTTCAGCAAAAAACGTTTTTCCATTTTATACGATATGTATGCAAGATTTCAATCGTCATATTATGGAAAGACTAATACACCACTATTATCACCTGACCAGTATTATTCCAAGGCTCCAATAATTGTAATCGATTGTTCAAAACAAAATGAATCGGTAAAATCATCAAGTGTGGATATAAAAATTGAAATGGAATTTGAAGAACCAGTAGCGGATGGAACTTCGGCATACTGTCTAATTCTACATGATAAAATAGTTACTTACACACCGCTGACCGGAATTGTGAAGAATGTACTTTAAGAAGAATTGTACAACAACTGCAAATTTTTGAGGTTAGAATTATCTGCTTTAATTTTTGAGGTTAGAATTTCATTTGTGAAAGACAAGTTGAAAACAAACAATTATGTAATTGTATAAATTTCAAGGATTTTACGAAAAATATAAAAGCGAGAAAATAATTAGTAGAAACTTCATTCTATCTTCAACCGTCGTATGGGAAACATCATTCGCAAGATGAATTCTACTAACGGAGAAGAAAATACACCTCTAATGGATGATAATAGTTCAGATATAGAAAAACAAGTTGAACGAGAAATGGACGAGTTCCTAAAATTCAACAAACATAAGAAGAGAGAAGAAGAAAAAGCTGAAAAAGAAGTAAAAAGGAAGAAGGTTGAAGTTAACATTACAACCGATATTTTAACGGAAGTATTTCTTCGGATTATCTACCCAATTTCTTCATGCATGACAAAAAGTATATCAGTTGGAATTTTAAAATCAATGGATTATTCACCAATTGTTATTTTAAATCATGGAAACAAAATGGTTACTTTCAGTGAAACTACTTGGGAATCTCTCATGAAACATTTACATCTTTTGGAGTGCTATTTAAGTAACAACACATTTGGAAGAAGAACAAGATTAAGTTTATTGGAATCAAATATTGAAGTTGATATAGTAAAACATCGTGGAGGACAAATTGTTCGCTTCAGAGATTTAACTACACATAATGTTAAATTATATTTCACTAAAGAAGAATTTTATACTTTAAGTTGTACTACCGGTCCCGTCACCAGATATTTGAAACAACTAATATTTTCAAGTGCAATAATTAAAGACTATCTAATTGATACATTGGACAAAAAACCTTTTGTTCCAATTTTATACGGTCCCGTGGATACTTCAATCTTTAATAGAATACCTCAAGAAGTTGAAATGTGGAGACAATTAAACAACTATCACACCAATTTTAATATTGATGAAGTGGCACAAGAAGTGAAAGAAGAAGAACAATCCTGTCTGTTATAAACATCGGCTCATTTAATTTTTAAGTCAGTTGTTAGTAAGACTTCATCATGAATAAACGGGTTTCGTTTTCTAATGCGCCACATATAATGGAAGTTAAAAGAGGTATAATTGAATTTCAAGCTTTTCGAGGAAATGATGGTAATTTTATTATTAAAGAATTAGTAATCTTGGACATGAACACATCAGTAGTTTATCATTATTTGTTTAAACCTCCAGTACCATTTAATAGACTAACAACTAAAGCGAAAGTTACAAACAAATGGTTGAACAAACATTTTCATAACTTAAGATGGGATGAAGGTTTCATTAATTATAACATGATGCCGCACATTATGAATCATTATTGCAAAGAGTTTAAAATTATCTACACAAGGGGATTGGAAAAAGCAAATTGGATACAATCATTTACAAGCAACGAAGTGATTAATGCAATTATTGATAAAGATTTCCAATGCTACTTCAACGAACTTTGTATTTCATCAAAAAGTTTTAAACATCGAAGGTCACAGTGCGCTTTAAAGAATGCCTACCGTTTGAATAATTTCCTTCAACAAACTGGTGGGGGTAGTGTCAGTGGTGGGGGTAGTGTCGATTATAAAAGTGAGAGCGCTACCATGACACAGCATGAGTATTACTCAAACCTCCGAAGAGACAACATCTCCGACGGACATTCTTATTAACAAGAAGATTAACAACAACATCAATATGGCATCACAGAACTTACTTCAAAGTTTAGTTGATCAGTTCAACGCTCATTCTAAATCATCAATTCTACCTACGAAGAAATGTTCTGAACTAAAAGAAGAAAAACACTACATCATTCATACTATTAAGAAAATGGAAACTTCAGTAGGTGATGCTATAAATTGCACTTTGAGCGAGGCACCTTATACAATTGGTGATGAAGCAAAATTTCAGATCTTCTTACCAAAGCGCTTCGTACAACTACTTCAAAATGAAGATCTTCGTATAATTCAACCCGGCGCACTCTATTTGGTATCACATGGACCCAGTGGAAACAACTCTACTGAACTTACAATTCATGTAACACCTACTACTGATTAATTTGTACATAACATTGTAAATATTTCTTTGTATTTGTTTTTTCAATAAATATGATATAAAACAAAAAAAAAATAAAAATAAAAAAAGCAACATATTGTAATGTCTTTGTACATTACAATATGTTGCTTTTTTTAAAAATTCCACAGGATGACCTTGACCCAATTCTGTATAATTATAAAAGGGGAAATGTACTTGCAAAATTCATCAGTCTACTGCTACCTTTCATACCGTACACATCTCGCTCTTAATCCCTGAATATAAAACTGCAACATGTCCCTAAAGGTCAAGTGTGCATCTTACGATACTAACACCATAACAACTTTTGAACAACTCGAAGATTTAACCAACGAAATGCGAGTTTTACTTACCGGTGGTTATCACTTAACTGTTGATGTTAGTGCTACTAATACAAGGATGTTCACTAAAACAAAATATTGCGATGATGAAATATTTATTTCTACACAACCTACAACTTCTTCATCGCCAACTGGTCAACATAACATCAAGTTCCAAAAGTATTACCAATGTTGAATAACTTTTGACAGACAAAGCTACAACTAAAGAATCACATGATCAATGTGAGTTAATAAAAAAGGATGTGATACTTGTATAAATAATCATTCGCTTCTTAGCTCTCACCACGACAAGACCTATTTAAGAAAATGTTGTACAGAATGATGATTCAACTTGATGGAAAAATCTATGGAAAAGATTACAACACTGTTGAACAAATGACTAAAGATATAGATGTATTAGCTAAAGAAGGATACCAAGCTAAATTAATTTTAAAATTTCCTGAAGTACATCCACTATCAATAGAAGAACTAGTTGCTATGGCTAAAGCTGAGAGAGATAAAAAGTCTGAAGAAAACAAAGAGAAACAAACTTCCTAAATTTTAATAATCCTTACACTTGTAAGGTGTAATTTTTTAAAACTCCATTTGGATGACCTTGAAATTACCCCCACCACTTTTCACAGTACATAAAACTCGCTATTTAACACTATACACTCTTATTCTTTCACTGGACTCCGCAGCGTCAACATGGAAGAGCAAAAATACAAGTACAAACCTCGTTACTGTTGTGAACAACAATGTACAGATTTAGGGCCAATGATGGTGGATGGGTTAGCTTGTACTAAATGCGAATTCTTCGGATCTTGTTACTGCAAATGCAAAACAAAACAACTACCGCCACCGGAATTGCGAACTTTGAAACTTTACAAATCAAGATATTTTCATACATGTTGTCCTCAAAGATGTTTCAAATTTCACCCTCTCGATCTTGCTCATTGTCAACGCACCAATTCTCATCAAGATGATTTTTGTACACATATGATAAAAAGATGTAAATACAGGTCAGATTGGTATTCCGATCCTGTAGAACCATCAAATGTGTAATTTCAGTTTTACACTCTTTTTTAAAACTTCATTTGGATGACCTTGAGATTTCCCCCACCACTAGTTCTAATTTTTATATAATATTAAATCATTCCACTTCCAACACTCTAACTAACAACATGGAAAACAAATTTATCAAATTTGAACATATAATAACTGACAGGGAGGAGATGGAAGAATTGTTTCAAAACTTACTTTCTGTCATTGACGAATATCCTATAAGATGGTTCAGAATTGTAGTTCAATATTTAAATCCTGGTGAATTGTTTTCTTCATCAAGTGAAAAAGATGAAACAACTACTTCGGTTCAAATAATTGAATTAAAAGATGGAGAAGAAGAACTAAACGTTTTATTCAATCATAAGCTCAAAGTTCCCTATATAAAAGCCCCCTCCCTAGACAGCCCCCCTCCCTAGACGCCTGCTCAAGGTCACCATTATATAAGCCCCCTCCCTATGCGCCGATCCTCATTCCATCACCGACTCTCCAATAATGAACAACTCTTCATTGGCCCGAATGAATTCTAGTTTTGAAATAAACTCTAAAGAAGAGTTACAAGACATTTTTAATATTTTACAAGAACTTGTAGATAATTTTACAACCATCAAAATGAATTTGGAAATAACATACGATTGTCCTATTTGTGATAAGGTTGAAAGTTTGGACGAAGACAGTTTACTAAATCTAACTCCTGCACCATCTGACACTACTGATGGTAATAATGAAGAGCAACATCTTTCCCCCACCACTTCTTTGTAATTCATCCTTCCCCCCACCACTTCTTTATTTAACTAACATTTCTCCCTTTCACTTCTCATTCCGTCTTCGACTTCTGAACTATCAACATCACTTGTTTTAAAATTTCAAACACTAACACAATCATGATGGATATGATGGATGAAGTTCCCTTCATAACTAGAATGGAAGAGGATAAATTGAAATTGGAAATTAAACGATTGGAAATGGAACGGGAAAACCAATTCGAAATGTTACATTTGTTCAAGCTTTTCAAATACATCATCTGGGGACTCTGCGTTTACCTTCTCATCGTCGTTGGTGTTTGCATTTACAACTCTGTAGTTCATCACAAAAGTTCAACTTGTTTAAACTCTGCTGTTGCACATTAATTGTATGTTCACAAATAAAATTCAAAAGTTACTTCAACCTATCCCACTATCACCAACTAGTTCAACTTTCAACTATTTCTGGTGGTAGTTGGATAGGCTTTTTTAAAACTTACTCTGGATGACCTTGACATACTTTCCAAGCCCCAGTTATAACTGTTAAATTTCAGTTTTAAATTAACTCTTAATTCATGCCCAATTCTACTTCAAATTCAGGGCATATGCTCTCGCCATCTGCACCCCAGCATCTGACGCCATCTGCTCGAGCAGCTGCTCGGGCAGCTGGCACGACTTCCGGTCCAGAAGTAACCAAAACACACTACTATTATTCGTGTAGTTTTGAACATGTAATGGGAAAAGCTGGGGTTAACTTAAAGTACGAGTATGTTTATTCCTGATAAAAACGCGAAGATTGGTAAATTTTAGTACAAAAAACGGTACCGGTAGTTAAAAATCATAAGAGTTTAATATTACACCTTACTTGCATATCCTTAGCACCTTAGCAGTGGGGTCAAGTGCTAAGTGAAAATAAATTAATTCTGAGACCCACAACGTTTTGCAATTCAAGATAGATATTATTAGATGTTTCCGCCCGACGCACGTAGAATATTTCTTCTTGATAACTTGGTTATGATCAATGTACGACTACGTCACTCAATTGTCTTGCCTCATTGCCTCCCACTCGCACAGAGCTTAAATTTTTTTTAGGAAATTCTAATTTCCAGGTATCATACTGAGACAACAAAGAAATAAATGCACATGAAAATTACTAACTGAAAAAGATGGGCTATTAGGCCTAGGCCTAATAACAAAATTAAGTTTATACATCAATATCTTTATTGACTATAAACAATTCAATTGAATTTACAAAAAAATTCAATGCATAGTTATATCAATTATAATTTATTATAAATTAATATTATAGTAATGCAGTATTTTATATTGAAAAAAAATAAAGACTAGTTTTATAACGTGTCATGGGTAGAGGAGTAGAACTATATTACTGAACTTAATATCAAAATTATCCTTCTCTCTCCACGAATTTGAGGTAAATTTTAAAACCGCTCTCCTTTTTTCAAGCATAGACATAAAAGCTTGAAATTAAGACACTTTTTTAAACGAGACAAAATATTTTGACCGAGAAAAACTAATAGAAAATTAGAGAGCTACACGACTTTTTTATACAAAAGGCCTATGCATAAATGCAGCCACTAAAAGTTTTTTATTATAAGTTATTCTTCCAAGTGTGCAAATGGTTTAAGTTGTGTTGGGGAGTACCCTGACCTACCTGCGGGCGCGGTGCTGACGCCAGGAGCCGTGCTGAGGCAGAGGCTGGTGCTGATAGCCGAGTGCTGAGGTCGAGCTGGCGGCGTGGCTGACCCGCGCATGCGCCCGTCACGTGATCAATACCCGCGGGCGAATGGAGGTCATCCGCCTCCCCTACCCCCACCACCACCACCTCGCGACCACCCCTCCCCCACCACCACACTTGTGGCTGACCTCGCCGACCCGATATGAGAGTTTAACATTCAGAAATCGTCTTTATGTCTACGGATTGATACTACAATGATTTGGCTGTTAACTTATGTAAAAAATATATAAATTGATTGGAGTCAGATTCGGATATGTTTGAATTTTTACCCCCTACCCCAAAGTTGGTTAAAATAAGTAGGTCTAATTATGGAGTAGAAGTTATTTACGTGAGGAGTAATAATGGATTAAGCATACTGAGAAGAGGAAAACAAAGTCATGGAAATTCTCTCTGGATCTTGGAGAAATAAACTTAAAAGCAAAACAATGTGCCATCGCCAAACTGGTTAATTTGTTGTTGAAAGGGTTTCTACCACCTGTTGGCGTCGGGACTGACTTGAGATGTTGATAAGTTTTTCTGTGAATGGTTTTAACAATAAGAACGTGTCATATAGAAAAATTTTGTGCAACCTGGAGAGATCTTTCTCGGCGTAGGTACCACTGACATCAACTCATAACATAATTTTCTATCTAGCCTATAAAAAACGAATGTCAGATGAATTTTCATAAGAGTTTTAACGGTCAGACCCTTATTGTCAAGGCTGTCAATGCCTAATCCAATGGCATTTTGTAGTTGGGAAGATTTGCTAATGTTTACTACAAATTCATCAAAATGGAGTGAGGTCCAGAGTACCTACTTAATGGTCAAAACCAACAAATATTCTCAAACGGACTTCGAAAAAGTAGCCAAAGCGCTATATGTCCACGATAATAAGTGAGATTATTAAAATAATTTTACAAGCCCAACTTATAAAGTTGGCAGTTTGTCAAGTATAGACCGTATATCCCAACCTCTCCTTAACTTTAAAAGTTTCCTTTAATTTTTTTTTTTTTTTTTACTAGTCCCTTTGAAGCAAGTAAGCTAATATGTATTGTGGCGATTTTCAAACTAACACAATAGAAACTTTTGTAATTTTAACAATACCCTATCAAACCTACCCTCGGCGCTTGTTATATTATGTGTTACGGGTTGTTTAAACTGTACTTAATACACATTATTTTCTTTGTAACATTGGTAAATGACAAATTGTTCAAAAAGTTTAGGAATTAATGAGTTATTTAAAGCATTAGTGCTCTATATCTTGCGTCGTTATAGAAGATGGTAAGTTTGATGGTTTTCTCCTTGTCTCCCTGTGCAGGTTATTTTTGGTTTCATTGTGCGTTTAGACCCCCCAACACCTGCATGTAAAGCATTAATTAATAATTATATCTTGATCTTACAGTAGGCTACGTAATAGTTAGTTGTATTAAAGTGCAACAAAGTCATCGTAAAGTTGAGATGCACATTATACTGTATGATAATATTTTTATTTCTAACAGATAAAAAATGGGGGGTTGACCAATCAGTTTTTGGTACTTGTTTGTTTTACATAAGCCACTATTTCACAGTGCAATGCAGTGGTTAGGTTTAAAAGTTTGTTATTAGGTCTATTTACAATAAGTAAATATTTTTGGTGAGGCGTATAGTATTCATTTACATGTTTTATATAATTTTTAATTTATACAATATAATTTGAGCCAATATTGTTTATGATTTGAAAATTCATGGAGAAGCCATTGTTAGCTCCTATAGGCTACTTATGTTATAAACACATAAAACTTATAAAAAAATGAAAACACTGATATACTACACATTTTTACAACCCAAAGTCTTACAGTACACAGTTGGGGTTCTCTCAAGCCATTTTGTTTACAAGATAGTGAAAAATTTGCTGTTCAGTAGTGTAAGGCCATTAGCCAATAGTGTAAGTTGAGTTAACATACTAATGTATGTATATCAAATAAATAAATAAATAATAAGTGGTAAAGTCCGCTTTTATATATGTTTTTGTAACTTTATTCTGTTTGCTTGTAGTGATAACAGCTTGACTCACATCATTATTTTCACATACTAATTGAGTGTCGCTTAATTATAAAATCAAACTTTCTGTACTATTGTAGCCAACCGACGGTTCCCCAACTAGTCCATGCACTAAGTGGAAAATCAAGGATCAATCTCACAGTTGGGCTGACCTAATTTTCGTTTTCTTCGGGTCGTACAGGGGGTGGGAGCAGCGAGGGAATGAAGGGGGGATAGGGGTAGAATCGGGGAGAGGAAAGAGAGCATTTCATTGGGCTTAAGCGAGGGATTTACACATCTGACGCTTTACCAAAGAAAGATGACAGCAAATTTTAAGATATTCTAACTTTGTTTCAGATTTTATAAAAAAAAATCATGGTTCTGATAAGTTTGTTGTTTGAATAAAGTAACTTGAAATTACTAGTGTACTTGTTGCTCGAAATCAAGCAATTTACTTGCAATACAATGCAAAAGTTACAATTTAGTTCTAAATCAATGATAGCCGACTTATCCAATATTGTGAATTGATTGTGAATATCAGTAATCATTTGATACTGATTTTTGATAATGATTATTGTAAACAAGGAATTTTGTCAAGGAGAACAAAATTACAGGATTGTCTTCTTTTAAGAATTTAATTTGGTGAATTGGGCAATCCTCCCCCCATCCTAGGAATGTTCTGTCCTATTATTGTCTGTGTCTTATCTTACTTGTGTGATCTCTCCCACGTGATAACTCAGGGAGTTCTCATTAGAAAATGTCCTTTCATGTCCTGTCCATGTCATTCTTTCTATGGATGTGTAGGCATCCCACAATGAAATGTGTCAATCTGATACCTAGACTGAACTGTCCACCATGCTATAGTGGTACTTTCCAATAAAGGATATGCTTAAATCTTTTTTATACCAAACATATGGCTCATGCTCGATAAATGTTACTATATGCAACTATGCAACTAATGAGCTTATGAGTTTCATGACACCATTGTATTTCTTGATGAAATAACAAATAAAGTGAATTGTCTATCGTCTAATGACTATATTACTCTTTTCATAGTACGATAGGTGCATTTCGTCTTACTTAGTTTATGAATCCCTGTCCCATTATCATCTGATAAAATAAAACATTTCAATAACTTCTCCTATTTGAAAAAGTATCAATTGTTTGTCAATTCAGACTTAGTAAACTTATCATATGTAGTATGTAAATAAATCATAATCTACAAGTTGTTCTTGACTTTATTGAAAAAATTTGTTTTGAAACACATTTCAATTGGAACACTATTGTTTTGATAGTTGATTATACTATTCAAAGTTGGGAAAACAATTCGTTCACTGATTTATTTACTGATCATATCTGTTGCTTTAAAAAAAAAATTATATGGACTTATTAATTTGAACACCATTTATTGGCCTGTGACTCTTAAAAATTACAAGTTTACTAATTTATTATAAACATTCTACCATTAAACCATGCTTGGATGTGACAGAATGATTGTGAACAATATATTAATAGGCCTAATGGCTATTGTATCCTTATCCTTAATGAAGAATTGCTTATCTCTTAATGGTACGTCCAAGAACATCAGTCCTAATAATATTTTAAATCTTTCTTTTAAGGATTCTTCTTGTGAAGTTATCACACAAATACTCAACTGCAGTCCGGATAAAGAGTCTCGACCTAAAATAACTCGTTATAGGTCTGCAATATTTTTGGGGTCTATTTCTGTGGACCGCTGTGATTTGAAAAATAACCCCATACACAATGTTATAATGTCCTGGGAAGTATGGAGTCTTGAGGATCATGACATAAAAGTAATGGAAAAGATTGGCAAAACATCTTACAGTTTCGACCAAGATTCTATGGATTTTGGTATTTATAAACTAAAGTTAATGGTAAATGTGTATTTTCAAAATTCTATTACGCCAATACAAAAAAGTTTTGCCGAATGTTTTATAGAAATTGTTGATATAAGCACTCAAACGATTATTTATGGCGGTTTTACCCGATCAATTAACCTCCACTTCAACATTTATTTTCAAGTTTTGACAATGCTAGCACCGGGAAGATATGGTTTGAGTGAAGATACAAGAGTTTACTATTTATGGCGATGCAATGATATTAAAGAACCGATATGTTCACATCATTTTACTTTAGATACTCACTTGTTGATCAAAGGTCCATTAGTAAGCAACAAATGGAAAAATTATATTGATGTTTCTCTACGAGTTGTTAAAGCACTTAGGTTTTCTTTGTCAGTTTTCGTTTCTGTGCTACAACATGATGGAAACACATTATATCGAGGAGAATTAGAATTTCAAACAGTGAATATTACAGATAAACCTGGAGTGAATATTGGAATTGTATGTTTGTTAAACTGTGGTGGACACATATTCCGTACTAATCCTCAAGACATTATTCACTTGGAAGCAAAATACATCAAATTCACTGTCACATCAAAACCTGCACAAACAGTGAAGATTGTCTGGCTTTATAAGAAGGAGCCAGATGAAGAAGCCATTAGGGTCCCTATTGAGGCTAAATGCAATGACACTTCTACCCAAGACTCAGAGTTGAGAATTAAAGAAAACTTTTTACAGGAAAACAGCACCTACTACTTTTATGTACAGTCAGAACACAGTGGGAAAATTCTACAAACTGCTGCAATACAGATAGTTACTAGTCCAACTCCCTCAGGTGTAGCATGTAAAATCAACGTTGGTAAAAACACTGTTGGAGGAATGTATTTTTATGATATTCACTGTACTTATAAAAACATTGACTGTGATGTTACTTCGGTGACATATGAGTTTTACAATAAAAACAGTTATCATGAGAATGGAAGACATTTAGGGTTTAGCATGACAGGAGTTTTGGAAAATGTCTTACTAACAAGGCCTGAAGTGTACGTCCACATCATCAACTTATTCGGGACTATGCATAGTACTCAAATAAAAGTGGATTTACCCATTGAAAGCCAATTTCCTTCAGAATTTAAAATAAGAAAAGAAATTGATAGAACTTTTGGTTTTCAAGGTAACTTACTCCATAACTATATTTTTCGCATAAATTTAATATCGGCCTATTGTGATCAGTTGTCTAGAGAAGGTAAACATTCAGCAAAATTTAAATTTGATAGAATTAACACAATGATAAATAAACTAAATGCTATACATATTTTTGACATTTCAGGGGCTATATTGCTTACTAATGTTTTGTCAAATATTGTTAGTTTGATTAGTAGTATAGAACCAAAGAGCTTTTTGGAGAGTGAAAGTATTTTTATTATTGCTAATTTAATGAATAGGGTATCTAAAGTTATAATAGAACTCATAAAAAAATTGTTCAACACATCTCGTTTAATTACTACATACAGAATACAAAAAATCATTGATACATTTCTCAACTGTGCTAATTTTGTTCTGGAAAGCAAGGAATATCAGAACCTCGTGGATACTACTGATCGGAATAATTTGAAGCTAAGCATGTGCAGTTTGACCAGCGCTGTTAAAAATATAATAATTGCAAATGTATTTCAGCAGAGATTTGCGATTAATGACTTAACAATCAAGACAAGAAATATAGAGTTTAAAGTTTTTCAACTAAACCATGCAGATTCACATTCAAAAGCCAAACCTGGCCAGGATGCATTGAATATTCTTTATCTTGCACCTACACCCAAAATACACAGGATATTTATTACATTCAAAATAAATCCATACTGGTGGAGCAACGGATATAAAATAAACACTGATATCATAGTAAACTGTTTAAGTCAAAACAATAATGAATCAATCTTACTATCTGACCACAGAATTCCCTTTGAATTGAAAATTCATGAATTAGATGGTTTGACTATTTCAGGCAAAGTGATGCAACCGAATCCTCAAGACAGTCCTGACAATGTTGATAAAATAATTGCGGTCCACAAAATTGAATCTGAGGCTTATTCTTTGTCATTTATTAATTTTACATTCATTGAAAAGGATGCAAGTTTAAGGGTAGTGGTTCTTCAAAATCAAAGGCCTGATATGGAGTATATAACGAATAATACTCTTTCAAAAATTATTACATCTAAATCGCCTATCATTAAATTTGCTGTGAAAGATTTCAGTGATGAGAAATTTTTTTATCTTGGAATTCTTCCTGGAAGTGACATTAAGGCAAATGAGATAATTACTTATAACTTTACAGTTGTCAGTGCAGCTTGCAGAATTTGGCTTTACGATCTGTGGGTTTCAACCAACTGGTGCGAAATAGGGGAAAAATCAAGTGATAACATGATGGTGTGCCACTGCTCTCCTTTGGCCGAGACAATCGGTGGCGAAGTTTACATTCCCAGACAGCAATTTAATCCCTTTTCTGATTTCCCTCTATACGTCTCTGACCAAGACTACCCATTCACAGCATCTATTTTAGTCATCATACTTTTACTTTATTTTATTCTTCTTACATGGACTAGAGTAAAAGACAAAAAAGATAAAAAGACTTTCAATGTAAGGGTTTTGGAAGACAATGATCCTCGTGATTCAACCCCTTACTTGGTCGGCGTGTTCACTGGGGCAAGACTCAGAGCAGGTACAACTTCTAATGTTGGATTTAGACTATTTGGCGAACAAGGATTCTCCAAATCTCACATTTTAAATTCTGTTATATGTCCAACTTTAAAAACAAACACTGACCACTGGTTTCTCTTGCTCACACCACGTCATTTAGGACCCCTCACTGACATTCTACTGTGGACAGACCATTCAGGAAGAAGGCCAAACTGGTATTGCAGTAAAATATTAGTTTTTGATATGCTTAGTTATGAAAGTGATTTTTCTTTATTGAATCATGGTTTGGAACATCTATTCAGCATATGAATCTAACAAAATTTGAAGAATGTGCAACATACAGTAAAACCAACAACATAGGCAGAGTGGTATCTGAAAACTTACAATACGGTTTCATGGAATCACACTATTGGGCCAGCATATTCTTTAAGCACCCTCGCAGTCCAGTCACCAGGACTCAACGACTAACAGTAGTGGTTTGTGGATTTCTTGTTAATGTTTTAGTGTGTAGTTTGCTGTATTATCCTGTAACACCTCAGTCAATAGATTTATCTTCATTTGATGTAACAAAAGACACTCTGATTATTGGAATGATTGGGAGCTTTTCAGAATGTCTAGTGTCTTTTGTTTTCATGCGATACTTTTACACTGGCTACCGATTGACTGAGAGTCCCTTTAATTTCCACACAAACAAAGACTGTTGTGATATATACCATTTCAAACGAAAGATTAGACATTCAAGATTAGAACCGCTGTGGTTGTTGACACTGCAATCTATTATTACACAATATATAAAACCAATAAAGGCACTTCCGTTGCAAAGTGTTCATAATACTCTGGTAGGTATTGAGATTGATGTGAAAAAACTGACAACCATCTTAATTGTATGTGTGGCTGTAATGATTTTGTGTACAGTTTCAGTTGTTATTTGTAGTTTCAAGATCGGTAAAATGGTAACATTTCTTTTGTATAGAAGTATAATGTATTCCATTCTCCAAACCCACCTTATAGTGATGCCCATAAAAGTAATTATAACTGCTATTTTACTCGGTTGTACTAAAACTCGGTATTTTGAATTGTTGACATTTTGTATAGGATTGAGAGGTGTTTTACATACACTCAAACAGAAGTACAGCAAAAACTACAAACGTTATCTCACAAGGTTGAGAGATATTCCAATGTACTCACCCCCAACAAAATTTAAAATATTTGAATTAACACCTAAGAATCGTAGATTTGTCTTTCTCATTGCCATCTACTACACTATTGGATGTATGAGTTTCTTGAGCATACTTATTTGGCTTATCCAGTTATTTAGAATAAAACTTTACTTTTTAACAATAAATGCCATTTGCAATGAACTTGGTTCTCTTAGCGCATGTGAATCAGTCTATCGTTACGACCTGAAAAATATTATTCAGTTTTGGGATGACCTTTCTATTAGAATTCTTCCAACACTCTTCTCCAAGACCTGGTACAACAGAGAAGACATGTCATTGCCAAAAGAGACATTTCACAACACTGGCTGGATGAAAAATGGAGTATATCGTCTAATTGGTGTGCCTCGCGTGAGGCAGATCCGGGTGAAGCCTAGCACGAAAGACGAGTGTCACATACCACGAGTAATGTTGAATATCACCGATATATGTCATGTGGCACTAAATACAGATACAGAAGACTCTAAGGATTATGGAACAA
The DNA here is from genome assembly GCA_030545055.2 of Neoaliturus tenellus. Lineage (NCBI taxonomy): Eukaryota > Metazoa > Arthropoda > Insecta > Hemiptera > Cicadellidae > Neoaliturus > Neoaliturus tenellus. Next base: position 236,358,526 of record CM061533.1, read on the forward strand.
AATGGAGCAACAACACTGTCTGGGATCAAGATTTGTTTGATGCTTCACCATGGGAATATACAAAGCCAGATCTTGAGCTTGGAAGATATTTGACAGGACCCTCTCAAGTTTTATATCACGGAGGAGGTTATGTGGCAACTTTACATCGAGATCTAGAGAAAACAAAAGCAAGCTTATCAAGTCTATTAGATGATAATTGGATCGATGACAATACTCGAGTTATTATCACAGACTTCACAGTGTATAATGCCAATACAGATGTGTTCTCAGTTACGTATATCATTACGGAAGTTCTTGCAGTGGGAACTGTCTCTGTTATGTATTACTTTCAATCCACAGTGTTGTCAAGTTATATACAACCTGGAATTCTTTTTGGAGTTATGTTTGCTGTATTTATTCTTCAGTTCATTTTCTTAATGAATCACATTGGAATAAGAAATTTTCTAAGAAATTTTTGGAATCTCTATGATGGTTTTATTTTATTGGAATTTGTTGTTGCTACAGTGTTCTACTGCAAATATTTATTACTATCCTCTGCTCATAGGGAAAGGCTTTCTAAACAAGGGAAGGATGTCTATTTTTCAACTGAAGAAATTTTGAATTTTTCAGGAAACATTAAAGATATTGTTGGGGCACTGTTTTGCTTGATGCTCTTCAGACTACTAAGAAGTATAAAATTTAATAAGGAGGTAAAAATGTATGCGCAAGACATAGTAGATACTAGAACTGAAGTGTTTTTTGGTTGTTTGGTAACAGGATTGTTTATGTTTGCCCAATATCGACTTATCATGTTTCTCACCATCTCGCCATCAGCATACAGTCTGAAAGATGTGCTCATTTTTAAATCTCAATTTAAAAATATTGTACGGAACAAATATAGACAATACACAGGAAAAATTTTGGCGTATCTCTTGAACTTTACATCACAGCTCGGAATATTTACATTCATGCTTTCTCAATATCATCACTTCAAGGAGGGTCAAGAAAAAACACGGGCTGACAAACAAAGAAAGAAGAGAGCTGAACATTTATTTGGTCGCAGCATAGCAAAGTAATGTGAACTATAAATTAAAACATTAAACATAATTTTGAAATTTTAACATTCTTATTGATTAATTTATTTTGGCTAGTTATCATCTGAGAGTCAGTTTTTGTTAGTAAATAAAATCTTTATGTCAAGGTAAAATTAAGTTTGTTACTTCTCAGCTGATATTAATTTTTTTAAATACTATACACATATTATTTTTATTAATTATAGCTCTAGTAGACAACCTGTTCTACTTATTCCTTGGCTTCAAGGATTAAATAATTATAATTATTAATTATGCTGATATGTTTGACAATGTATCAGAAATCACAAACTTAATGATCATGTTATCAGCTAAAATTTACATGATGGTATTTTTCCTTATGCTTCCAACCAGGTAGGGCAAGCCTGTGTCCAATCCTGTTTCTGGTATTATCTCTTTTAAGAACCTCTATCAATCACCTTATCAAGTTTGTTAATCATACTTTAAGTTATGGTAAGCCATTCACTATGGATACACTGCTCTGAAATGACCATTTACCATATTAATTTCCAAATTATTCTAAGTAAAGTAGGCCATCATCGGATGTGCAGAATCTTTCATTAGGTGGTACCACAGATTAAAGAACCTTCTATAGAATAAGGTTCTTTTATCTGTGGTGGTACCTAACAAAATGTGTCATTACTGAAGAGTCATGATGTAGATCACTCTGTTTAAGAAACTGTCAAACACATAAAGATTTTGTTTTTTCTATCTTTCTTTTAGTTTGAAAACTGCAGTTTACAATTTAGATTTCATTCCTTGTATGATTGCAGCTACTCAAATATGGCTTTTTATCACGTTGAGTGCGACATGTATCTAGGGTTACCATACGTCCTCATTTCCCCGGACATGTCCTCTTTTTAGAACATAAAAAACCGTCCGGGCGGATTTTTGAGGATCAGTCAATTTGTCCGGCTTTTTGGAAGTAGCAAAAATGAATAGTTGTTTTTATGTTTTTACCAACCACTAAGAAGATTTTTTAAACTGATACTTCTTCCAGATTATTATCAAATTGTAATTAATATTGTTTAAAATGTTAAATTTAGAGTTAAAAGTAATACCACATTTAATTTACTTGTACTCTAATGAAACTATTTGTAGGATATTCCTTTTAGTTAGACGTCATTGCCAGAGTACGCGAAGTGGCTGGATTGTATTAGAGTGAGAAACTGAGGTTATGTTATAGCATACATGTTATCGGCTTTCCATTCATTCAGGCTTGAATTTGTTTTAATATGACCATTAGGTTTTTTTTCATAATTTGATTATTTGTTTGTGCGTAAGAGTAGTCTTTTTAAATCACTGATTGTGAAAGTGACCGAGTCTCGTCTTTAATACAGTAGAACCTCGATAGTTCGACACTTTGTGGACTTTGAGAGTGTTGAACTATCAAAATGTCGAACTATAGGGAGTATATGGGAAATTTTAACACTGGGAGTATAAAAATCATAATTTGAATTTAGGAAACACTAAATTTGAGTGAAACCATAATATAATTGAACTTTAACATAAACAACATTCAAATCATTCACCAATTTGTTTACATTTTCACCTTTGTCAGGCTCCAACATGGACACTATCGGTCATTATTAACATGTTAAGTTGTCATGGACCATGTCGAACTATCAGGAGTGTCGAACTATCGAGAGTCGAACTATCGAGGTTCTACTGTACTAAATTTCATTTTCAAATACTAACCGATAATATTTTTTATTTTATTTCCCTTCCTTAACTTAAAATTTAAAGTGAATCTTGAAAGAACTCCTCTCCATGGACATAGGGAAAAACTTTTAAATTTTTATTTTTTATGCAATTAATATAAATTTCCTTGCATAATTAGCATTAACTATGTACCTACAGTAATAAATTATGTGCTCTTGACATTTCACATTTTTCTCATTTATGTTTTTCGGCAATTCTTAGAAAATTATAAAATATAAATAAAAAAATAAAGCCTACTGATTTTTATGGCTAAAACCGTCTCATGATTTTCCCAAATATGGAATTGAATTATAAAAAAATAAATTGCGCCTTATTTAGTATTTTAAGAAATAATGTATAATATTGAAAAACTTAAATAATCTATTAATTTTAATTTTAAACACTTGTTTGCTCCCCACTCTGTGATATTTATATTGGGGGGGGGGGGGGTCATAAATCCAGATTTTTTATTTATTATAGTTCGACTCGCGACGAGTTCTAGGGTGTCCTCTTTTTCATCCTGGATAGTATGGTAACCCTACATGTATCCGATAGGATACAAAGGCGTCCCTTCCCGGGTGAGGATGTATCCCATCGGTTACATATGACAATGTCAAAGTAATGCCACTGTTTCTCTTCTAGCGTTTGAGAAGGAAACACTTATATTGTGCATTAGCGTGTAGGTAAGGGTATTGAGTTTTTAGACTACTTGTGATTAGTAAATATTCTACAGGTTTTTAATTTCGCGCTATTGTTGAAGGAATGTAAATATAGTTCAGCATGGGGAGTTTTGGCATTTTATGTGCCACAGCGAACGTGTTAACATTTACATTACAGTAGTATTTGTAATTACCGATGATCCCTCTGTAATTCTTAAAATGAAAAGACACAATAATTGAAAAGTCCCATTCTGAACCGCAGCAATGGGCTTTGGTCATCAACTGTCTCTATTTATGTACCCTGTATTAAACTCTACCAAATCTAGCCCGTTCAAAATTAATTTAATTAAAAAAATTAATTGGTTTTTTTGTTTTGATGAATTTTTGTACAAATTGAATTTTTATCTAAAGCCTTGATGAATCAGTAAATCTTTATTATAACGTTGTGTCCCTTGCTCTAATGGGAAGACCAAAAACTTCATAAATAAATACTATAACATTATCACCAAACTATAACTCAATTTTCTTTTCAGAAATAAACTAATTTGGCAGGATGTGATAACCTTTATATTACAGTTCGTGACAGCTCAAATAACTTGGCAATGTGAAAAATGGACTTTAGAATTGAACCAATGCAGATTCCATCAATCCTAAAACCAGTCATCAATCGTCTGCTGTAGAATTTTGCACCTCGTATTACAGACCTGCAAGCTAATAAGGTGTGTTTAATGGGGTTGTTTGTGATTTAAAATTACTTAGACCATACCTTTGAAAGTAAATACATATAACGCTGATAACAATAAAAATTATTAAAATATTCTTTTTATTTCGTTGATCCACAGCCAGGTGTGTTGCCACAGCACCATTCTTTTAATTATAAAACATAAACAAGAAATAAAACATCATATGAAGCTTCTCAAGGAGGATCAAGTTAAAAAAAAACCTATGTATGCTCTTTAACTATTAAAAACACGTCTCATGAGTAATCCTTGTTACAACTTTTATCTTCTTAATTCAATAAAAGTTTCCTCTGTTACATCCCTTTTTCTCACAACTTACTTTACCAATTTTTAAGATTGAGGTATCATTTTAAAGGTTGATCTTTCATTTGTGCAAATAAAGAGGCTATATCTAGCCTTTGATTTATTTCTGGTGGGTCCTTTAAAATGTTGACCACTTTTATTATTATAATAAGATTATAAAATGTGCATGGTAATTTAACAGCTAATTACCTTCTGATGATTTTTTTTACTAAAAGTTAACTTCATAATAAAAAGTGAATTTTAAAGTCATATGTATTACTTCGAATTATACTGTAGTGAGTTTCACACAAATACAAAAAGAAATATATTACAAATGCGCAATTTTAAAACAAGCCCCCTACAAATACATTACAAACTTTAGGCAAAAATGAGCTCACCTGAACTGTTCTCATTTGAAGTATTGCGGGAAGATTGGTGATTAAAAAATAAAGGATACTAATCTGAGGTAGCGATCAAGCTGTACATGATGGTGAGTGAGCGTAGTGAACGAGCTAAACTTGATGGCAAGTAAGCTTAGTGAACGAGCTAATCTTGATGGCAAGTAAGCATCGAGCTGACCTGAAGGGCAAAATAGTTCTTGGGTTTGTATTACAATTTGAGTACCGTTGCAAAGCACGGGTAAGCCATCTAGTTATATTTATATTCATGAGGTCTTGCTTCTGTGTAATAGCCAGTATCCAGGTCAAATGTTTCATGCATGTATCTCTTTAGTTGCTACTGCGGTTTATGGTAAGTTATCTAGGAACCGGATTGGCATAAAGTGTTAATAATATTCGATAAAAACATTTCAAGAAAAACATAATTTTTCCTTTCATACTGTTTTAATTTTCCTCTCCTATTTAGGTTTAATGGTGAGGTGAGTTTTGACAAATATGAGCATAAATGAGGTCTAGAGGATAGTTGAGGATTATTTAATGTAAATTATTTTTCTAGTAGGGATTTGTGTCAAATTACAATGTTAAGTTGATTAATTGGTATACTGTGCAATATTGTGTAACATGCTAATGACATCATTATGAATTTTTTTGCACAATGTTATTAAGTTTCAGTGTAATAGTGGGCGGTGTCAAGTAAAAGACCTTGTCCTCCTTAAACTGTTTCCAGGATGCGATGCAACTCCAGGCTTCAGAGATTTGACACTGAGAAAAGAATGTTATGCTAAACTTGTCTAGCATTGACCTATTTAAAAACTTAACGTAGAACTTTTGAGGTCCTACAAAATAAAATTAAATTACAGCATAAGTTTACTTTTACAAATTCAGCAATTGTGTTTCTTTACTATTCGAGTTTAGCACTAAAGAGAAAAAGCCAAACTTAAGTTACTATTCGTTTATTTTCATTTTATGCACTAAACAGTTGGAAACTCTCTTTATAATGTAGGATAAAGATTATTAATGCAATTTTAATTTTGGGTTTTGCTAGTTTAATTTTTCTTCTAAAGTGAGGTATATTACATATAACATTTTTCCACTCAAAACATTAAATTATACTTTAAATTAATCTGCTTGCGGTTGTTTTTCTATTAATTCGGCAAAAATTTCAACTCCTTTCCACCAATCTAATATACAGTAGTTTTGAGGTATATTAGAGACTATAGTTTCAGTGAAATGTCTTCTTTTCAAATCTTTATGCTAATGGCAGTCAAAAGCAAGTGTTGTTATCTTGACATTAAAAGCCTGCATACATTCACAAGAATAGCCTAACAAATAATACATTAAAATTATTAAAACCTTTAGATAAAAGTAAAATAAAAAATACCGGTTAAGGGCAATTACAAATAAAACATTCAGGATTCATCCTAATATATATTCTTTAAATTAAAACTTCATATCTAATTAATTATTGATTTCAGTACATATTGCACCTTAACTAGTATAACTTAATAAAATTGTCTTAACAAATTAATTCGGGTAAAAGATGATCAAATTTTGCATAAAAACTTTGTTTTTATTAATTAATTATTTAGAAAAAAGTTCAATTCTGGAAAACCTTATTGATTTGACAGCAAAGTAGTCAATCCAATTTTTCTAGTTCAAACAAACAGCCGATCACAGAATACTTGTATAGTGAGTGCTCAGACAATTACTTGAAATGTGCTTGACAGATAGGACCAGACGGGATGCGGGTGACAGGTGAGTTGTGAGGGGGGGGGGGGGCAGCTGTTTCTGAACACTACACAAAGGTGCAACTCAAGTTAATCAAATGACTATTTATAATCCTGTAAAATAATAACCATACTTCACATATAAAAAATCCTTTACTCCCAAAAAATCATTAGCATTGGCGGAACTTGCTAAAAGCAACAATTGAAATATAGTAGAAGTAAATAGAGAGGGACAATTTTACTTTCTCCCCCTATACCATAGTATATGGAGAAAGTATTGTTTTCGTCAAAATTTTCGAATTTGAGTTGTTGGTGTATTTATCCATTATGGTTCCCCCTGAGTCCAAAAAAGTGGTTTTCGGAGTGATGTCTGTGTGTGTGTGTGTGTGTGTGTGTGTGTGTATGTGTGTCAGGATGTAAACAGAGCTAGAGAATGCCCTAATGGTCCGATTTTAATGAAATTTGGTATATAGGTCCAAATCCACAATAATTCCAGGCGTTTTTTTCATTTTTTTGAATTTTTGATTTTTAAGGGTATTTTACCCCCAAAAACCCTCAAAAATCGTCAAAAATCAAAATTTCTCAAAAACGGCTCTAACGATTTTGATTAAAATTTTGTGGTTTATTAAGCTTAAAATGATGAATAAAATGACACCACCCGCATCTCCGAGAAAATGCGCGTTCAAAAGTTATGGAGTAAAAAGTGTTTAAAAAATCAATTTTTTTGATTTTCAAAATAGCTGTTGTCTCAAAATAAATTTTACTTATCACCATTAAATCAAGCTCAAAAAACTAAATAATCCAGTACTTTAAATTATTGCTCTACGTCAAGTGGTTGAGGAGAAAATACAATTTTTCATTTAGCGGTAAACGCAGTACGTTGTTAAAAGTCACAGATGCGCGTAGGGTCAAGCTCGCGCTGCTCAGCTGGTAGCTATCAGACTGAGTCATGAAGACATTAATGTTTAAAGCTTTTAACACATGTTTTTATATTGTTGGGAGAAAGTATGTGTCAGTTATCTGATACCGTTTATTTTGAAGTTATTAAATGATGATAAATGAAAGTACACGGGCGGATTTACGTTAGTCGACATACCCCCAAAATTTTTGGGATGATATTTTTTAACAGTGTTAAAGAGCTGTAAAATAAATAAACTATTGAAAGGTTTTGTTAAATTAAACAAAATTGGTTACCTTTTTAGGCTTAAAAACAAATACTGTAATTTAAATTGAATTTGAATAAAGAATGAGTTTGGTATTGAAATTTTCATAAATATTGGCGAGCTTGCATCAATATCAGCACAGATAACACAAGACCTTAATAGGGCACGCTAAAGTATCTACATTTGCTTCATACAGGTATATCCTATATCATATACTGCAAGAAGTGTCTGTAGCGATGTATTTAATTTGTATTTAAAAATAAAGTGGGTAGATTGGTTTCAAATTCTGATTCAAGAGTAATTTTGTATAAAAATAAGTTTTTGGAGAAGCCTCAACCCCAGGAAAAATCTTTTTAGCCTTAAAAAGAGTTTGAAAATTATCAGTGGCGTACCCAGGATTTTTTTTCGGGGGGGGGGGGGGGGGGATATTATAAGTTCATAATTCCATGCAGATATATATGTATGTGTATGACAATATATACATATGTATGTGTATTAGTACATATGTGTGCGTGTACGTGTATACCTGTACATAAAAGGGAATGCATGAAATAACATACAATTTATTACCATTGACTATATACATAGGTGTTAAAACCAAATTAAACCATGAATACGTTGGTATAAAACTTTAATTTTAATACCAGGATAGACTTTTATACACATGGAAAAATTTATATAGTTATATACAACCTACACCGCAATTATATACAAGTTACAATAATTACATACCCTCTTACACCAGCATATGACACTTAATTTAACAAAATAAAGAGTCTTCTTGGCTTCTTAGCCATGACGTCCAAGACCTCTTCAGGTAAAACATTAATGTCTATGTGAATAGAGAGGTGGGCTAGACCATTTAACCTAGTTTGAGACGTCAAATTGCGCAGAAATGATTTCAGACGATGCAAAGAGGAGAATGATCGCTCTGCTGTCGCCGTTGTGATGGGCAACGTAACGCTCATCTTAAAATTAATAAATCACAGATAAACCACAACAAGTCTTACTAAGAGTTATTTATTTGTAAACTTATATTTTGTATGGTAATCATTACAAAAGACTATTTATTACTTCAATAGTTGTAAAAATCGTAGTAGAAATGTCTGTAAGCCAACTTTACAGTTATAACAAAACTTTTAAATAGGCAAGGAAAGAATAAAAAATTATTTAATGTATACCAGACGTGATACTGACTCAATGGCTTTCTTGATAAACATTTAAAAAAAAATTAAAAATGAAGTATTTAAGACTTAACTACTACTTTAAAAACTGACTGGCCTAGTAAAAACATTGATATTGTAATATAGTACCAGGGGGACCGAGCTTAAGCTCGGTAAAATTATTACTTTCGTCCTCACGCATAGCTCGTTCGCTTCGCTCACTCGCCCTCTTACTTCTTAAGACGAGCTTGTTCGCTTCGCTCACTCACCAGGCTTAAGAGTGTTGCACTTTGGTATAATTTTCCTTTAAAGATATAACACATTGGTTTTATCTACAGTTATCAGCTGATTTTTGTTCAATTTAAAAACCTCCATAAGGATAACATGGAAACTTTGAAGTGCTAAGCGCGAAAATCGGATTTTTCCCAGCTATGGGACCACCTCCAATCAATTTCTGGTGGCCAAAACCCCCATATTCAATAAAAAAATAAAAAATCCTTGGAGCGAAAAAACTTTGCCCGTACAAACCGAGCTTGTTTTAGAGTATAAGATTAATTCAGAGCATAATTATATACCTAAAGCATGGTATGCAATGTTGGGAACAACATTTTGTTGCAATGATCCAAGCCTGTCAGGAATGCAGAGGGAAGCTTCTCCTTTCCCATTTCTTTCATCACTCTCCTCCACATCGCCAATTCGGCGGAAAATTGGGCTGGGTCGGAGATGATTGATGGCCACTGTTTGGCCAATGTTGTTGAACAGATATCTATGTCTGTATTCTCAGATTTAATTCTGCAGTAAAGAGGAGGGATATTTTTTTAAGAACATCCCGATGCTTCAAAAATCTCTGCGTCATTTCACTAAGGGAATGGTCGAGGAGTATTACCACACCGGTAATACTCCTCGGGGCTGTTGGTCACATAGTTGTCCCTTTGAGTTGATCCCGCTACCACTACTCCCTATCTAGCATCCCATTTGAAACTTAAATTATGAACATATTAATATTAAAACCATTGAAGTTTAAGAGTAGAAAAATGTTTACATTGAAAAATAAATTATATAATGTTTTACTTGAAAAATTTAAAAAAAAAATAAATTAAATATCCCCTTCAGAATTTCGGGCGGGGATATATCCCGATATCCCCCCCCCCTGGGTATGCCCCTGAAAATTATAATTTTTAACATTTGTCTCATGGGTTGCCATTTAGATGATGAAATAACAAGGTAAGGTGAAAAAATAAAAGAACTCTACTTTTAAGCTTTGGTTTTCAAAAACTGTCGGCTGTGAAAAGGTACAGTTGGTTGGTGTGAACTTAACACTGGGATTACAATGATATATGGTAACAAAGTGAATTAAAACTGAGCAAGGCTCAGTCAACCTGGTACTGAGTGTAGTGTGCTGCATGATTTATCAATATGTGGAATATTTTTTATTCAGGTTGAAATTTCAACGTGAATATCAGTACCAGCACGTATAATGCTAATCAAGAAGTTATTTAATATTTTTTAGCAACATTAATAATAAAACAAACAACAACTATTGTTTGTAACCTATTGCCGTACAATAAAAGTGACCAGCATATTAAATTTAAAGTGAATTAATTGTTAATTTATCCGAATAATAAAAAGTGTAATATATCCGAAACGGAAGACACTTATACTTAATAATAAACGAGTCGTTTCCTGTCGATACTCTAGGGATACAGAACTCCATTCCTCGCGATCTTTTTTGCAGATGGTATGAAACATAATATAAAATTATATTTTAAAATTACCGTTTTGTTTTATATGATTAAGTATCTTTAAGCATAGTTCCAACAATTTAAAAATAAAAATTTATTTACTTTTTATCCACCAACTATTTAACTGTTTATTTTAGTATATAAAACTGTATGAACTTTCCTGTCTATTTAAAGGATAATATATAAAAAATGTATACGTTATTCAGGTACAGAACAGCCTAAACCAAATTGTTCTTGAGCATTATTTGCTCTTCTACTGTTTTAGACAAAATACCTTGTGTGTTTACAATCAGCTGTTTGAAAGCCTGTAAAATAAATAATTGCAAAAATTTAGAAATTTCGACTTTTGTGATTAAGGCCCATTCTATACGGACCGATTGTCGGCGGCGGATCTGCTCATGCGAAATCTGCCGTCCGCCGGCCATTCTATACGAGCGGATAATCGGCGCAACAGTGTTGCCAACCATTCAGTTAATGTAAAAAATACAACATTTAAAACTGACCTTGCTAAAATTGTTTCCACTTATATTATCATGCTTTACAAATTATGTAACACAAGAAAATACTCAATTGCGATCAATTAAAATTATAAAATGATTTATAAATAATTATAAAATTACTAAAACATAAATATTGTATAAACATACGACATTACAATTCTAATTAGAAAGGAAAAAGTCTTTTTCCAATTAAGTGATGACGTATTTATGTTTTAAAAAATGACTTTATATGATTTCAATATTTCCAAAATACTGAAAATATTACAAAAGTTGTAATAAAAAAAGATAATGTATGGCCACAAACTCCTACGAAACATGTATACTAAAACACAAGATTGGTCAATATTCCATTGTTATTTTTTAGAGAGAAATAAGATGGAGATGAATAAATAATACAATTAACTTTAAGAAAGAAAATAATAGATATAGGTAGGCTTATATACCTATAAATAATTGAAAGGGCCTGATACATTTTGACCAGTATTATGTAACAACTTGACATGACGCTTGAACTGTATAACCGTCGGTCGAGGCCTATAGTAATCATTTAAACTTATTTTGTCATGTAATCAGTAAGTGACCAATTACACTAAGGTAGGCCTACCGGTATGTAATTAAAATGAATAACCTCTTCGTCATTGAGATAAATATAGTTATATTTGTTTGTTTTCTTGATTAGTGAATGCAGGTAAACTAACTGTGCATTGAATTTGTACCTCAATCCAACTTTGAGATTTTTAACCTTGTCTGCATAATCTTTAGATGTCACCTCGTATAATTTAGGATGTTTTTCAATTTCTAGAAAAATAAGTTTTTCATGTCAAACATGTTTTCTAGAAACAAAAACAAAACAAACTGGAGAACGGTGAGGACAAAAGGGATCAGAAAAGGCAGTGGACGAGAAATGGCGAGAACGAGAGAGAAATTACGAGATTTGGCGTGAGGTTGCGAGATCGGCGGCGGAATCAGAATATACCGCGTCATAGCGCGTTAAAAATCTGCCCGTATAGAAGCTCCCATTTAAACTCCATTGTTCGGTAAAATATCAGCTGATCGACGCCGACAATCGGCGGCAGACAATCGGTCCGTATAGAATGGGCCTTAGAGAAATTAGGATAACGTTAAAGTAAATAAAACCTGATAATATAATTAAGTTTAGCTGTTATTTGGTAAAAACAGCATGTATAAGTCACACCACATAAGTTGACGAATGGCCAAAAACAGCTGGGTAGGGCGAGGGGAGGAGAGGGGGTACTTTTCCAAAAACATCGAGCTTATGTTACATGCAATTTTTTATAGAACAGCTGATTATCCAATCATTTTAACTGAATAGTAGTGAAAATTCATTCGTCAAGTTACGTGGCGGGGGTTATAAATGGGTCCAGTGGAAGTCTCAGATGAACTGTGGAATTGTCCAAAGGGTTGAAAAAGTTTGATTTTCCCCATGTTAAATCTCTGTATGAAAAGTTTATTTTTCATTTTTGGCTGATTTAACGTAAAATTATTGAAATAAAAATAAAACCTGTGAATATGGGATCGAAAACGTTTGTTTTGGTACAACACCCATGTAAATCGGCCCCGTAGAATTTTCAGACGAACTTATTTTAGAATCCGACGTTTAAAACCCAACTCCCTTTTTAGATATAACTTAATATCTTACACAAAATAACACGCACGTGATCATGTACTTCAGTTATACATATATATTACACTATATGAAATGTAGCCTATACAGCTTATACTACTAAAGTTAAAGTATAAAATATCTAAATAGATCTAAATTTTAAACGCGACTCTTTTTCCGCTGTTTTTTCCAGTCCACATTGTTGCTGAGCGTTCAACATCCTGCCTCCAAACTGAGATTGATATGTAAACCGTTGCGAAACACAACAGTAAATGTCAATCTGTGGTTACAGCCAACTGTGGTGAGGTCCGGCAGTTAGTTTAGCCAATACAAATACAACCTAATGAAGATTACTATTTATAAATATGAACCTGATTCTCTGTAAACTATTATTAAATATTACTTAAATATCAGCAAAGAAATTTTTATTTTGAATGGACTAGGCCTATGAAAATAGTTGAATAGTAGGCCTATGAAAAGCCTAACTTGGATTTTATCTCTTGAATGAGATTGCCTGCCTTGCCAGATGTGCATAACCCAGAACCCATAATCTTATTTTATAAATTGCGTTTTCAAAATATTTGTATTGAACTGGGGACGGAATGAAAAACTGTGTATAGATCGTGTGTGGCAATAAAAGTTAGCATATTAACTTGCTGCTTCAGTATTAGCATTGACTATGTGTGTACATAGTCAATGGTTCTGCCGAACATTTGTTTGTTTGATGATATTGATTTATAATGTAAATCATATGGTCAGTAATTGTTCGTCAAAAATGTTTGTTGATTTTTTGTGTTCGCCAAAAAATTTCGCCGCAAATGTTCGGCCAGTTGCGGATGCGGCTTTACAACAGTTTTTTTTTTTTTTTTTTTTTTTTTTTTTTTTTTTTTTTTTTTTTTAATAGGTACCAAACATTAGGTTTCTCCTCAACACAAAACAGTTGATTAGGAGTTATAACAAGTTAACATGTCATAGGCCAACACAGTTTACCCTATGACTTCCCTCTAGTTTCCTATGACTTCCCGCATTATTTTGTACCTATAAAATTTAAAGGTGGCAGCATTGTTTTTTTCATCTACTTCGATGTCCACAAAAAATCTAGAATGAGAAGGAGGTAGGTGACATCAACAAAAACCATAACAAAATAAATGACGTCAAAGGTGCAGCATATAAAATATTCAAAGCTAACCACGCATGTGTCAAGATAAACAACATGACATCAAAGGTGCAGGAAAGCTTCAATCAGCTGTTGGTGTCGGTGTTACCTACCTTGGTTTTTTTTCTATATACATTGGATGTCCTTACAATAACTAATAGTAAAATTTCGTTCGACTTTCAATGAATGCATGCTCAAACCATTTATAGCCTTCGTGGCCTAAGAAGAGTGCTGTATTATAGCTAGAGTGTTGCACATGTTCACGCAATTACAGTTAACAAATGCTAAAATCCAATTTACACATTTGTAGGTGCCGTAAAGGCATTTTTTTCTTTTTTTTACAAAATCATGTGTTCTATAAAAGTGGTTTTGTAATTTTAAATCTGAAACGGCGTAAATCATGTAGGCCAAGGAATCTTATATATAATAAAAGAGTGCATTTAAGGGTCTAGAGAGAGAACTACTGAACGGATCGAGGCCGTTTTGGTGTCAATGGATTTCTTATGACCCCTAGATGATAGGAAAAATATTGTATCCCTCGGAAAATGCATTATGAAGCCGCAAAATGAAAATTAGACCTTATTTAGACCAATCTAAGACGTGATTTTGTCGATTTGTTTACTGCTCCAGGTGATCCATATCTTACCTTGAAATTAGACACCACTGCTGCTTTACAAAGCGTTTTTGAAAACAAAACAGACAACTTTTCAATTCTATTATAATTGACAGATACAAATAAAAGCAAGGGCAAGTAATGTTGCAGTGGTTTTTAAAGCAGTAAAATAAATATTTAACAGCTGATGCTTTAATAAAATTTGGGTTGCTATACTATAAAAAGAGTTTAATTAACATAGATGATTTAATTTATGTATTTAAACTTACGAGTTAATTATTAATATTTGTTTACACATATGTTTTATATACTATTAACTAATGAGCTTTATGTTTTGAAATATATAAACATAATCTTTAGATCGTAAAATTCTTCCCACCATATTTTAATCCATTGATTTTTGTTGTAACTAAGTCATATAACATCCTTATAGGCTATTCTTATTTTTTATCTTTTGGAGGTCGTGTAGGCTTTTGATTCTACATGTTTAACAGTTGGTTTTATTGTTCTCACATATAATGGAGTACTAAAATGTGAAAATGTGGAACTATGAACTAGAAGAAATAAGTCTTGAAATGTACAAGAAGAAAGGTACGGTACCAAGAATAAGAAAAGGAGATGGAAATATAGTGGAAACATAAGACAGAGAATAAACATTTTGATTAGTGTTTTAGTGAAGGTAAAAAACCTACTATACGATTGTCTTAGAGGACAATGCAGTAACACTTAGTACATACACAGGAATGTACTTCTATAACATTGCGTAAAAATTAAAGTCAGAACTTGAAAGCAAGGTTCAATTAGATGCATAAACACTGTGGAAGAGCCCACAGAATGATGATCAGTGATGGTGGTGATACCCAGGGTGATACCACAGAGTAAGGAACCTTTAAGCTTCTTTACTCTGTGGTGATACCAAAACCTAATTGGGACGTTCGACTCTGCGTGGATCTAACAAAATTAAACAAGAACATAAGGAGGCAAAAATGCCAGAGGTTGAATACACACTTAATTAGATAACAGTATTTCCATTTATTCCATTACAGTTAGTTGTATGGCCAATTAACTTATGGCTATAATTTCGCTCACTCAGAGTTCATTTAATTTGCCAGAATTTGGAATTTGTTTCTGATTTGTAAAAACCTTTAATAATTTTTTTAGTCTCATAGGCCTACTATATTGTAAAACCAATGATAGTAAGTATTATAAAAATATTTAAACTGATATATTAGAGATCAAAATCCTCATGATCAAAATTAGACGAACATTTTAGTTGATATGGACCCAAGAAGTCCAAAAAAATTTATAACTGAAACATCTGTTCTTCATGTTTTAGCAGTTGTTTTTACAACAGCTGTATAACGATTCAATCAATTTTCCTTAATCCAAAAGATTAACATTGAAACTTTGAAAGCCTGTGGGAAGTAGCCCTAGAGTCCAACGTAAATTAGAATAGGATTCTGCTCATCTACTTCATACCTTTCTAACGGTATGCGCAGATTTCTCATACAATGCACAAGAGCTGAGAAAAAAGGAGGAAAAGAAACATGCTTGCCTATTATAGAGGACTACGAAATCGCCTGCTGTTCGAAATTCGACAAAATATTTATTTGATCTTGAGTTAATTAGTTTAAAAAAAAAAAAATTATAGATAGAACAAACTGTTTTTCCTCATTTGCTATAATTTGTTATTAGGTACAATAGCTGTTTCATGATCATTCAATTATCCTCCTCCCATAAGATTAACATTGAAACTTTTAAAGTCTGTAGGGCGTAGCCTCGGGGCCCGATGTGAACTGAAATGCCATTCTGCTCATGCTACCTTTCAAACTTTATGCGTAGGTTTCTTTACGTTGCTCACAAGCTGAGAATAAAGGTGAAAAAGAAACGTGTTTGCCTATTAATATATAGATAACTGTTCACATTGCTAAATAAATTAAAACATTTTAGTTTTAATATTATGTTGTCTGTGTATTAATAAATTCTGTGACCATTTTAAAACGCAAACATCAAATTCATGAATACTCATCATGAAAATTACCCGTCATTTTTGACGGGCTATTTGCTAGTCTAAAATAAATAAAAAGCTATTTCTAGCTTCTTTGATGTAGGCTACCTATATATTTTTCTTTAACGAAAGACCTAACACAATTAGATTATTCTATTGGAATCAAAAATCCTGCAAATCCTTGGAAAGGATTAAAGCACAACATGGTATATCTTTTACCAAGTATTGAACAAACTGAAATAATGAAGTCATCACTTTCAGTTGAAAACTCGGTCAATTGTACCAAATTGAAACCAATGTTGATTTAATGTGGAAGTAGTGTAAAACATTGATTACAAACTGATTAAACGATCCAAATCGACTACCTTTTATTTATCTTTTTTGTCCAGATTCTTATGTTGCCGTTTTAACTGTCTACCCGCCGATTATGAGACAAATCAAACAACGCATAACATAAATAACAGTTTTGTTTGTCTTCAGCAAAATAGACTACGCCATCCGACTTTACATGCGATTTTTCTATAGGGATCTATAAACAAAATTGCCAATATGGGTCAGTGCTGCGTAGCCACATGCAGTGGGTAACAAGGCTTCTCCAACCAAGTTCTGATGCTGTGTGATCATATTTCGTTACTTAGCTATCCTAAAAAAAAAATCAGGTCATGGCTTTCAATATATTTGTGTTAAAACTTTGCATGAGATGTCTCAATGGATTTTTTTCCGTCTAGATGAGACATCTTAGGGAAATACAGCGTTGAGATGGATGGAAACGAATGAGCTAGGTACTACTGGACACGATTCCAATATATGAGTATCATAATTCATAATTCTCTAACTATTTATACACGGTAAACCTCTTAAAAATTATTTTATGATAAATTATAATGAGTTCTTAACGGAAAATATAAGCGGACTGCCGAAACGGGTGCAACATGTTTATATTTCGGCACGATTTGTGTTGAATGACCATTGCACACTGTTGATTGTGCATATTCGTCAGGAATCCAACATTATTATTTGTTTTTGGTATACAAAGTAGCTCACGGCACGGCACTAAGTACATTCGGCAACTGAGCAAACTGAGTCACACACCGGATAATTGAGAGGGCCAGGTGTTTGGGCAGAAACAACACCCAAATCTGCATACAACACTTTCAAATGTGATTACGCTAACTGTAACGTACTTGACTTAGTAGGCCAACAATAGGGGAGGCATTAAAACTTTGTATTATAGTCACTAAGGTAATCCAAAGTAAGTGCAAATTGTATAAAACCTTGTATAACGCACCTTCTCACCTAATGTCATTCATACAGTTTCCCTGAATATCCTGATACAATTTTAGCTGCTGTATGCAGAATATAGAAATTAAAAAATAAGATTTTATGGCGAAGAAAATACGCTGACAACACTGGAAACAAACATTCATAAAGTAGCAAGAACAGCAAAAACAACAAAAGTTATTGAAAACAAAATGTAAGTTAGTTAGGTTTTTGTGAATAACATATAGTATAGACTATCGTGGAGTGGCATTGTTATTGTATGCAAAAAGTAGTAAAATACCCTTGTCAGGAAACACCGAGGAAAAACTATATTCTTGGCTTATTGTTTATTCATTATTAAATTTATAGGCATAAGAAAAAAAATTCAATGAGCCTAATAGAAGACAATTTGTTTAATTTTTACCGAATCGAATGTGCAAAAATCAAATTTAGCCTATTAAATTCAGTCTACTCCGTGCTGAAAAATTCACCACATAACCGAACAGGGATGTAACTTATGCAATGTTATCGATCCATGTCAAACACACAGCAGAATCGGCTGGCGGACATAACCTAGAAAGACACCTGTCAGAAACACTCACCAAAGTTGAAGTTGTGGTTGCGCCATCGCCGAACCGGATCTCCGTCTCGACCTACTGGATAATGATAACACCGATAGCACTGATAACACACGGGCGTGCTGGAAACAATGAAGTTCGCGAGACAGTAGATAAGCGAGTGTCAACGCGCAACTCCACCGCGCACGGCGACGGCGACGTGGAGTCGATAGTCAATAGACGGTTGTAGACCGCCACCGCGCGTCCATCACCTGACGGAACTCTAACATTAATAATCTTTCTTGTTAATATTTAGATTGCGTTGCAATGGATACGACTTTTCGCTCGTCAATATTTGTTATGACTGATTTTAAAGAGAACTAAGCAAAGTTAGTTACCTCATGAGTTATGTTTTTACCACTCATATGGTCGTGTATAGTTATTTTTATGGAATTCTTCATGCTATGGAGGACAGTACCTATCTTTTGGAGATGGTAAATTTGCAAGAATCTTGTGATTTGCCTATAAAGAATTCTGGGTTTTATTTATTGACAAATAGTTGGAGGAATTATTGAAAAAATTAGTGCATAGAAGTCGACAAATAAATGTAACATTTGATCTTAATGCATTTTAATCTTAATGTAGAATCCAAAGGTCAATATCGCAACTGGATTAATGATAATGCAAATTTAGATATTCATGAACAAAGATTATTTTGTGGAATTGGTGCCTAGTTTTCAAGGTTCCAATGAACGACTTAGTAATAAAACTATCTGAATGTTCGAAGTAAACGATGAACCAGTGAGAAATATAGCGGAGTTAACACCAAGAAATAAAAATGTTAATATTTAAACTTTAGTGAAGTTAAATATAATACGGAAGTTCAAAATGACATCGGGAAATAGGAGTCAGATATTGGCTTGCAAACTGGAGGAAGAAGTCGACAGTCAGTGGTTTGTTAGAGAACAAGCCATGTTGGTATTATAAAATTTGATAACTTATGAATTTCTCGATTGAGTAATCCTCCTAATAAAGTAACCCATATTGGAGCAAGGTTTTTAGCCTAAATGCAAAAAGTGGTGAGCACATAAATCACTGTCGCAGGGGTCGTCTATCGGAGTTCATTGTGGGGCAAACACAGTTGTGAAACTATAAAACCTCGTTAAACTTAGAATCATCAGAATTTAAATCTCTGGTTCTTAAATAAGAAATAATGACGTCTTTACCATACCAAAGACCTAATTTCTTGCAATTAGGCCTAAAGTGTTAGATTATTCTGGTGTAAGTTAAAAAATGTTCACAAATGATCTATGTTATTTGTACGAAAACAGTATAAATATCCAAGATATAACATAAACAGCTTTATATAGTTCCTAACATTGTAATATACATAGAAACAATATATATCCTATACTATAATACGAGGAATATCTGAAGGGATGTGTGTTCCACGATCTCGAAATCTAGCTGTTAGATTTTGCTTAAAGTTTGCATTAAAGAGTGTTTTGGCCCAAAAATAAGTTTAGAAACAACCTCAACCCCAGGAAAAATCAAATTTTGTATAAAACTAAGTTTTAAAATTGTAATTTTTAACATTAGTCTTATGGGTTGCTATTTTGGTAACGAAATAACAACGAAATGTAAACAAAAAGAAAGAAACATTAATGTTAAGTTGACTTTTTGAAACAGCTGTTAACTGTGAAGAAGTATTGTTGGTTGTTGGTGGAAATTTAATTGCTTTTTTACCTTGACACTATAACAAAAGTGAATAAAAACCAACGAGCAAGGCTCGGTTAACCTGGTACTTTACTATAAATACAGTAGGTCTACTGTAATTTGTTTTACAATTCTTTTAAACTGGAAGTTTTCTCTCCCTCTCTCAAGACAGCATGCTGCGTGATAATGTACTATTTTGGTATTCAAATTAATATTATTTTGTTTGATCCCCTCCAACTAAAGTGTCTGTTGTCGGGCTTCATTTGATTGCCATGTTATTCCAGTGGGCCCCTTCATTAACCATGATGCAATATTGCACCAGAGCTAATATGCTTTTGCCACCAGTGCCCATGTCATTCAAAATTAAACGAATTTAATGTTCTACCTTAATTTAGAACGTAATTAAAACTTCATTCCAAAACCAAATCTTTATTAACAGTTACTCCTGTAAGCTAGTTAATTATTCAAGACTTAGCTTTTGCCCGCGGCTTTGCTCACGTTGATGTCTTTCATTAACTGGTTGAACTTGAATGTAGGCCTAACTTGGGTATTTTTCATAAATAAAGCCTGTAACAACCTTTGATGTTATTCTTTATTCTATCCAGGGGCAGTAGATCCCCGGAAGCCGCTACGTGCCACCAGTGGCATGCTATGCACTTTGTATTAGGTGAATCGTGTGTGGCCTGCTCATGTAGGGCAAGCCAGTTTCGTTTTTAAATTATCCCGGGAAAGTATTTGAAATAAATCTGTAATTTTGTTTATTTGATTTAACATCTATTGGTATTCAAAATGACATAATTTAAAAACCAATTAAATTTAATTAAAAAAATAAAAATATTTTACAGTTTTTATTTTTAATTTTAACTGTGTTGTAATTAAATTTATGTTGGTCTTAAAGATGAATTAATTTGATACATTAACAAAATATCAGCTCTGTAGACAAAAATAGATTTCTTGTCAGTTTTGCAAACGCCGATTTCAATACCTCTGTCCTCCACAAGAATATAAAGTAGTTTAAGGCAAAAAAATTGGAAAAACATTTTTGCAAGCACAACCTTGTGTTAAGTGGTTTCTGCGTATTGCGTGATTAACAAGCAAATGACAAACAAATTCCCCATTTAAATAATATATATAGTAGGATAGGCTATGGTATAGGTATTCATTTCGATATCTAGTAAAACTTTATACAGTAGATTCTCTCTAATCGCTTTTAAGATGGTAAAAACCGTTATTTTGATTTTTTCGTCAGCCCAGTTTTTGATATTACACTACAGAGAATTAATAAACATTCTTTTCTATGTGCAGCAAATTAAAATTTATTCCGAACGTTGTTTTTGGATTCTAGGGACCTCAAAACTATAAAGGGACATGGTCCTGGGCTTAGGTCCTACCATCAGAACAACCCTAATAACATGTTCCCTATAGAAAAATTTGCTAAAAACTGTATTGTAATCCATAAAAATACAATTGAAGTGCGAAAGAGCAGGTGGAATGGTGACAGAATCCTTTCTAGTGACATAAACTATACGTGCAATTACAGGAGAAGAATAAATTTACTTTGAAAATTTACTTTAGGAAGAAATTTTAATTCGCTGCACCTAGAAAAGAATATTTATTAATTATCTGTAGTGTAATATCAAAACTAGGCTGAGGAAAAAAATCAGAATAACGGTTTATACCATGTTAAAAGCGATTAGAGAGAATCTACTGTTTTACTAGATAGATATCTAAATGAATACCTATGCCATAGCCAATCCTACTATATATATATTATTTAAATAGAGAATTTGTTTGTCATTTGCTTGTTAATTACGCAATACCTTGAAAACACTTAACACAAGGTTGTGCTTGCAAAAATGTTTATCCAATTTTTTGCCTTAAACTACTTTATATTCTTGTGGAGGCCAGAATAAGTATTGAAATCGGCGTTTGCAAAACTCACAAGAAATCAATTTTTGTCTACAGAGCTGATATTTTGTTAATGTGACACATTAATTCATCTTTAAAACCCAACAAAAATTTAATTACAACACAGTTGAAATTAAAAAAAAAACTGTAAAATTTTTATGTTTTCTTGAATTAAATTAAATTGGTTTTTAAATTATGTTATTTTGAATACCAATAGACGTTAAATCAAATTAAAAAATAACAGAGTTATTTAAAATGCTTTCCCGGGAGGATTAAAAAACAAAACTAGCTAGCGCTACCACATGAGCAGACCACAAGCGATTCACCTACTACAAAGTGCATAGCATGCCAGTGGCAGCACGTAGCGGCTTCCGGGAATATAATGCCCCTGGATAGAATAAGGAAAACTTAAAAGATTGTTACAGGCTTTATTTATGAAAAATACCCAATTTAGGGAAAAATTTGGGAATTGAAAACTGCGTTTTGACCGGACATTTCTTTTGAACGGGGTATAAATTATTAAATTGTATTAGTGTATGCTAATTAAAATAATTTATCATTCTTCAAATCGAACTTCATACTGCTGGTTATGAATGATTGGATAAATGAAAGTATGAAACAACTAATCAATTTGTAGACAGGCATTTGGATTTAAAAATGAAAACATTAGTAAGAATCATGAAAACAGCCATTAACTACATAAATAGAATCCACTTGTTACAGATTCAATATGTGTTTCAACAAATATATATATATATATATATATATATATATATATATATATATATATATATATATATATATATATATATATATATATATATATATATATATATATATACTATATATACCAGAGTGCATCACTCGTAGGCCTACATTGAAACACTATTGAGGCCGTAGTCTGAAAGGCGAGTAAGCGAAGCGAACGAGCTCATCGTGAAGGCGAGTGAGCAGAGCGAATGAGCTTGTCATGAAGGTGAGTGAGCGGAGCTAACGAGCTCGTCTAAAACAAGAAATAAGCTGTTTTGAAATGGGCATTTTTACTGTCTGTAACTATACTGGTATTACTATAAAGAATATTCTCTGGCTGGAGGGTTGTGGAGGACTACACAGGTAGCGACCACCAATACATCGTGTTTGACCTGCACGATCAGGCAAATCGTCGAGTTTCCGCATCTCGGGAAGGGCCACGCCGGTGGAACACCAACAAACTGGACGTGGCTAAGTTCATCAAAGTCATCTCTCGGGGAGCGCAGGGGAATCCTGGTGAGGCTGGGGCCGAGGCACTAGTAACATCCACGATGGAACTGATCGTCTCGGCCTGCAACCAGTCTATGCCGCGAAGGAAACCCCGACGCGACAAACAACCCGTTTACTGGTGGACTGAAGAGATTGCAGAACTCAGAAGAACATGTTTAAGAACTAGACGAGCCGCCACTAGAGCGAGAATTCCCGCAGACAGAGTTCGTAAGTCGGAGGCCTATAAAGCTGCGAGAAAATCTCTCCGCCAAGCGATCAACAGGAGCAAGGCGAATAGCTGGAGGGGGCTTCGTGACGACGTTGACTCCAACCCGTGGGGCCTGGGTTACAAACTGTAACACAGAAACTCGGCGCCCGCTCTCCACCTTCCATCATGGAGGGCGCCACCATGGGGAGGATCGTCGCTGCGTTGTTTCCTGAACATCTACAGCGACCGACGGTTGACTTCGGACGGGTAGAGGACGTTCCACTTTTCACTTTCGAGGAGCTGGAAACCTCCGTTCTCTCCCTGAAGAGCAACAAGGCTCCTGGCCCAGACGTGATTCCCAGTGAGGATTTAAAGAAAGTATTTTCAATCAACGCTGACTTGTTGTTGAGAATGTACAATGCCTGTTTGGTAGAAGGGAAGGGGTGTTTCCGGCTCCCTGGAAAACAGCCAGGCTTGTACTGATCAGCAAGGGCAAAGGTGATCCCGAGCTTGTGTCGTCCCACAGGCCTCTCTGCATGTTGGACACGGCTGGGAAGCTGTTCGAGAAACTGATCCGTTCCCGCCTGACTTCTGCCGTGGAAGCTGCCGAGGACTTATGCCCCCGTCAGTACGGCTTCAGAAAGGGACGGTCGACGCTGTCACCGAAGTTCAGAGAGCTGTGGAGAGAGCCAAGAGCCACAACCATTTCTCCCGCCGAGTAGTGCTTCTTGTTGCGCTTGACGTCAAGAATGCCTTCAACTCGGCGAGGTGGGTCGATATGTTGGATGCGCTTTGCAACACCTTTCGTATTCCTGCATATCTGTTGCGGCTCATCGAGGATTATCTACGCTCTCGAAGCCTGATTTATGACACGAGGGACTGAACGCGGACTATGGAAGTCACTTCTGGTGCCGCACAAGGTTCAATACTCGGCCCGGATCTCTGGAACGTTGCCTATGACAGCCTCCTGAGGTCCGAGATGCCTGAGGAAACCACTTTGGTTGGGTACGCCGATGACGTCGCAGCTCTCATTGCTGCGCGCAACGTTGAGCTGGCCCAACTGAAGTTGAACCGAGTTATGCAGGTGGTCAACAACTGGATGCCCGATCACGGTCTCTCGCTTGCTCTCAGTAAGACGGAGATCCTGATTCTCACGAAGAAGAGGATCGACACCGTCGTCCCGTTTCGAGTGGGAAGGGAGGTGATCACATCAACTCGTGCCGCCAAATACCTCGGGGTTATGGTGGACACCAAGTTAAGCTGGAGGGATCAGATCTTCCGTACGGCGAACAAGGCCGCTAAGGTAGTACCTTACCTTAGTAGGCTGATGGCCAATGTCGGGGGTCCCCGATCCAGCAGAAGACGTCTGTTGATGTCCGTGGTCCAGTCCATGCTCCTTTACGGGGCAGAGATGTGGGCTGGCGCTCTAGATAAGGAGTGCTACAGGTTGCGACTCGCCCGGGTTCAGCGTCAAGCTGCGCTCCGGGTGTGTTCCGCCTACCGGACAGTGTCCGAGCCTGCCGTCCTGGTGGTCGCCGGAGTCATCCCTGTCAAGCTCTTGGCAGGGGAGAGGAAAGCGATTTATCAGAGACAAGGCGAGATAGGCAAGGACACGGCAAGAACAGAAGAGCGCTCCCGAACCTTCCAGCAGTGGCAACACAGCTGGGAGCATGACACCCGAGGACGATGGACTGCGCGACTCATCGAGCAGGTCCAACCATGGGTGGAAAGGCGGCATGGCAAGGTGGACCTCTACCTCACGCAGTTCCTGACAGGTCACGGCTATTTCAAGTCGTACCTGAACCAGATGGGCAAGACCGGTTCACCGGATTGCATCTACTGCCCGGGCGTTCCCGATGACGCGGAACAAGCACACCTTCTTCCGCTGTTCGCGTTGGGAAAGGCCCCGCCTGGAGGCCACAAGAAAACTCGGTGTTTTTTCGGTGGACACGGTCTGCCAAAAGATTATGGAGGATGAGGGCAACTGGGATTGTTTGTCACAGTTCGTCCGGCGCATCCTCCTGGAAAAGAAAACCGATTTGGACCACGAAGTGGCCCAGATCCCTCGACCGAACGGCTGGATAAGGGGATAAGGAGTGAGCCCCATGGGGGTAAGCCAAATTTAGGCCTAGCCTGACGTAATGTGATAAACAATTCCAGGTTAGAATCCTAAAGAGTAGAGGAGGTTTTTTAGTGGGTAAACCCGTTTTTTAGGGGAGTCCTACACTACAGGCTGGCCAC
The DNA here is from genome assembly GCA_030545055.2 of Neoaliturus tenellus. Lineage (NCBI taxonomy): Eukaryota > Metazoa > Arthropoda > Insecta > Hemiptera > Cicadellidae > Neoaliturus > Neoaliturus tenellus. The sequence continues at coordinate 236,384,201 of CM061533.1, forward strand.
CTGTGTGCGTAATGCATTTTCCCTGCCTCTCCCTCAAAAAAAAAAAAAAAAAAAAAAAACTATAAAGAATATTACTATTTGAGTTTACTGAGAAAATGCTCGGCCCCCACGTATACTCTTATGTATAATAAAATAACGCATTTAAGGGTCTTGAGAGAAAACTACTGAATGGATCGTGCACTTTTTGGTGTTAATAGACTTCTTATGGCCCCTAGATGGTAGGAAAAATATAGTATCCCTCAGAAAATGCCTTATAAGGCCGCAAAACGAAAGTTAAGCCTTATTTAAACCAATCTAAGACGTTAGTTTGATTGGTTTACTGCTTCAGCTGATCCAAATCCTACAATGAAATTTGACAACACTGTTGATTCATGCCTTGATTTAGAGTAAGCAGGGCAGACGACTTGAATTAAATGGTCATTGACAGATGACAATAAAAGCAAAGCCCCCCTAGACTGCAATTATTTTGGATACAGTAGAGTAAATATACAGTTTATGTAAAACAGCTGATGAATATATAAACTTTTGGTTACTAATATAAAGAAAGTTTACTTATTATGGATTATTACTTTTTTGATCAATTCAAACTTACTAAAATAAATTAAATTTTTAAAATTAATTTATCAGGATTTTCATAAATTTTTAATCCATTAAAACTAATAAAGCATGACATATTATAATACAAATTACCCATAATTTTTGATGGGCTGTTAGATAGTGGGACAATAAATACACAGTTCCATTAATGTAGAAAAATATCTCTCAAATAATTATCTTCGGTTATTTCTGTTTCTTTTTTGTTTTATTGTTTTATTGTATTTTATTTTTTTAACACTATAGTACTCACTGTTTATAAGCTTAATTATTGACTATACACAGTATAAGTTAGTATCTGCATAGTAAACCTGAACACCAAGCAAATTTTCTAGACTTTTTCCTCCCCAAATTTGCAGCTCCCCAAATTCTGCCACCTTGGCTGTAGCTCTATTAGCCCATTTGTCTATCACTACCTACTATAGACAGATAGACAGAAATTTGGATGCCGACAATTTTGGATTCTACAATGCCTTAAATGCAATAAGACTAAAAATAACATTCCAAGCAGTGAAAAGACTAAACGCTAATTTTATCAATATTGATGGCTCAGGCGATTAAATAGATACATTAACCTAAAAACAGCACAGAAAAGAAAAACAGGTGGTTACACAAAGAAAATGCTTATGAAGTTTACAAGGGCTTTTCGTTCACTTGTTGCCAGAAAGCAGCACATGCCACTAATACTTTGTTATCTCTCGTTTGAAGATTCAAAGTTTTCCCAACAGATGGCAGATATTACTACAATTTTAGTGACTCTTATCATGTACATAGAGTGGCTGTTGTGCAATTATTGGAAAATTAATTGTTTGTCATTATTAAACACATTTATTGAAAGGATTCAGTATAATTAAGAATAAGTTATTTAAAAACCTTTTTTTTTGAAGACTTAAGATAACCCTAATTTTCTTTAAAAATTAGCGGTAGTAAACTTGGCTCTCAAAATTCCTGAAAATGGTGTCACTTTTAAAAATAAATGAAAAATACTTGAGGTGAAGCCAACAGCATCATTCTATATCCACTTTTAATCCAATATCACTACTAGAATTCTCGTAAAAACAGTACCAATGTCATCATGTTATCATGCCCGTCACTGATTTTTGTTCTTGCAAGATTTGTCTTGTGTTATGCTTCAAAGAAGACAAATTAAGCATGCGCATCTTATTGCTGATAAATAATCACATGTTTTCTTGGACCAGAGATAAAACTGACAGGTTTGAGTGAAGATTGATGATTTGTTTGTGAAGATTTTTAATATAGCCGAAGTCTACACATTGAGATATACTTCCTGATTTGAGGCTTACTCAACCATAGGTGAAAATCATTTCCCACTCCCATCAGGGCAATTAAATAATCTATATACATAAAAGAAAGTAATGTTTGTTACACTATGTAGTAACGGGTGAACTATGCACTATGTATGTTAGTTAGTTACTCAAGAATGGGTGAACTGATTTGGCTGAAAATTGGTGAGGAGGCAGCTTAGAACCAGGAAGGAGATACAGGATACATTTTATCCAAATTAATCCTCGAGGCTTTGCCCCACACGTCTTCAAAGTTATCATGTTATTCTTTTGGAAGCAACTTATTTTTAAGCAGCAATTTGTAAAATTGTTACTATGCAAATGACCTTACTTATTTGGTTCCTTTACACATTGTTGGTGGTGCTATCTGTGATATGGGGAGCGGCATTTTCACTTTTCCATAATTAAAAAATTTGCGAATTATAACTCTCTTGGTTTAGAATTCCTGCCATTATGCGAATTGCTCTTTTTTGCCACAGGAAAATTTGTTTAGCTCTTCTTCAGCACCCCAGAAGATATTTCAAAATATGAGGTGGTAATAAAAACATAAAAATACCCCTGTCGCATTAGACTGGCGTATTCAGCGAATTTCCGAAGAACACCATATACACCATGGGAATGAGGATGAAGGTTTGCTGCCATGGGGAACACTGAAAGTAGGTATTTTTAGCATAAAAAATTTATTTTGACGATGTGAAGCCATATACTAAGTTTCACCAATATCTGTTCATAAATAAAGGAGTTTGTCTTTTCTCCAAATAATTAACACATGGGAAAAGAGTATGGAGGTTTGCTGCCATGATGATTACAAAACCAAGATTTTTCCCAAAAATGGATGGATCTCAAATAAATTAAGCTAAATAGTACAAATTTTAATAAAAAATATTGTTTAATGAGTGAAAGATAAACATTGGAGTCCCAAAATTGAATGTATTGTCTTTAGACTTTTTAATATCTCGGTAACGGAGATAGAGAAAATTGTGTGTTTTTTAGCTAATTCCAGTGGTAAAAATGAAAATTTAAATTTTTAAAATTACATGTGAAAAAACACAAAAAAACCCAAAAATATGTTGTTTGTGTTGTGACCCTTCCGGTAGGTCAATATGTCTGGTCTATGAACTCGTCTGAATATCACACATCACTACCAAATTTGGTCTAGATAGGACCGTTTTTAAGAGAGTTATCGTGTTTAGGGATACATTCATTCATACATATATATATATATATACAGTATAAATTTTTATGCCTATTATTTTTGGTCTCAGAACATTTAAAAACAAAAATGTAACATGGTCCCAGGCTTAGTTCTTACCATGAGACCTACAGTAATAGCTTCCTATACCTGTGGGAAATATGCTAAAAAACTAAAATAAGCCATAAGTAACATATTTTCTGAGACAGAAGCCTTCAATTTTCTGAGTAAAAAGCACACTCTGGAAAGTTGAGATGACATGACTGGTATGAGGTTCCCATGATAACTTTAGGTCGAGAACTACTACAATAGAACCTTGATGGTTCGACACTTTGAGGACTTAGAGAGTGTCGAAGTATTAAAATTTCAAACCATAGGGAATATGGTAAATGTTAACAGGGAGAATAAAAATCATGAGTTGAATTTAGGAAACACTAAATTTTATTGAAATCATAACTTGACTGAAATTGAACATAACCAACATTGAAATTATTTGTCACTTTGTTTACATTTTCACCTTTGTCAGTCTCCAACATGGACACTATCGGTTGTTACAAAAATAATGTTTTGATGTCTATGTGGTAATACAACTTGTAAAATGTAAGCATCTGCACCTTTATATCTGGTCTTATAACCTACAATTGTTTTTAAGAGCAGAAATTAAGAATACATTATTTTCACTTCTTGCCAAAAGTGTTAACAAAGCAATATAAAAGAAGCACATCTGGGTGGTAAATCACAAATTTTCAATCAGTTAAACCTTAGACCGACTGCGCCATGAGGTCAACCTTTGCAATATTTATCTTGCGAAAACAGACACAACGAGATAAAACCCACTGCTGAGTCATAACCAGGTTATGTATTGTCACACATTAATCCTATACTACAGCAATGTATACAGAACAAAATAAGTAGGGATATTCCATGTTAAAAAATTTTAGTTTGCCCCTGAAAACCAAAGTAAAATAAAGCGCTGATGCTAGGATTACTTCTCCTAATTGTCACAGGAAGCGCTCTTTCTACATCTTAAATGGTTCTGTGCTCGCTGCTTAAGCCGCGTCCGCACTGGCCGAACATGTTCGCCCAACAAAGTTCTTCCGAACTTTTGTTTGTTCGTTGCTAACCTTTTAGAATGTAAATCATATGGCCGGTAATTGTTCATCATTAATGTTTGTTGATTTTTGTGTTCGCCGAACAAGTTCGCCACGAATGTTCGGCCAGTGCGGACGCGGCTTTAAATGTCACGATGAGCGTATTTTGTTTACAAAAAATCAAAACAATAACAAACGTCTGCAAATTTATTCTTGCCATCTGTTTCCATTCGACCAATCAGCATGATCCTTGAATAAAAACTAGGAATACGCTCCGATGTCCGTCCCGTACAAGAATTTTTTACTCACTTTTTGAGTTATTAAGTGACGCTTTTTATGGGTTTTTTTAGGGAGAGGTAAGAAAAATGCATTACGCACACAGGTGGCAAGTCTGTAGTGTGGGGCTCCCCTAAAAATGGGTTTACCCACTAAAAAACCTCCTCTACTCTTTAGGATTCTAACATGGAATTTTTTATCACATTACGTCAGGCTAGGCCTAAATTTGGCTAACGCCGGTGGGGCTTACTCCTTATCCAGCCACTCGATCAAGGGATCTGGGCCACTTCGCGGTCCAGATCGTTTTCTTTTCCAGGAGGATGCCCCGGACGAACTGTGATAAACAATCCCAGTTTTCCTCATCCTCCAAGAACTTTTGGCAGACCGAGTCCACCGAAAATGCACCAAAAAATTTGTGTGGCCTTCAGGCGGGGCCCTTCCCAACGAGGGCAGCGGAAGAATGTGTGTTCCTCATCGTCGGGAACGCCCGAGCAATAAATGCAGTCCGGTGAACCGGTCTACCGGCCCATCCGGTTCAGGTACGACCGAGATAGCCGTGAATTGTCAAGAATTGGCTGCCGTTCCACCCATGGTTGGACGTGCTTGATAAGTCGCGCAGTCCATCATCCTCGGATGTTGTGCTCCCAGCTGTGTTGCCACTGCTGGAAGGTTCTGGAGCGCTCTTCTGCTCTCGCCGTGTCCCTTTAATCTCGCCTTGTCTCTGATAAATTGCCTTCCTCTCTCGTGCCAAGAGCTTAACAGGGATAACTCCGGCGACCACCAGGACGGCAGGCTTGGACACTGTCCGGTAGGCGGAACACACCCCGAGCGCCGCTCGACGTTGAACCCGGGCGAGTCGCAACCTGTACTACTCTTTATCGAGAGCATCTGCTCACACCTCTGCTCCATAAAAAAGCACGGACTGAACCGCGGACATCAACAGACGTCTTCTGCTGGATCGTGGAACCCCGACATTGGCCATCAGCCTACTAAGGTAAGTGACTACCTTAGCGGCCTAGTCCGCCGTACGGAATATCTGATCCCTCCAGCTTAACTTGGTGTCCACCATAATCCCGAAGTACTTAGCAGCACGAGTTGATTGGACCACCTTCCTTCCCACTCGGAACGGAACGACGGTCTCCATCCTCTTCTTCGTAAGGATCACAATCTCCGTCTTACGGAGAGTACGCGAGAGAGCGTGATCGAACATCCATGTGTTGACCACACGCATGACTCGGTTCAACTTTAGTTGGGCCAGCTCAACGTTGCGTGCGACAATGAGAGCTGCAACATCATCGGCGTACCCAACCAAAGTGGTTTCCTCAGGCATCTCCAACCTCAGGAGGCTGTCATAGGCAACGTTCCAGAGATCCTGGCCGAGTATTGAATCTTTCACGGCACCAGAAGTGACTTCCATCGTCCACGTTCCGTCCCTTTTGTCGTAAATCAGGCTTCGAGAGCGGAGATAATCCGCAACAAGATGAGTCGCAACAGATATGCAGGAACGCGAATGGTGTTGCGAAGCGCATCCAGCATATCGACCCACCTCGCCGAGTTAAAGGCATTCTTGACATAAGCGTAACAAAGAAGCACTACTTAGCGAGAGAAATGGTCGTGGCTCTCGGCTCTCTTCACAGCTCTCTGGACTTCGGTGATAGCGTCAATCGTTGACCGTCCCTTTCTGAAGCCGTACTGACCGGGGCATAAGTACCCAGCAGCTTCCATGGCAGACGTCAGGCGGGAACGGATCAGCTTCTCGGGCAGCTTCCCAGCCGTGTCCAACATGCAAAAAGGCCTGTGGGACGACGGCAGCTCGGGATCACCTTTGCCCTTGCTGATGAGTACAAGTCTGGCGGTTTTCCAGGGAGCCGGAAATACCCTTTCTACCAAACAGGCGTTGTACATTCTCAACAACAAATCAGCATTAATTAAAAATACTTTCTTTAAAGCCTCGCTGGGAATCCGTCCGGGTCAGGAGCCTTGTTGCTCTTTAGGGAGAGAACGGAGGTTTCCATCTCCATCGAATGTGAAGAGTGGAACGTCATCTAACCGTCCAAAGTCAACCGGCGTACATCCTAGGCCTAGCCTACAAATACAAACAATGATTTTAGCTAAGACCTCAAAACAAGCAAGTAACTTAATAATAATTATGATTATAATATTAAAGGTAAATAGATTGTAGAGCGAAAAAACAATACAATATAAAATCCATGATTGCAAATTAATAAAAATCAAGTAATGTAAGTATTGTAGAATTACGCTTACTTAACACTTAATGCATATTTTGTTACCTGAGACATAGGCTACAATGGCACAACACATTCTAATTAGTTGTTCAATTTAAATCTTTCTCCCAAATAGATATTTGTTGTATCCCATAAATTAGTTAATCGCATAATTCCGTACGACAGCAATTCATTCCACATCAACATGCCTATCTTTTTGTATAATTTATAATTTCAACAAGTAAACATAAGTGTTGATCTATTTAATTTAACAAATAGGTCTGTCAAAATATCAATTAAATTTTATTTAAAAACGTAACATAACGGCGAGCGGATATAAAAAAGAAAAGGTTATGTTAATATGTTGAATGTTGTTTTCAGCAAACACAGCAACAACTCAGCTGCGATGGGGGAATATAAACTGATCATAGCAACTACATTAGTCAAATCATGTAGCCTAAACAACTAAAGTTCTGTCAACTTTCCGGAAAATAAGCTTTTTTAATACTTGAAAATAATTGCTCGATTATAGTTTATTACCTAGTTTAAAATACTTAAAATCTAACCTGAGAATTTCATTGAAATCAAATTAGTAATAAAAAAGCCTTTTGGGGGTCTAAAATTCGCCTAAGAGAAATTTAAAGTCGCTCTAAAAGAATTTTATACTCTATGTTCCATATAGTAAAAAATTCAATTACGTCTTGGTGGTGCTATCTGTGTTTTGGGGGCAGAGCTCTCACTTCCCCATAAGGATGTCCCTACTTATTCGGTTCTGTATACATTGACTACAGTGTTATATACGATTATATATACAATAGCCTATCAACCTTTTTGTGTCCGTACCACATTATGCTTTTTAAATTTTTTTGCATGCCACCTAAACCCCTATACCTACCCCTGTCACCTTTAGAGATAGAGCCGGAGAGTGCATAGGATATTGTTTTCTTTTATGTTTCACTATTATTAGTGGTTTGTAATAAAAAACAAAAAACAGAATTTTTCAAAAATTCTATTTTAATTTAAATTTTAATGAACTTAGCTTTACAAATATTAATGTGATTAACTTATATATAAATTAACATAATAATTTTAACTATTCTTGTTTGAAATTTAAAACTGCTAGCTGCAGGTAATAAGAAAGTTATTTTACATTTTTAATCTACTCATGTAACTGTCCTTTTTTTTAGATATTTGAGTTTATACATTTAAAATGGCTGCCATTTTGAAATAAAATGTTTTACATTTGGACAAAATATTTTTTCCTGAAAATGAGCATTGGTGTGATGAACGTACATGCCAAAATATGAACTCAATACAACTACACATTATGGAAATAAAATTTATTAAGTATAAAAAACAAAATGGCGGCTATGGCGGACTAACGAAGCATTTTAGGACAGATGTTCATATGAACTATTTTTATTTTGGCTTGCTGAATAACCTGAAAAAGTTTGCAAAGGTTAAAGCTGGACACGATGTACATTAGAAAAATTCACAAATAATACAAACAACTGGTAACTCTATAATAATATCCTTTTTTCACTGTGTTAAATCCAATTTAAATTATTTGAATAACTTGTTACTTATACACAATTTCTGAAATTTCTCTTTCTTCAATAGAACACAATTAATTATGTAAATTTTTGTAGGGTTTCAGCAATGAAAACCTCTAATTGCAACTGAAAGGACGCAATTCTTAGCCTGCGAAGTGTTAACATGTGAATGGAGTATTAGTGTGTTAACTAAGTACTCCTTTCAAGCAATCTAAAGAACAATCATTCTTAACAACTTGTTTCTTTTTTTTTGTATTTTCACACCTGAGCAGCATTTACATAAAAGAAATCAAGTTAAAAATAGTGTTTAACAATTATTACAATCCACAATAAACTTTATTTTGAAGTTGTAGATATTAACTTTAATTTTACTGTTTTTCCTATGAGTCACTTATTTTCAGGGTATACCATCAAAAGCATAACTTTTGTCTGTTTTATATGTGAGGGAGAAAGGAAAAAGGGATCTCTTTGCGGCAAAGTATAAATTTCAGTACGGGCAGTTTTATCGATTGAGGTAAAAAATACCGATTTTCGGTTGTTTGCATTTTAATATGCTTCATTTCGTCCTTTAACGGTTGAAATAGATTACAAAACACTTGTACTGGAATAAAACATTCAAAATAATGATTAAAGTAGTCGATGTCTAGCTTGAGAAAAGGTACCTCTTCGTGCTTATGGAGAAATAACATTGTCGCGAACAGGTCCCTTTTCAAAACCAATCAAAAAGGTATGCTACACTTTGAAAACTGAACTCGTTAAATGAATTCTATCGGCGACGAGGTAAACTACTACAAGGTCTAATCAATTATTAATGTAGAATGTCTTTTAATAACTAAAAACCAGAAAATGAAGCCAAGAGGTCGCTTTCGGCAGTTTTGCAATTCGTTATGGAGAAATAACATAGGGCCGCGAAGAGGTCCCTTTTCTGAAATATCACTTCGATTATGTTTTTATCGGACATGCTTCAATAAAAAAAATTATTTTCTTGAAAACTACTGTGAGTTAAGACAAAAATAGGTGTTCTCATTAAAGAAGACATTTAGAACTTTCTTTTGAAACCAAAATCGTTTCTTAAATATGAAAATGTTTTATGCTAATTTGAATTTTTGAATAGAGTTTTCTCAAAATGGCCTTTTTTCTCGTGTAATTTCAAAGTCCTATATCTTAAAAAAAAAAAAAAAAAAAAAAAAAAAATTGTAGACTTGCGGGACTTGCGCCAAATTGTTAGGAATTAAATGAGGAATTAAAAAATGTGAATAACTCAAAATCAAAAATTGCCGCTTTCAGATTTATAGTTATAGATTTATTATCATTAGTTGTTTTTAAATGCTAGTGGGGATGGATTTTATAAAATATACTTTCTCCATTATCTGTAGGTCACAATCTATAAATTAATAGGCAAGCACGTTTCTTTTCCTCCTTTTTTCTCAGCTGGTGTGCATCTTAGGAGAAATCTTCACACACCATTAGAAAGGTAGGTTCCTGTAGATAAGCAGAATCCCATTATAATTCACATCGCCCCTCAGAGTTATGCCCCACAGGATTTCAAAGTTTCAAAGTTAATCTTATGAAGGAAGGATAGTTGATCAGGGCTGTAATTTGACGGCTTGTGATTTGTATCTGGTGGGGTTCTCATCAGGGGGTTTGGGAGGTATGGAATACCCCCAAAGAAAAAGGCGGTTCCAGGGAAAAGTTTTGAAAAATAAATGCGTAAAAACGTGTGTTTAAGCTGCCTTTAGGACATTTTCCTTCAAACAACAACGCATAAAATTTACAATAAGACCCTAATACTCTGTTCTTTGATTGTAAAAACATTACAAATAATACAATTAGACTAATTGTGTAAACAGTCTAAAAAATATTTTCCACCATTAAGCTCTAATGTCAAAAAATAAGTGTCTTTAAATAACTTACAAAAAACTAGTGTACTCGTTCCTCAAGATTGAGCAATTTAGTTTCTATATCGATAACAACTTCCATTTACTACAGAATGAAATTTTAATTTTCTATAACAACTCTTGGTAAACTTTTATTGTTAATTCTTTAAGTTTAAAGTTGGCGAAATATTTCACAGCTAATATGAGATCTATATTAGCAGGTTCCCAACTGAACTTCTCAAAATGTTTTCAACGTTCTCCAACGACACTGCAGTCTGAGTAAATAAATTTAGGTGTAGAGTTTAGAGAAACATTGACGGATTTTCATTACAATTAATTAGGAAATATAAAATATTTTGTAGTTTTTCCATAAAATATTATTTATAATTCTTAAACTTTAATTCTTTCAATCCATAATAGTCTAAGGGCCGCAAAAAACCATCCAGAAGGCCGCATGCAGCCCGCGGGCCACATAGTGAGGATGCCTGACAAAGACCCTTACCAAAAGGTCAGTTACTTTCATACTTAAACCAATAATAGTCGGAATGGTCAAAATAAGTACTTTTACCCTGAGTAACATAGTCTAAAGAATCGTTTTGGACGGAATATTCTCGATATTTTATGTCTTAGACCGTGTTTACAAAACGTCTTATTTACCATCAATCAACAGAAACATAAATAGAAAAAATATACACCATATGAATATTTTGCTTTAATGAGCATTTCTTAAATATTAAACATTTTAGAAGACAAATTTTATCTACTTCTTGTAACATTATCAATTGAAGCAAGGATCGTTATGAGGGTTTCAGGTTCTTCTGTATATACAAATGCATCATTTCACTGCAGGTAAAGTATATATGCTTATAGATGTTGAACTAAATTATTGAAATACTATGTAATTTTTTTTAAATTTTAAGTTTGAATGCCATGTAATAGCTACTTACCCTCGGGCTAGACTACCACAACTGAGGGTAAGTAAGCTAACGCTTCACTCTCCATCTCAGAAAATTGCCTCTAATATTCTGCAGCTAGAAAGGAGGCAAATAAGGCAAGTAACAGGGCTCTTAACAGGACATTGTTCTTTGAGGAAGCACCTGAAGCGCATGGGTCTCTTCAATGGGGACCCGGTATGTAGGAAGTGTGGGCAGTCAGAAGAGACTGCAGATCACTTGCTGTTCGACTGCACGGAGCTGGAAGAAGCTAGAGAGAGGGCCCTCGGAGGACTGCGGAGGGGCGCTTTCCTTCCTCAAGAGGAGCTAGTCTGCAGGTTGCAGAAGTTCATCGGGTTCCTAGACTTGGATGAGCTCTGAAACACACACGGGGAGCGCAAAAAGCCCTTGCGGCTGACGCGCCTTGGGATTAGATCCGCCCCATCGAATGAATGAATGAATGAATGAAGTAGGTTGAGAGAAAAAGGGACGTAACACAGGAAAACCTTATAGATACTGCATGTAAATTGGTCCAGTGGGAGTATCAGTCAAAGTGCACGGCCACACAAGCGTTTTTCATGTGGTGAATACCAATTTATTTTCACAGGGCTTGAATTTATAATTCAATTGTATAAGAACTACGTCGGGAAAGCACACTGCCTGTGGCATACCCCATTACATTTCATGCTGCTCATATTTCTCGTGTGTTTTCATGCCGCCTTCCTGCATGAAAAAAGCTCGTGTGGCTGTAGCCAAACATAAAAAGGATTGAAAAAGTTTAATTAATTTTCCCCCATGTTTAAATATTCATAAGAAAAGTTCAATTTTCATTTTTGACCAATTAACACAAATATTTTTGACATCCAAATAAAACCTGCTAATTTAAGAAAAATCATTTGTTTTGGTACAACCCACATCTGAATCAGCCCAGTAGAAGTCTCATACTAACTGTCCAGGTGTTTTTTTCCTTACTGTTTAAAAAAATGTGTATTGTCCTTAAATAATACTGTCAGCGAGTCACAAGAAGACACCTGGTCAGTATTTAAATACATTGTTGTCAGGGCTATTCTCATGACTCGTTGACTATATATTCCATGATTTTTTCCATATGTATACTGAGTTTTAAATCGCTCCAGTAGTATTCTCTCTCTAGGACACACAGCGCCATTTCTTGTCCTAGTAGCTTACCTTAGAACCAACGGTAGCTCCCACGCTCACACCATAACAATGTAACCTATAGTCTTTCCTTCTCTGTGTTACCGATAAACTGTTTTTATCTGCCCTGAGTTAAATATGAAAACAATCAGCATAACATTGAGTTTATGAGTTACTAGTTGTTACTAGAGTTACTCACTTGTTGATATGCAACAACTGATAACTGCTCAAATATCCCATGCAGTTAAGTGGTTCATGTTTGTGATCTCTATTCATTTTGAACGTTTCCATGTGCAAATTGTCTTCATACATAACACATTAAATCACTGTACCTAATGCGTAAAATTAATTAAGTCAAAGGGAGGCCTGCAAAGTAAAATGAATTATCCAGAAATTGCAGTACTTGGACCCTGAAATCACTATAGCCTAAAAAACTAAGTTGCCACATGGCTGTAAAGCCTACCAAACTATAAAAAATAAATAGCTAAGGATACATCTAATAGGATTATTTTTTGTAGTTTGATTTTATTTCACTAGTTTTGCTTGAGGGGTTGAGATTTTTTTCTCAAGGAAATGTTTCAGTCAGGACCCAAAATTTGTATATGAAAAGCTTGTCAATGAATTTATACCCAAACATTACTCTGATTGGGATATAAGGATAAAAATAAGGATTAAATCATTGGGTGAATAATTCACAAAAACAACTCAGAACTTGGTAATAAGTTGCTTTAATAATAACAAAAGGTGCTAGAAAAACAGTACAAAAGAAAGAGTTTGAAAATAGTTACAAAAGGACTTCCAGTAATTTAAAATACTGACAGTAATCTTTGGTTTTGTTCAGAAAGAAAACTATGTTCATAAATTATGTCTAATCATCTATGGCGAAACGTCAACAATGCAGCAGTGTAATGATTCAACAACAAATACAATCTCTAAACGCCAACAATCATAATTTTAAACCACGTCATTTTATACTCGAGGAGGAAAATTGTAGTTCTTCTAAGCAACACTTAAGTAACTGATTATAACTTGATAATGATAAGTAACATAGGCAGGAGGGAGGTAAAATAATAAGTGCTCCTGCTACTAAGTGATGTTTTTCGGGGTCTAAGACTTGAGCTCCTTGTCGAAGATGAAGATGCCGAGACCCTCCTTGCCGACACGACGGATGTTGGTAAGCATGTCTCCGAGCTCCTTGATGGCATCCACCTGCTCCTGCAGGAACTCGGACTCCAGGTAGTCGCAGAGGTTCGCGTCGTTGTGGATCGTCCCGATCTGGTGGAGCGACAGTAGGCTCTGCAAGCGAATAACAACAAAGTAATTAGCGTAATCAAGCATAGGTACTGTACTGTTGTATTATGTAAAAATGTAAAACATGTAAATCTTAGAGCATCCATGTGGCTACTAAAATTAATAACAGTAACACACTATTTTTTTTATTATTTTATTTTAGAAAGATAAAAAACAATGTATACGAAAAATTTCTGAGAAGAATAAGAATGTTCCGGCTAAATTAAACCTTTTGAAAATAAATTCACCTTACCCAATATAACTGTTTAGAAGGGATGAGGTAATGAGGGCAACAGTAGGAGGGTATAATATGCAGAGAGGAAAAACAGAGGGGAAGGTTCTTGGAAAATCAAATCAGGTAACCTGTAAAAAGATTTTAGAGTACCTTTAGTATCTAAGGTAATTATAAAGTACCTTTTAGTCTTTGTTTAGTAGAATACAAAACGAAAGCTAAAACCTAGCTGAAATTTTATATACATCTTAATATTATAATACTACAATCTTATTGGTTTATTATAATACCATTTTTAATATAAAATAAAATTACAATTATGACTGCTAATCCAAGATTTTTTTTTTTAATTTCAATGCTGTAATTCAGACTCTTAATCATGAAGAGTTTAAAAAACCTAAATGGAGCCATGAATGTCAAAATATTGTCCAGAACGGAAGGTCAGCATGTTAGAATATCTGCTGAAGTGGGACAAACAACAGTGTTGAGGCCAAGGTCAGTGATTCATGGGCAGTCTGGACTTCCCAAACACTTCTTTGTGATGGATCCGTTGCATCAGCTCTTTCACACATAAACATCTGTTCATAGAACGGATGTGGAATACCACCAGCCAGATGATAATTCCTGTTTCAGAGGATATCTGCTGATTCGTGTTAACATTTGTGGTATACCCCAGTGACTTGCTTAACCCAGTTTTCAGATAACAGATTCCGCCCACTATCAGCTTCCCTTGCTATCTCTCTTATCAGGGAGAGATACTGCCAATGGGAAACTGAACATTTTATAAAGGTTTAGGTACTAACAAAATATTTTCAAAGGTCAGCATTCTTAAAAGATTATCGTTTGCATCCAAGCAAACGATCTTGTAAATGCTGTACGCCTATAAAAATTTTGTTTTCTATTCTCAAATGCTAGTTTACCTATTTTGATTGGACCTTAAAAATACTATTATTTATGATAACACCTTGAGAAAACTGATTTAAAATTCTAAAACTTTATGGTGGCTTTTTGAACATGTAAATTGATGCAAGGCCAAACAACAATATAAGAAATCAAACATTAACACATAGTTTTAGATTTTTTAAGGTGGACTCCTCATTTTAGGATGGGCCAAGTAAAATTAAACTTAATTCAACAAATGCCCCTAAATTATAAATCCTTTGCTTGTTTCATAAAAAAAATTATAATCTATGAAACCATTTGTAGTTTTGAGGAAATAGGTACCGTAATGAAGCTTAAAACATATTTAACTGAAAAACTCTGTTCTAAAAAAGTGTTTTAGGCTTTATTTAGTTTTTAAGGTTTACTGATTGCCGTATATTAACAAGTCAAGGCATGTAAACCCTTATGCCCCTACATAAGGAATGAAAATATAAAATTATTTTTCGAATGGATGCATGCATGTTTTATATTAAAAATGGTACCATCACAAGTGAATAACTTTTTTCGCCAAGCAATATTCAGTTCACATTACATTGAGCTTCAACTTAATTTAACTGCATTCAAATGTAAATGTTTAATAAGAAGGAAGCTAAGTCTACGCTAATATCTTATCAATTCAGAGATAGCATGAAGTGGTTTAATGAGTCATCGGGTACTTTGACACAATAAAATTGGAAAAATACCACCATATTGCATGAACATCTGGTGTTTAATTTGGTTTTGTTTCTATTTACTTTTTTGCTAGAGATGAATCACTTATTTTCCATAATTTACAGCTGCACATAGTAGTTAATTGTCTTAATCATATTACTTTAGTTTAACAATGTGTCACAATGATCTCATTTTTATTTTAAGTGTTCTATTGCAAATTTTGCAATATACTTAGTGTAAATAAAGTATTATCAATCTATTGTAAAGTTCTGAAAAAAAACTTTGCTGTCAGTCACACACTGTTTAAAATAGCCCAACTGCGCAACAAGAAAGCCATCTTGGAGCTGATTTGACCTTGAGCGATATAATGTGTTATCTTGTTTTCTAGAATGAACAGAAAATATTGATTTTACCTGAACCTATGGAATATTAATAAAATGTCTACCTCACAGCATTGAACTGAAAAACAATTAAAAACATGGAAGATTTTCTTTAATGGACTTTTTTTCTTTTACCGGTATCTATTAGAAGTAAAAGTTTCTACCGGTAGGTCCTGTATCCTTACTACATTTCCTTAGTACCTTTGCTAAGTGGGGTTTTACTAGGTTAAAGTTTGCTCCCATCAACATTTTTCTCTTCCCCGCCCGATACAGAAAGCGATAAGAGGGGCTTAAGCTAGCTGAAGCCTTGTCCACTTGAATTTTTAGTTCATCCTATAATTTCATACTGTATTTAAGATATTAAGACAATTAATCTGGTAATTTCTTTGTATTTTTCCACCTAAAATGTTAAAAAAGTTTTTCTATGGAATTTAGTCACACGATTTGGTAAAAATGAAACAAAAGTGGGCCACATATGTTATTAAATTACATTATCAAATGTTACAATATGTGTTTAACATTACTTGCCCCAACACTATTTTGCTAAAAAAAAGCTTCAAGTTTTACTCTTAGTTTACGGGTCTATGTTTGTCTTCCTCATAGTTCTTAACTTACAGTATTGACATCTTTCTCCAACTGTAGAGCCGCAGTAAATGCTTCTTCTGCATTTGCCCACTCATTCCTGGGTGGTTGCTTCACATCATACAATACAATTTTTCCTCCTCTTTTGTTCAAATACTTCATCAGTTTCTGAGCATGCTCTCTTTCCTCGTCTGAATTCTTCTTGAAAAATTCACTAATGCCATGAAGTGCTACATCATCCCGATCAAAGTAGTACGCCTGAAAAATACATTATTCTTACCGGTACTTCATTGTACTAAACACCCTTACAAAACTTTGTTTATTATTTTTGGTGGTGTAACTGCAATGCTAGTAATTATGCAGTGAAAGTTATAGGAAAAGGCCTATTTTTTCTTTTTTTAAAGGGTTCTTCTCATAATGATTACAGTAGGGTGGTGGACTTAT
The DNA here is from genome assembly GCA_030545055.2 of Neoaliturus tenellus. Classification (NCBI taxonomy): domain Eukaryota; kingdom Metazoa; phylum Arthropoda; class Insecta; order Hemiptera; family Cicadellidae; genus Neoaliturus; species Neoaliturus tenellus. The sequence goes on from CM061533.1 coordinate 236,400,921, forward strand.
ATTGCTATTACAATTGTTTTTTCTAGTTCCTAGAATATTTTACTTAGCGAATGTAACTTTTTATTTATTTCAAATTTTCAAATTTTTACTTACCTTAGGCCTATAGACATATACCGTACATGCATTAGGTACTCTCAATTCTAACTTAAATCATAATAAAAAATGTTTTCATAAACTAATTTTATCCCCGTAATTTCCATATTTTGATGTTTCTTCTTTTTTTTAATGTAGATTCATTTTTTCTTCTCATAAAAATCTTTAATGGAGTATAAAGGTTCTTCCTCAAGTGAATTTTTAATACTTTTAAATCTTTGATGTATTTATTTCTAATTATAATAAGTTCTGATCGAATTTATAATTTTGTGTTATACTTCATCTAGGAGATTTTTCATATAATGTTGTTCTGTGACGTTTTGTTGGAATAAGTGGTGAGTTTCTGGTCTGGTAGTTATGTTTGCATTCTTCATGTATGAACTCTTTTTTTCTTTAAATAAAATTTTGTCATTAAAAAAATGAACAAGCCAAATACGGTTAAAATTTTGTTGTTTTTGAATAAATTATAACAATGTTCCAAATGGTGTACGTTACTTAAATAATTCTGATAGCTCGTTTTTGAACTCTAAATATTTTTATCCGATTTTTAATGGAAGAATTGAAAAAAAAAAAAAAAAACTGGTAAGCAATAATTTAAAGTGTTTTGAAAATAAGTAAAGTAACACATTTTAAAAATATTTCTATCGACACAGATTGATAGGATCCGAATCTACATTAAAGCTACCAAAATGTTAGGCCTATAGGGTATAACATAACATAAATTAAAGTATAGGGTTTATTGATTACAGTACAAGTTAAGATACCAGTAGAGCTATAAAATACAAACTTAATAAGTTAGATGCGCCTGAGGGGTATGGTTACTCAGATGCTGAAATTAGTTTTTACGATATTTATCTTATTCTACAGGTAAATGAATCGAATATAACAAAAAAATGCATTTTTTATGTAAAAAAGTTCCAAAAAATGAGGCTGCCATTTTCGTGCCCAATCGGGCACAGCCGCATCAGGCAGAATACGGCATGCAAGAAATCGTATTGGCGTCAAAACCACAACACTAAAAACTATATAAAACTAATAAATTACATGTATTACACGTACATATATCAGGCTTACAAATTATTTTAAACATTCGAGAAAAAATTAAAAATCAACCTCAAAATTCTTTTAACCAGTCATATGAAACAAGAAACAGAGATAGGTAAATTAAAAACATCTTTATGCAAATACACATAATCTCAAAAAATCTTCAATTTATAGAACAAAAATTACTTAATACGATACCCTTGATGTGTCTTTTAAGATACCTGTCAATAAAGCATTATTATTATTACTATCATAGTTTATGGTGTTTTGTTTAATAAGAAGTAGGTCTAATGATATTTGAATTTATGCAATTTAAGAACAAAATTTGACGGAATAAGGAAAAATGGAAAAAGAAGAAAATGAACTGGAGCCTAAAAAGACAGATAAAAAACATTTTTAAAACTTTAAGTCCCAAGGTTAAGTTATTGGTTGTAAATAAATGAATGAATATGTAATAAAAATATGTTGTCTTATACCTTACCCTGCCCTTTAATTAAATAGGATAAGTGTTTAGCTATATTTGAATTTATCTAATAATTATTACGCAAAACATAGGTCAAAATACAAGACGCTCACTGTCACCGGTCATCTAGTCTTAAGTTACGACGCAGCGAAAATGCACGTAAACAAACAAATTCGTCTAATTTACTTCACAGCTGTCGAGAACAAGACAGATAGAAAGAAATCCATGGACAAACGGATAGCCAAAAAAAATTACCATTCGGATATTTGGCGGGAAATTACTTTCTGTGTAGTTGAGGACTGTTATAAGTTGGAAGTGTGTGCTGATTGTAGAATTTTTATTGCTTTTTATTTCATTTTAAGTGAAATAAGAGGAAAGTTTGATACCATACCTTAGTTGCATTAAAAGTCACTCACTCATATAAAACTTTCAATTTTTAATATGTTACCCACGAAAAAGGTGTATTTATGTTAGAAGAGTTAAAACAAAACCTAACCTCAAATTAAACCGGTCTACATGCAGCTGTATGTCGGCTATTGGAGTTTAAATGTGGAATTTACAAGTCATTCACGCTCAAGTCGCTCACGTGAGTGACATATTAAATCGTGATAAATCGTAAATATATTTAATTATATACTTTTTAATTATTGCTGGTGATAAAACACATATTTTTTATTAAGATAGCAATTTTGTTTTAGGTTGTGTTTTTTTATAGTGGTTTACGTCAACACAATAATTTGCGTGAACAACTTGTATTTTTGTATGCCTTTTGCATTAGAAAACAACTTTTTATGGGAAAAAAATACAAATTCAGCTTAGCTGTTTTTGTTTTGAGATTAGTATAGGCCTATGTTCAACTGATTAGGCAAAAAATTTATTTTTTATAAAGAAGTTTAGTTTTCATTTTTTTTTCCAGGAAATTAAAACATTTTGTGAAACTGACCCCCGTATATGATTTAATTCAAGGCCATCAACTTTTCCAGGAATATAAGTCAAATTCAAATAAGTTTAGCCTATTAAAAAATATATAGAAAAATTAAATCTAAACTTATCTAAAATTTTTAAATAAAGTAATAAACCCAATTGTTTGAATCAGATTAAAAAAAAAAAAAAAATGCTTAGCATAGACAGATTGGATTAGGCCTAAATCAAACTAAACATCGACATAGGCTAATTAGATAACTATGAACACTAGCTCTCAGACATGTCTAAACCGATAATAGGACTACATGCATAAACAAGAAAACTTACCATAGACAAGTAGACATAACTTGCGTATAGTTCCATGTTGATCTGCTTGTTGATGCCATTTTCAGAATCTTCATGAAAGTTTTGACGGACTTGACTTACGGCCATGGTTAAAAATTCGAAATTGTAGACCTCACTGGGTGCTGACAATTTCTAATTGACTGAGGAAGGTGAGTGAAATCGGAGGAAATTCAGCAACTGTATGGCGTCTGCTTTGACAGACTAACGCATTTATAACACTTCTTACGTCATTGACCTTTGTACAATCAGCTGACAGATCTTTTTTATTGAGGGATCGTTTTGAGAAACAGACTGGCCACACAAGCAAACACGAATATCAGCTTCCCCAAAGTGCTACTATATTCACAGCAGAACAATATGCATTATCAAAAAGCACGGAATTAAAGCCGGGTTTACACGATGCCAGTAGGTGAGACAATTGTCTTTGGACAATTGTCATCACGTGGGAGACAATTGTCGGAGGACAGTCAAGTTGAACGTGAAGCTGTTTACACAGGGCCAACTATTGCCACGGCAGTTAAGCCGGGTTTACACGTTGCCAGTAGGTGAGACAATTGTCTTTGGACAATTGTCATCACGTGGGAGACAATTGTCGGAGGCCAGTCAAGTTGAACGTGAAGCTGTTTACACAGGGCCAACTATTGCCACGGCAGTGGTAACAAAAACAACACACCTGTATGTCTCAACTGACACAAGGGAACTAGTGAACTGGCATAAAACAAGACAGCGCTACTGGCCTATCCGTTCACACGGCGCCAATTGTCGCGACAACTGAAATTCCGAGTGGTGGGGGGTCTCGCTGGGCCCAGCTCGTTGGCATCAGTCTACTCCCGGAGACAACTGAATTTCGGGGCAATTGGGAGGGCAGTTGGCAAGGCAATTGGCCTGAAGTGTTTACACGAAGGCAATAATTTCATGCCAATCAGTTGTCCAAAGACAATTGTCTCACCTACTGGCATCGTGTAAACCCGGCTTAATTAAAGAACTTCCACAAAACAACATACTAATATGCAGCGATTCACTTTCAGCATTAATGTCATTAAAAAGCACAGTCAACGGAGTGATCGAAGAAAACACGAGCCTAGAAATAATTAAAAATTGCATAGACTCCAAGAAAAATGTGGTATTCCAATGGGTCCCTAGTCATGTAGGCCTAAAACATAATGAAATCGTGGACCAGCTGGCCAAAGACTCAACCATTAACGGAATAGTAGTGACAGATATCACACTCCCTCTACCCGACCTAAAAGCATATCAAAGGAAGAAAATAATTAAACAAAGAAATATAGAAATGATGACATCAACTAAAGCCGGGTGGTACAGGATAATTCAAACAAATAGCCCGCCAAAACCATGGTTCTGTGAAACAAAATTGACCAGATGGGAAATCATAAATATAATTAGACTTAGGATAGGTGTCGCATCCGTCAATAAGAACTTATACAAAATGAAGCTATATTTCACCCCCCTATGCATAAAATGTTCCATTGGAAAAGAGGAAACTATAGAACACCTATTGTTAGAATGTCCACAGCATGAATATGCTAGGCAACAATGCTTTAATTGAAACTAAATTCTATAACTGGCAACAATCATTCAGAAAAAATTATCTTAGTATTGAGCAGTTTGGACCAAGAAATATTCAAGGAATTAAACAGATTCTTATTCACAATAAAAAACAAATATAACACAACACAAAAATGTTCCTGGCTCGAGGGTTCTTCATTCCGTGGCCCCCCTCCCATTTCGGGTTAGGAAAGGCCTGATGGACCCCTGGCTGAGAAGATTACCACACCCAACCTCATGTCCTATCAATCTCCTATAACCCTTAGTACATCCCACTTTCAAATAGTGTACATAACTAACTACAGTAAACAATAAAAGACATACACATAAATGTTCGTGTGAACTAACAAACCTAAACCTTTGTTTCAGATCTATGTGTGAAATTACCCACCCTACCTAGTAAGACAACCACAGAAGAACCATTGAATATACATCTAAATCATCTAATATCATCTGTATCTAATACATCTTTGTATCCTTAGTCAATGGAAGAACTCAGTGAAAAGAAAGAAAAAAGAGTTATAACGGCTGCGTGAAAATAATCCAAAGCCAAGCCTTTTCGGCAAAAAAGAATTAAAAAAAAAAAAACACTATCCGTGGAGGGAAGGAAGAAGGAAGACTGAAGGAAGAAGAAGGAGAAGTGTTTTGTGAAGTTGAAGTTGTGTTGTGAAGTTTTGGAATTGGAATTGGAAAGTCAAGTCAAGAATCTCCTTCCTATCTCCCCCTGTGGTCGTGTGTCTTGTACTTGTAAACATTTCGTTGAACATGCCGTTAAGAGTGTGTTATTGGGTTTAAACAATTTTAAATTTGTGTAAATAATGGTCAAATATAAGCATTGGAAAATAATCACGGTTCTTTTTAAAGTATTCCTGGGAATTTCAGCATCTACACATTGGGTTGTTACAGAAAATGGAAAAATTCAGTCCCAGGTTGGTCATCCTAGGCATATTAGAATCTATATTTTCAATGGATCAGTTATGGTCATAAAGAGCTTGATAAGCCTATAAGATAAAATCGTTATTAAGGCAATTTAAAAAAAAACCTGAGGCTAAGTTACTTTTTCAAATCTCAAGTTCAAGATCTAACTTTAGGCCTATCTAGGCTCCAAGACCATTTTGTGGTAAACTTACCTATTAGATTTTTGAATATGTATTAGACTGTAGGCCTATGCTATTTTTTGATTTTCATATTAATTCAGTTAGCCTAATTTCGTATTAACATGTTCACAGCTTAGCATTTTTTTAAGACCCGGAAGTTACTCCCCAGGGTTCCCAAACATCCCGGATTTTAAGGGACAGTCTGTTATTTAGTAAATTTGTCCTGCGTCCTGGAGAGATGTCATCCAGGATGGTCAATGTCCCGTATTTGCCCAAAATCAGAAATTACTCATGGCAAATTTAGTTACCAAGAGTTAGCCTACAATCTAGGGCCTAACCTCAAAATTACAAAACTGCTTAGGCCTATCGTGCTTACAAAGAGCTCCGACCGCCATAGGCCCTATCAAGTGTCTGCTGTCATTATCCTTGTTTTTGTAAAGAAATAGGACATCTGGCTACAAATGTAGCTACCAGGATTAAGAATGAAACTTGAATGGCCAAATTCACATAGCTACAAACATGTTAATGTATTGTTGAATTTGCTTTTTCTTTAAATTAGCCTAGGCTATTGTAAACAGCATCTTAAATTTGCAAGCATCTTGGATGATCATAACTTGTTTATAATTTCTTTAAAGTGGCGTCATCTGAAAAATAAATAAATAAATCTGCCAAACTGTTATCCTAGAACAGAAAACATGAGTGCAGTTGTTTCGTATAGGCCTAAGTTTTTAGTAAGCCTAGGCCTACTGTTGAATGAAAATACAGTAACTTATCGATCGATATCCCATCGGAAAATTATAAGTTAGCCTACCTCCTATACTGTACGATCGATGCCTATTACCTGTCCATTGGTTTTTTTGTTATCGGGCTTTACATCTTTAATAAGCGCCATATGGTGAGACCCTCAGCTGTCTACAAACACAGTCCAAGACAATCTTATAAGATAGCCTTAGGCCAAGTGAAGTTTCTACAATATAGGCCTATTGGGATGAATTGTTGCTCATTAATGAGGCAATTTAGAAAGACAACTTAATTTTGCTGTCAGAATGGTGCTAAGAGACCTTGATGACAAAATATCTTGCCATATCGCGACAACCCTGTAACATCAATATTAACTTAAATGTAATCAATGTGATGGACAAACATTTTATCACATTTACTTACAGTATGCTAATGGTGGATACCGTAGTGAATTTGAGTTAGGCTACATGGTTGGGATGTCAGGGATCACAAATATACCCTGAAGCTTTGTGGTCGGAGTTCTATCCTTAGCTGGCTTTTGGAAAGGAAAATCATCAACCGGTTAACATCTAGAAACATGTATTTTTCAAAAAGTGTTTTCTTAAATATTTTTCTTCAAATTGAAGTGTTTTAAAGATACCAGTTAAAAATAACTTTAAAATACCCCCCGTCGCAGCAGACCTGTGTACTCAGTGAATTTCAAAATCAGTAATATTAATTTTTACCAGATAAACCTGAAAACAACTGGCAGGGTAGCTGAGTGGTTGTAGTGCTCGCCTTTGAATCCAAAGCTTGTCGGTTCGATCCTGAGGAAAGTTCGTAGCTTTTTAAAGGATCGATTCCGGACCCAGCTGCCATTTGTCATTGGGCTATTAATTAATAATGCTTCCTATCAACTGGTCGATGTTAGATAGTACCGTAACAAGACTGGGGTTTGGACCGTTCCCCGTCAAAACGTTAAAAAATGCTACTGGCGTAGACAGACACAAAAAAATAAATAAATAAATAAAATAAAATAAAAAACAAAACAAAATTTCATATCGTGCTCAAATAAATGTCTATTATCCTTATGATATATATAGAAAAAGAGCATGCAGGTATGCTGCCATGGGGAACACTAAAAGTAGGTTTTTAGTGTACAAAAATTTATTTAGACCATATGCAGCCATATAATGAGTTTCATCTATATATGTCCATAAATAAAGGGGTTTGCCTATTTTCCATATGATTAACATGGGAAAGAGTATGCAGGTTTGCTATCATGATAAGCACAAAAACCAAGATTTTTTACCACTATTGGATGAATCTCAACCAAATGATGCTAAATACCAAGTTTCATCCATAAATATTGGTTAAAATAAGTGAAATAGTAACACATCCATATCCTCCATAAGATAAACATTGGAGCCCCAAAATACAATGGTACTGTCTTTAGACTTTTTAATATCTTGGAAACCAATGGAGATAGAGCAAAGCTTCAAGATACTAAATTGTGTGTTTTTTTTAGCTAAATCCATTGGTGAATAAAAATAAAATTTTTTTTGAAATTACATATAATAATGAAAAAAAACCATTTTTGGGGTACAAAACTACCCCTTCCGGTAGGTCGATATGTCTGGTTTATGAACTCATCCGAATAAACGTAGGATTACACATCTCCACCAAATTTGGTGTCGATCGGACCGTTTTCACGAGAGTTATCGTGTCGAGGGACACTTACATATATACATACATATGTAACATCAACATTTGTACATTAACACAAAAAAAGGTGCCGGTAGCATGTATATATAATGAATATAAATTTTAATGGCTGTTATTTTTGGTCTCTGGGCTCCTCAAAACAAAAAAATAACATGGTCCCGGGCTTAGGTCTTACCATGAGACCTACGGTAATAGCTTATTCCCTATGGGAAATTCGCTAAAACTAGTGGCATCCCTATATATAAACTGTTACTTACCAATTTCATTAAGTCCAGCTGATTAATAAAATTCTCTAAAATGAAGTAGCTTAAATTGAGTTACCAGTACCACTTTTGAAAAGAATTACTAACTTATAGTATAGTTGCAATGTTATTATAAATTATGTTCTGTATCACAGTTGGATTCAGCTTTCCACATGCGACGGCCGTACGACCTCATTTCCCTACTGGAACAAGAGCATCGCGCAGCCGAGATCGACCGCCTATATGGGGAGATGGTGGAGCGCAAGGCGAGGATCGACGCAGAGTGGGCGGGACTAGAGAGCGCCACCGAGCTGGAGTCTCGTCTGTACACCACGGACCCCGACTGTCTTCAGGCTGGACGACCTCTGTCTGATCTGGATCTCTACATAAGTGTGGCTTCAGATGGCATAGGCCGAGAAGGAATCGAGTAAGCAACTTTATGTGCCACATTTATTTATTTATTACGTTTCCACGGTACAACCATTTTATATAATAAAATATTACAAGACAATGCAAGATGACTAACAAATTTACAAAGAGGAATTTTTTATTCTTGTGTACAGTAGCTCCCAAGTGGCTGAGTAGCGTTGTCAATAATCCCCAGTCCTCTGGGACATCATGATGTTTGGTTGATTGGTTAGGGGGGACGGGATATGATGCTCTAGTGCAACAGAATTCTTCCAAAGAATAAAAAGCTTTTTCCAATAAAAATAATTTTAAGGTGCTCTTAAACTTACAAAGGTCACCCTCTTGTGGCTACATATCTAATCAATTTTGAACGTTATTTTATCAAAAATAAGTTAACTTTATAACTTCTGAGGTAAATAATGTCTGTCATTAGCGTTGAAGTTAGTAGGCTTGCTAAACGTTGATTAGAGTAAATTACGGGTAACTGGATTTTAATTTGATTCTTGCCATGAACAAAACTCCTGCAGTGGTGCTATCTACATCGGCCGTAGTGGTACTACATCTGATTTTGTTTTTAGGCTACCACAACACATTTGTCCGTCAGGTTGGCATTCAAGTAGTTAAAAATTTATTATCGTTTACTATACCTTTCTACATTTCTTTTTCCTCTTGTAGTTGATAGTAAATATTAGTTGATATTATATTACTTGTAGGTAAATTCTAAGCTTAAAATTTCACCTGATTTTTTTAAATAATTTTTTTAGTACCTACGGTATTAAAATCTACCAATAAATTCAAATTCAAATTCAAATTATTTTATTTCCAATCAAATTATTACAATAATACATAATATGAATACATGGAAATTAGTCCCCACATAGGACGTCCTGTGTGTGGGGACTTATATTATTGTGAGCCGTTGTTCCGTAACAAAATAACTTAAAACTAATTACAACAAGAGGAAAACATTTAAATCTAATCTTGCGAGGGGAATTAATTATAATCATAGAAACTAAAGTACCGGTAACAATTCTTGGAAAAAATAAATTATAAGTAAAACTGAGCTACATATGTATATTATAATTTAAAGTATCTTAAAGATAGAACATCTGCAAAAAGAAGAAAAGAAAACTATTTCCAGAATACTATTTAAATATCTAAGGAAAACAGGATAAACACATCTATGGCAGGAATGTCGGAACATAACTCCATACAATACATAAAAGAAGTAAAGATTGAACTATTTTCGATTAAATATTTCTAATAAAAACTGGGATGTCATTGTAAATTCCTGGTGAAAATGCCAATTCATGATAGTTAATTTTGTCTGAGAATGTTTTAAACGATACAATAACAAAGAAATGGTTTACAAAATAAGTTTATCTAAGAATTTCACTAATGAGGAGGGAAGATAAGAATTGCTGTGCCGTCCCGGCCTACATCGGTCAGCCACCTGACTACCCTACCGATACACGGCCTCACTGCAGTCACCTGATTCCCTGATTTCCCGAGGAACATTTCTGAAAACACTGTGAGCCACATAAAAAGCATTAGACATACTAGAAGTATTCTTTGGTCTTAAAACTTGTATACCGACATTTTCACGATGTCTAGTGCTATAATCATGACCAGTTAAAGAAAAAATTGATGTTTTTTTTTTAAATGAAAAATAATATATTTTTAACAAAAAGTTGGCGGACATCAAACACTTTAAATAAATTAAATAATTCATCAGTTGCAAAACGTCTAGGTTTACGTAAAGCAACTCTTATTATGGATTTTTGTGCTATTGATAGCACAATACTTTAAGTAATAGGCTAATTTATCCTATACTATAATACGAGTAATATCTGAAGGGATGTGTGTTCCACGATCTCGAAATCTAGCTGTTAGATTTTGCTTAAAGTTTGCATTAAAGAGTGTTTTTGCCCAAAAATAAGTTTAGGAACAGCCTCAACCCCAGGAAAAATCGAATTTGGTCTAAAATTAAGTTTTGAAATTGTAATTTTTAACATTAGTCTTATGGGTTGCTATTTTGGTAACGAAATAACAACGAAATGTAAACAAAAAAAAGAAACATTAATGTTAAGCAGACTTTTTGAAACAGCTGTTAACTGTGAAGAGGTATAGTTGGTTGTTGGTGGAAATTTAATTGCTTTTTTACCTTGACACTATAACAAAAGTGAATAAAAACCAACGAGCAAGGCTCGGTTAACCTGGTACAGTACACTCTCGTTCATCGGAACTAATGTGGCGGACGGCCGGTTCGGATGTCAAAAAATTCCGATGAAGCGGAGTCCGTCATGAGTCATCATTTCCGCCCGTACGGTGACCTATCGTGATTGTATTCACTCTTGTTTTTAAGATAACACAAGAGATTTTATGAAAATAAGGCACTCAAACTTTGAACATGGTAACAATGAACCAATAGGAATAAAAACAATGCAGGAAATAAAGATCCAAAATCGTTATTCTCATATTCCCATATTCATATTCCACTCATATTCCAGCAGAAAACTGACTTCCACGTAACACAGGTGCAGTCGCGACGCGAGACTGAATGACAGTTTGGGAAGCGGTCGAACCGGATGTTTACTTCCTGCTCCCTACCTCTTTCTATTTTTGTGCGAATACTCCACGGCCTCGTAAATCACATCGATGGGTACAGATTATGGAAAACGCCTGATGGCGTTTGATGCAAAATGTGATACTTCACTGTTGTGCGGATAGAACGAATGGAAATTGAAGGCGCTAAAACGGAAAAATGATTTATTCGTAAAAAAATATTAATAATATCCAGATTTTCAGTTCCGATGAAGCGGAGTTCCGATGTCGCCGAGTCCGATGAACGAGAGTGTACTGTACTTGCATATTATATGAGATCAGGTTGGTACAAGAAGAATAAAGTCAATTGCAATAGAGAGTAGTATAACTAAAGATCATCAAAAGATACCCCTTAAACATTACTCCGGAGTCCTGTTGTTCACAACCCCATTCAAACTCCATCTATTCTTAAATTAAGTTTTCTCTTAAAACAAGGAAAATGTGAAAAATTGAAAAAAATATTAGGCTATATTATTGTTTTAAAACCATTAATTAATACAAAAAAAGGTGCCGTAGCATATTTGTTATAAGATACGAGAATCTATTTTCATAATTGATGCCGGTTTGTTTGATGATTTTTTGACTCATTGAAAACCATTGTTATTATTCTCCAAATATCATGAACCAGGCCATTAGTGAAACAGTACTGTAAAGAACTGACATTAATAGACGTATCATACCTATTTATGTATCAATAAAGTTCAAGTACAGTATTATGGTATTATTAAAATATACACTCATTTAAGATTTTTTTCTAAACTAATTAGAGATAGGTTACACTTAGTCCAGAAAAGGGAAACACTGCTGCAAAAGCTTTAGAAAATAAACTTCTTATTACCATTTTTGACGATAGGCTATGTGCTTACTATACGTTACCTTTTCAATAATATTAGCTTATAGTGCTTGTTCCTTTTAGACATATAATTTTTTTTATCGTTGAAATTTTTTGCACTTGTAGAAGAGTTTCAGGAAATTTTATGTAAAGCATTACATGTTAAAATAGTTAGTTTTAATTCACTTATGGCGCAGTCTATTTGGTGTAATTCAAGGCAACGACTAAGAGATAGGTAATGAGGTAGGTAGGTACCGAAAACAAATAAATAATAAAATAAATTGGTCTTACCGAAAAAGGGATTGGTCCTAAATCTATAAAGTAGCTGATATTTCTCAAAACATTATTTTTATACCGGGTTTGTCCTATAATAGTCCCCCCCTGGTTAATTTTTGAACAGCTTTGTATGTATTAAAACGGACTTCAATACATGTCACTAGGGTAATGTAAAGTACTTTTTGGTGTTATTTTTAAATTCACCCCCCACCCCCCAAATAGGGGTTGCTGGGGGTAACTAAAAAATTTTAAATAGGAACCCCAAATTTAATGTTATTTTTGATTGAACACATGTTTATGAGACACTTTTAGTCTCTGACATTTTTCTCTAAACTTAATGGTTAGGGAGCTACAGCCAATTGAAGGTCCCATTAGAATAACATTGGGCAAACTTTAATTGCCTATATCTCCTGAACCATTCAGTCAAATAAAAAATACTCAAGTATAAAAATGTCTTAAAATTATGTTTTAAGAACAGTTCACTCATAAAATTGTCATTTACGCATAACTAAAATTATTTCCAATAGGCCCTATGGCGGACAAATAATAAAATTTGTAAAAATTTTATGTTTGTACAGTGAAAAAAATATCTCAAAACATAATTTTAAGACATTTTTATACTTGAGTATTTTTTATTTGACTTAATGGTTTAGGAGATTTAGGCAATTAACACGTTTCTTGCGCGGGGCGAGAATTTACGCCCCGTGCGGCTGGCACCACGTGCGCGGGGCGGGAATTGTCGCCCCTCTCCCATGCCAATAACCTTGCTTCAGGGTGAGCCCAGCGTCGTTCGGAGAACTTTGTGATCGATTCCCGCGTTTTGTGCTTGGTTTACTCTAACCTTGGCACGCTTCGCTTCCGGTTCGGCCTTTCCGTTATTTCACAGTGCGTTGTTTACGTAACCACTGTGTTGTGCGGAGTGTTGACGTAGTTTGTGTGGAATATGGAGCTACTCTATAAGAGTGAATTGATTGAAAACGTGTTTTCTGAAAATGAGGATTCAGAATCCAGCTGTGGGAGTGTGACTGTGGGCGTGTGGGGTTGAAAAGTAGTTAGGGATTGGACAAGGACCGGCACCAGGACCTAAGGACGTGAATTCCCGCCCCAGACGTGACGTCATCAATTTCAGCCAAAATCGACACTGAGACATCTAGATTTAACATTTTGGACATCCTGATATCATTTTTTAGTATTATTGTGTGACTGTGGGCGTGTAGGGCTGAAAAGTAGTTAGGGATTGGACAAGGACCGGCACCAGGACCTAAGGACGTGAATTCTCGCCCCGGACGTGACGTCACCAATTTCAGCCAAAATCGACACTGAGACATCTAGATTCAACATTTTGGACATCCTGATATCATTTTTGAATAAGTAATCACATTATAATTTTTTAGCATTTTAGGGTCGCAGTACTCGTAATTTTTAGCAACGAACGTGTTAATTAAAGTTTGTCCCATGTTATTCTTAAGGAACTAAAAATTACCTTCCATTGGCTGTAGCTCCCTAACCGTTAAGTTTAGAGGAAAATGGCAGATTGAAAGAGTCTCAAAAACATAATCCAATAATAATGTAAAAATTGGGTGTTCGTATTTAAAATTTTTGAGTTATCCCCAACAACGTATGTAACAACCAAGTGCATTGAAGTTCGTTTGAATACATGCAGCCGTTCAAAAATTAACCAGGGGGAGGACTTCCTGGTATTTAACCAGGATTTAACCAGGACACCTGGTATTTAAGTTGTATGTTTAAAGGTTCACCAAGACGGTGACTTCTATTGCATAATGAGCTATCAGTCAGCCCCAGGATATCCTATTTTGAAGGAAGCTACTTCAAAATTTATCAACAATATCCTACTTTGTTTACGTAAGATAGTGGCTTCTGCTGAAAATTCTTTGAGAACTTTTGAAATAATAAATAGGCGTACATAAATTCTATTTTGCCCATGCAATGAATCAGTTTGATGTGGAAGATCAGAATATACATAGCCTGAAATTTAGATAGGTCCTATTAAAATAATTGATTTCCTATGGGAAATAGGAAATTTTTTACAACTTATTGCTTCTAATGAGAGTCTACATTGTTTTTAGTGGAAATTACCGGTTTACCCGGTGCCTAAATTATTTATAAATCATTCATATGTATGTAAATTAAGTGCTGTAAACTCATGCACGAATGCAATGTAATAGATTAAGTTAGTTTTCCACTGTATCTAGATAGATTTATTGCATACAGCTACCAGCTGGCGGGTACTTCAAATGCTTGTTATTGTTCTTCTTTTTTCTTAACAAACAATATCCCATCTGTTGTATTCATAAACAGCTAAGAACAAAAACTCCCAAAAACCCTGACATGGGTACGTTTATGACGGTCCTGGGGCTAATTACTGAGATCTATAAAAAAACTAATGTGTTTATGCTCAAAACCATAGAGAGCGACGCGACGCGATCAAATCAGATCCATGCAATCCGTCGCACGGGATCGCTGGTAGTGTGTTCGGCTCAACCTCATTACATGGATTTGTTTCAATTCCATCGTGACGCATCGATCTCTGTGTGTTCGTGCACTTACAAACCTAATCGATGAAATTTTTTATTTATATAAAGTTCAACATCCTCTTTTATAAATATGTGTAGCTATTATTCTTATATTAGCTAATGATTAATTAGTAATCATTAATTAAAATTAGGGATTTATTTCCTTAACCCAATATTTTAGTCCAGGCTTGCATAAACTATTATTTGTGATTGTTCACCGTATTTTAAAATTATATTCAAGCTAATATAAAATTTCCTTGTCCTGTTATAGGTTTTGAACTGAAACTATAAAATCAGTTAAAAATTTTTAAGAAGCATTTATTGAATATGAGATTAACGGGCCTCTCCATTTGACTAAATTCAAGAAGTGTACATAAAGATGGTTTGTGTTTATGTTTGAAGCTTGGAAGAGTTGCTGCCATCCAGTACTCCATCTGATGTTCCAGAACAGCCAGATTGCAGTGCTGTTCTGGACCTGCCATTCTCCATGCGAACTTTCCCTCATCTACAGGTGAATGGTTGTCTAGATCAAAGTCCAGTGTAATGCATGCTCAGTCATCTTTATACCCAAAACAATCTTGGAATACTAATAATAAATTTATAGACATAAGTGGTTCTGCCTCACATATGTCTGCCTCACGCATTATGTTGATATGATGTTGGATTTTTTTGGGAAAATGTTTTTTAATGTTTAAATAGTGCTTATGTGTAATATGAAGGATAAATGTTGGATTTGCAGCATTCTTCCATAGTTTTACAATTCACCAGAGCCTCTAGATATGTCTCAAATTTTGAAAAGTATATTGCGTTTTCATGTCCTTATGATAGGTCTGCACAGGGATAATACCTTTCCTGAATCCTCTAGCTCTATTTTACACACACACATAACTCACAGTTTTAAGCACAGCCTAGTGCTTTTTCGTAAAGAAATCCTATTATTTAACTTATATTATAGACATTTTTTACTTTTACACAGTAAATTATGTCTCAGCATTGCAAAATCTGAAAGCCATAGTGCAGGCTCTTTTGAGTGGAAGCTGTCTGTGCAATCCACCTTTCTTAATTTATTATATTTTGTATTTGTTGCAATACTGTTAATATTGCAGAAAATCCTAGTGTTGTGATTGCCCTACACTTAAAATTTACCACCAGTAGAAGTGCTTAAAATTACAATATAATGAAATTTTACAGATCCAGATCAAAGAAACGATCAGCATATTCTACTCTAAACATTTTTATTCTGGAAATGGAGAAACCTATTACCACTTAGAATCATCTTCCTACATTTCTAAAACATTAAACTGGTGTAATAGGGATTTGGTACAATCAAGCTCCGAAAGTCGTTTTTATGCGTTTAAATCGGTTGTAAACCTTAAATCTGTGTCGGTAGAGAATAAGTTAATTTGTTGTTTCACTAATCTGACTCTATGATCGCTGTTGTTTTGCGCAGGTGCTGTCGTGGAACCTCACCACCGCCCCGGAGCTGCTGCTAGGCCTGAAGGCGCTGTCTGACGTGGCAGGTCGGCAGATTGCCGCCGGCCTCCGCAGCAACCGCACGTCGTGGTACCTGCACAATCTGGCGGCGCTGTACTGGCGCGGGCACGGTGACGCATGGCGCGCCCTGCAGTGTGCCAAGCGGGCCGTGTACCTATCACCCAGGTAACTCACCATCAGGCTCGGAGAACGAGTCTCCGACGAATGTCCACTTTCTTAGAATATGTTGGTATGTTTATCTTCATAGACGTGAGGTCTTTTACTGGGTTAAAGTTCATCAAGCTCCTAGTGAACATAACTAGCATTCCCTTTATTCACACTTATTCCTGGGCATAAAAATGGTTTTTTAAAAGCATGAAGTGTTTGTCAAGCAAACCTGAATTTTTATACAATGTGTTTAGTTACAAGATCAAACACCTTAAGTATGTTAGGCTGCAAGCCTAATACAGGCAGTAGTTGCCCCATACTAGGCCAGACTACGAGTGTCGTACTAAACATAAACTTTCTATTAGGGTAGCCTACTCTGGCGCTGATGACATTTATCTAAAAGTAAAGGTAAAAAAATTTAGGCCAAACTAAAGTAGATTGATGTTAACTTCATATTTTGATTTGTACTTCGTAACAAAATAATGTATGTATTTAAAATTTGATTAAAAGAGAAAAGTAGGCTAATTACTTAATGAAAAAGCTTTTTAAGTACAATTTTCGAGAAATAATTGCAAAATTTCATGACTATTGGGTCAATGGTTTGCCCTAAATCGTTTTACCAACTTTGACAAAATGTTCACTTTTCAAAGCACATAAGTCCAACAACTTTTGCAAGAATCCTATCACTGTCTGATGCGATGTATTTTCCGTGATCTCAAAATCTAGCAGCTAGATTTTGCTTAAACTTTGCATTTGAGAGTGTTTTGTTCCAAAAATAAGTTTAATAACAGTCTGAAAACCAGGAAAAATTAACTTTGGTCCAAAACAAACTTTGAAAATTCTAATTTTTTAGCATTGGTCATCGTTAAGGCAACAAAAAAACACAAAAGGCAAACAGAAATAAAAGAATGCTACATTCAAGCATTGGTTTTGAAACAGCTGCCGCCTGTGAAAAGATATAGTTGGTGTTAATTTCAAAGCCTGCTTTACCATGATACTTAACAAAAGTAAATTAAAACCAAAGAGCAAGGCGCAGTTAACCTGGTACTCACTTATAAACCATATATTCGAATTTTTAATTTCAAATTAATAATAATAAAAATGGCTTTACATATTATAATGATTTCTCAAAACTTGTTAGTCTAGCATTGTTTTTATGACTTAAATGCCATCAGTAATCTTAAAGATGATCCTTTCAGCTGACTGAAAACCAGTCAGTGAAATGGTGAAAATCTTTTTTCACCATTATAACCTATTTATTAATATAGTTAATGATTGAATATAATACTGTTACTGTGTTATGGTATTTTGAAGATTTTTATTTTAAAACCGGAAATGGACATACAAAACAGAAGTGATGAGGCTTCTGGCCCACAAGTCTAGGCTATCAGTCGCATTAGCCCAAGTCAATGAGAGTTAACCATTCCTTGTCTTCAGTAATTGTATGAATATTGTACACAAAGATGATTACTATCGTTAGATGTGTGTTGAATGTACAGGCAGTACAAGGACATCTCACTGTTGAACCTGGGCTGTCTGGTGCACCAGGCGCGGTGCCCGGCGGAGGCGGCCATATTGCTGCATGCGGCGGTCGACCACGCGCCTCACGTCGCCTCCTCCCACCTGGCACTGGCCAACGTGTACGCCATACTGGGCGACTACAACAGGTCAGTCACCACCTGTCACCCGCTAAACAATAGTAAATGGCACGAAAATACTCCCATGGAAATTATAACTGCTGTGCCTCCCTCTCAACTCTATTGTTGCACCGTTGTCGTTTTCATTTATCAAATCACATAAAAATATATTTAATTTAACTTAAAATGTTTTAAAATTTTAGTATCAATTTATTATTTATTCTTGTATACTGATATAAAATTAATGCTAGTATACATAGGTACAGTACACTCTCGTTCATTGGAACTAATGTGGCGGATGGCCGGTTCGGATGTCAAAACATTCTGATGAAGCGGAGTCCGTCGTGAGTCATCATTTCCGCCTGTACGGTGACCTATCGTGATTGTATTCACTCTTGTTTTTAAGATAACACAAGAGATTTTATGAATATAAGGCACTCAAACTTTGAACATGGTAACAATGAACTTATAGGAATAAAGCAACGCAGGAAATAAAGATCCAAAATCGTTATTCTCATATTCCATATTCATATTCCACTCATATTCCAGCAGTCAACTGACTTCCACGTAACACAGGTGCAGTCGCGACGTGAGACAGACTGAATGACAGTTTGGGAAGCAGTCGAAACGGATGTTCACTTCCTGCCCCCTACCTCTTTCTATTTTTGTGCGAATACTCCACGGCCTCGTAAATCACATCGATGTGTACAGATTATGGAAAACGCCTGATGACGTTTGATGCAAAATGTGATACTTCACTGTTGTGCGGATAGAACGAATAGAAATTGAAGGCGCTAAAACGGAAAAATTATTTATTTCGTAAGAAAAAAAATTAATGATATTCAGATTTTCACTTCCGATGAAGCGGAGTTCCAATGTCGCCAAATCCGATGAGCGGTCGACAATCTCGCTAAAGAGGACGGCGATCGCGACCGACGATCTCGCTAACGAGGACGGCTATCGCGGGCGACGATCTCGCTAACGAGGACGGCTATCGCGGGCGACGATCTCGCTAACGAAGACGGCTATCGCGGCGACGATCTCGCTAACGAGGACGGCGATCGCGGACGACAATCTCGCTAACGAGGAAAACACGGCTAAGCTATAGCTTATATTTATTACATTTTAGGGTTTATAGCTTTAAATTTACATTTTTATAATTTTTTTCCATCAAACACTTCATAATTTTTTTTCTGAAGTAGCAAAAAATAGGTAAATGAATCCATGCTAAAATAATAACTATAATAACTATAAATAACAATAAAAGTATAATAGTTTATAATTTCTCAGTTCAATTTTCTTATTTATATTCTTTAAGTAAGAAACTGTCTCAGTAAAATCAATGAATATAAAAAAGAAATTGGCAAAATATTTCTTAGGGTTATAAATGGCATTGGCTTGTTGAACAACTTCTTTTCTGAGTGTTAATATTTATTCTAATTTCAATTTGTGGTTTTTTGTTCTTTTTTATCTGAGCAGGCCTTATTTATTGTAATATAGTATTGTTTTCTTTACAATTTTTCCAATTGTTTTAATCTATATTTTTTACGTACCAGTACCGCACATAATGTTTATTTTTATTCTTCGTACCAAACGTTTAATATTTCATTAAACAAAACTTGTATTAAATAAGACATGGGCAACATTTTTCCTTTATGTGTGTTTAGTGATTCAACTTAAATTTATTTAATTACAATAAAATTTATACTTTCCCATGATCTTATTGCATCCTGCAAATATCAAAACTATATATTTTAATTTTTTCAACAAAAGGACATTCATTGTAACTTATACAAAAACAAGTGGAACAAGTTGGAAGGAGAACTAGTTGTTTTAACATTAATTTGTCTTTATACAACACTCAGATAAAAGTCTAAACGAATATTTCCCGATAGCGTTGAGAAGAGCAATCCCGTCCCGAAATTGGATGGGAAATAAAAATTCCCGTCCCGTCCCGTCCCGAACTAAAAATCCATTCCCGTCCATCCCTATAATAAACAATGTTTTAAGGCTACGGCCACACATGGCGACTTAGTCTTCGCGACACTAACGCCGCGAAAAGGAAAAAAAGTGTAATACATTGAATGTCGCGGGTCGCCTTGTGTGGCCACCTTCAGTTGATTCAATGTATCACACTTTTTTTATTTGTTGCGGAGTTTGTGTCGCGGCGACTAAGTCGCCATGTGTGGTCGTAGCCTTAGTCCTGTTAATTTGGTCAGATCTGTTGCTTCGATACTGCAGGGTTTTTTTGAAATTTTATTTTAGTAATTTAATTAGCTATTGATTCCTTGTTTATTTCTATTACTCCTAATCTTAAATTTATTGGTTTAATAAGTTTTGAAATTGCTATTGCCAAAATTAGTGGCAATTAAGTTTTTAAAAAATGTTTCCATGGTTTCTTTCTTAATCTTGCAAATACTTTTTTCAACAAACATTCAATAACGATTAGGATTGTAAATCATTTTGACCCTTGATAGAAACTAGAATTTCACTTTTGGGTAGAAGTTCAAGCAGTACGCCTCTTACCTTATCAATCACAATAGAAATATGATTGCAAAGGTAAGAGGTTGAGATGAATTTTTAGTTCCATGATGATGATAACTGCTGACGGTTGATGTGCAGGTCAATCGCCTGCTACGACAACGCTCTCAAGCTGGAGCCCCATTGGACAACCGCTGAAAGGAATCGATTCGCAGTTCTCTGTCACCACAAGCTCGAGAATTCACTCTACCAGCTACACAGGTACACTTATATTCTCCTTGGATTGAAGTAAAATCCTTCCCATTGGAAAAATTCCAAGCCACTCAACATACCTATTAACAAAGCGAGAGCGCATGTGCCTAGGAAATTTAAACAGCCTATTTTCTTCCAAGGGTGTTCCGCGATCCCCATTTATGTCTTATATTACATTGTAACGTATTGTAATCTTACTAGAACTGGATGTCCTTTCCTTTATAAATGATTTCTTTTTAACATTTTATCATTTTTTTCATACATTTTTCTTTATACATTTTTTTCTTTTTCATTTTTCTTTTTTATATACATTTTTCTTTAGTAAAAAAAAACAAAAAAACAAAAATAGACATTTGTTATCAATTTTTGATTATTGGTTTTATCTTCAAAAACCGATAAAACCGATAATTGACTTAAACAACTGAC